>CM067360.1:60447561-60900061 GCA_034401795.1 Chaetoderma sp. LZ-2023a
ATTTCTGTCAAATTATGTTTATGGCAGCAACACCTCCTAGTTAAATTAGTTTCAAAATATTAAACATAATGTTTATTAAACTGTAAATCGAACAAACACATACAATTCGTGACAGACTTTTCAATTTTAATCATGGAGCTATGATTGTGATGTCAGTTAATTACCATGTGGCACAATTCATTATGACATCAGATACTTGAGTGACAGATTGGATCCCTCCATTACCAAAGAAGAGGCCCTGTGACGCTCACCTGGACCATTAGCATCTGAACCATTTGCATTTTAATAAACATAATGGATAATTTTCGGAAAATTCAAGATGGCCACTAGACTCGTTTGATATATTGAAACCTACTGCCATAGAATCGTTACACCCATGTTTCATTGAAAGTGGCCTCTTGATTAATGAGTAGCGTTTTAAATGGTTCCAGACACTTTTCAGTAAATTCAAGATGGCCACCAAAACAAGAGGACCAAGGGCCTGTGGTACTCACCTGGACCATTGGCATTTAAACCATTTGTATTTAAATAGACATGATGGATGAGTTTCGGAAAATCCACGATGACCACCAAAATATTTAGCAATTAAGATTCTCGTTTAATACATTGAAGCCTACCATCATAGGATCATTCAACGCAAGTTTTGTTGAAATCGGGCTATTGATCGAAGAAGTACTGTTTTTAAATGGTTCAGGAAAACTTTCAGAAAATCAGAGATGGCTGCCAAAACATTGACATATCAAAATTAGGAATTTGCCCAGAGTGATTAATGAGGAGTAGTATTTTATATGAATTCCCATTTTTGGGAAAATTAAAAATGGCCACCATCAAATTCAATCCATCAAAATTCTGTAGACAAGCGTATCGGCCTAGGGTTCTTCCAGCTGAGTTTGTTTGAAATCGGCCAAGCGGTTAATGATTAGTAGCCTTTTAACTGATTTCCCAAAATGTTCAGAAAATCCAAGATAGCCACCTGAAAAATTGACCAATTAAAATTCTGTATACAAGTTCTGAAGCCTACTGTCCGAGGCTTGTTCCAGCCAGTCTGGTTGAAAGCAACCAAGCAGCTAATGAGGAGTAGCGTTTTGAACAATTTTCGGCATTATTCAAGATGGTCATTGAACAAATTGACCAATCAAAATTCTGTACACAAGCTCTGACGCATACCACTTTCTGGTCCTTCCAGCTGAGATTGCTTGAACTCGTTCAAGCGGTTAATGAGGAGTAGCCTAAATTTAACTGATTTCCAGAAATTTAGAGAAAATCCAAGATGGCCACCTGAAAAATTGAATGCTCAAAATCCTGTATATAAGTTCTGAAACCTACCAGCCTAGTATCCTTCCCGCAAACTCTGGCTGAAATTGCTCAAGCACTTAATGAGTAGCCATTTTTTGGAAAATTCAAGATGGCTGCCAAAAAAATTGACTAATCAAGATTCTGTATACAAGTTCCGAAGCATCCTATGCCAGGGTTCCTCCAGCCGAGTTTGATTGAAATCATCCCTGTGGTTATCGAGTAGGCTTTTAAGTGATTTCTAGAAATCCAAGATGGCCACCTGAAAAACTGATGAATCAAAATTCTGTTTAATTCTGAAGCATACTATAACTCCCAACTAAGTCTGGTTCACATTGCCCAAGCAGTTAATGAGTAGCGTTTTAAACAATTTTTTACCATTTTTCGGAAATTTCAAAATGGCCACCAAAAAAATTGATCAATCAAAATTCTGTGTACAGGTTCTAAAGCGTATCCCCATAGGACCATTCATGCAAAATTAATTTGAAATGTGCCATGCGGTTAATGAGTAGCGTTTCTAAGTAACAGTTAATGGACAACTGATGGACAGATGGACGGACGACGGATGGTCGGCATGTCATAAGCTAACTTGGCCGTTCTTCCCAGATGAGCTAAAAATTGACCAATTCACAATTTCAATTAAGGATTCAAAATTCTGAATAGATGTTCTGGAGCCTACTACCATAAGATCCTTTTAAATTATTCTAACCATTAAAGATTTGATTTGACAGATGGAGGACAGACGACAGACGGATGGTTGACAGACGAACGCCATGGCATAAGCTCACTTCGGACCAGGTGAGCTAAACAATGTGAGGCTGTGGGTGAAGATGATGATATGTGCACCGGTCATGCCAACAGATTATCGACTAAATTCTAAGCTTCTTCCTAGCCCAATGGCCAACAAACATACACATGATGTGTCACCAATGCCAACTCAAAATTAAATTACCAAATTAAGACCAAAATTATCTGAATCCCAGAAACTGCAGGAATTTTAATGTAACCATTTGCCCACGATAGCTGCTGAGACACATTATTTAAACAAGTGTATAAGGTTGATGTCAATAAATAGCAAGCCCACCCTCTTGGATTCTGATTCAAGGAATACTGCAAATAATCAGACACGCACAAATTGCTGAATATTTGCAAACGACATATCCCAAGGATTTTAACTCTGGATCTGCTTCCTATTTTGAAAATAATTTGACTGAAAGTTATTGGCAGCTAATCCACCAACACCTTTCAGTCAAATTATTTTAAAAATATGAAGTATGTCCAGAGTTATTGCCTATTGAAATTATTGTCCAGTGAATAGACAGTTAACGGACCAACAGATGGCAGCCACCATATACTACTCATGCATGCCTGGAGTCCTGGCATGATAAATAGTATGAAATGTGTTAGTTAGCAATATGCAGCCATGTAAACACCTATTCCGTAAATAAATGATTAGTCTGCCTAAACCAGACTCACATCTCTACATACAAAGATGCCAGGATGTTAACCCTTCTACCCCAGACAGCCCAATATCTGCATTTCAGTAGACGGCCAAACACACGCACGATTGAATGCACGCACACAAGCATGCAAGCTCCAATAGTAAATATTGAGGATTTATTTAGCCAGTAATGGCTTCAGGGTAGAAAATGCTTAACCCTGTCACTGATGAATTCCCTATATCTCATTTTCAACACAACCATACAGCAAAACTGTTGAATATTTTGAATATTTTGAAATTAATTTGACTGGAAGACGTTGCAACGTCTTCCAGTTAAATTATTTTCAAAATTTTCAACATAATTAAGTTTTATATCGTAAAAAATGTAAAATACACAACACAATCTGAAATTCTTATGCTATAAAGACTCACATAAAAAGCGTTAACCATTTACTGGATCAAGCCGGCCAAGACCGGCCTTTGCGGTGGTTCTAATGAAGATCTATTCGCAGGCCAAGAGAAGAATATTTTTGAAAATTTACGAGCCAGTCACTCAAGTGAGAAATTTTCAGAAATAATACCTTAGTCTGCGAAATGACTTTTCTTTTTAGCTGGTTTAAAGGGTTAACTCACCATTACCTGGTCATTTCTCTTACAAGTAACAACACAATACTAGACCAAACATTTAAACCATTACCCTGAACACATTTCATTCTGTTTATTATCACATGATCTTAACATCTTTAACCATTTGGTGGTGTAGCCTGCCAAAACCAGCCTCTGCAGTGGTCTTCATCAACGCTCATTTGCAGGCCAGGTGGACTATTTTTGAAAATTTATCACTGAAATGACTGGCTCGATAACTGAGCCAGATCGAGCCAGTCATTCCAGTGATACATTTCCAAAAATAGTCTTCTCTTGGCCTGCAAATGGGCATTCAATACAAAATTATTTTGATTTTCTTGACCAAATTTGACCATTAAAGAGTTAACCATTAAATTTGTTGAATAAAATTTAAATTTTCTCAGAAAATGTCCATTTGCGGATCAAGAGATGAAAGGTTTTTTTTAAATTTTCACTGGAATTACTTACTGGCTTGGTTTTCGAGCCAGTCATTCTAGCTGTAAATTTTCTAAAATAGTCTTCTCTTGGTCTGTAAATAGACATTTCTCAAGCCTACCTCTGACCCAGTTTTGGGCTGGCTTGAGTATTAAAAAGTTAATTATAAATATACAACAAAATTTATGGTCTGCTGATAATATTGAGAATAATTTGACTGAAAACTGTTTCTAACGCAGCAACGATGTTAGCTCTAAGAATTTCCCAAAATATTCAGTGGTTTTTATATTTAGCTTCTTCAAGGCCAGGACTCTGGGAACTTAGAATTAATCCTTTAACACTCACATCAGCCAAAAACGGCTTGTACAGTGTCCTTAAATTTGTTCAAGAAAATTTCAATTTTTTCAAAGAAAATGTAAATTTGCAAACCAACAGAAGACTATTTTTGAAAATTTACCATTGCAATGACTGGCTCAATAAAAGAGCTAGTCATTCCATTGCTAAATTGTCAAAAAATAGTCTTCACTTGGTCTGCAGATTTACATTTTCTTTGAAAAAATTGAAATTTTCTTGAACAAATTTAAGGCTTATGGGGGGTTAAATGTGTTAGACATTCTTCATAATGATGACACGGGCAGAGTGGTTATATTGTGTCTGCTGATGAACCAAAAGATATTCTTCATATTTTGCTTCTCGTGGATTGGTAATTATTATTTACAACAACAACGTCATTAACACTTTCTCACCCAGATAAAAACAAATTCTCTATAGCGATATAGCTGCGAAACCTCCATACCCATTTAACCCTTACCGCACTGATGCCAAAAAATTTCAAAATTAAACTGAAAGATGACCTGGTGTTCACTGTTCAACAAATTTGGTAGATGTTGCTGTCATAGACAGTAACATCGTCCCTCAAAATTGTTGAAAAATGACAACCAGTTTCTTTGCTATTGAGTCAGTCAAAGATAGAACATTGATATAATGGTCTAGACTCATCAAGAAAATAGACATTTTTGCTTAGTGAATGAATGCACACTTGCATACTAAGCGAAAACTATTTTTGAAAATGTATCGCAGAAATGACTGGTTCGGTCATCAAGTCAGTCATTGCAGTGATAAATTTTCAAAAAGTAGCATTCTATTGGCATGCGAATAGACACTCCTAAAAACCACTGCAACGGTCAGTTTTGGCCGGCTTGACCATTAAAGGGTTTAACTGAATGGACAAAAAGAATTAATATAACTCTTTAATCCTCAAATTTGTTTGTTTTTATTTTCTAATAGAAAATTACCATTTGCAAACCAAAAGTTTATTTTCGAAAATTTATCACATGAATGACTGGCTCAGTTATCGAGGAAGTCACTCTAGTGGTAAATTTCAAAATATAGTCAAGCTTTTTGGAGAATATTTTTAACAGTATCAGAGCGAAATTCAATATAGCTGCCAATCAATTTGATCAGTCTACTTCATTTGAATGACCTGATTGCTTGTTACCGCCACTAAAACCAATATAATTATCGTCATTTTTGCTGTCAAAATCCATCAACAGGCAATAAATTTTGATCGGTCGACGACGGCCATGTTTCTTAATGAATCAACTTCCCTTGAACAAACATAAATGACCCTTCTTGCCTAATTATATCCGTGGAGAAGTAATTTTTGAAAAAAAACAAGGTCATCCAACATGGCCACCAGACAAATCGACCAATCAGGTTCTCTTGAACAAACTCGGTTAGGTTCTTGCTCTAGATGTAAACTTTCTTGGGTTTCAAATCAGTAAGCTAAGTGGTTTCACTAAAGAAGATGCACAAATGTGTTTCTAAAAGGCTAAGATGGCAGGCAATACATCAAATCAACTAATCAGCTTTGTTTGAAAATCTTGGATCTCTATGGACCTACGTGAAACCAGACATATTTGTTTGAAATTGACCCAGTAGTTCTTGCGAAGTCATTTAACCCTATAACACTTAAATTTCTTCAAGAAAATTTAAATTTACTCATACAAAATGTTCATCTGCAGACAAAGAGAAGACTATTTTTTTTAATTCACCTGTGGAACAACTGACTAACCGAGTCAGTTATTCGTGTGATTAATTTCAAAAATAGTCTTCTCTTGGTCTGCAAATGGCCATTTCTCAAGAGCACTGCAGAAGCCATTTTTGGCTGATATGAGTGTTAAGGGTTTAAGGACAAAGTTAATGGATGGTGACAGACTAATGGCCGATTGCATAGCTCAAGTTCCACTCAATGTGATTCTGGGATTAAGTGTAGCTCTGTTTTCGCGTCCACTTGCACACAGGCTTGGCTTACTTAAACCCCACTCAGATTGCTGTAAAATTTGAACCCGCTATTGACCCGGTTCAGATCTAAGATCACTGTAGTAAATGGCATATTATTTCATTATAACGGGCCAAATCGATGGTGTTGTTAATTACAATAGACCTTTCCCACATTAGCGTATTTTGGGAAAATACCTTCCCGGAATGCATCGCACATACCGCTTCCGACTGGTAACCGAGATGCCAATGCGCAAACATCATTACTTTACTATGGGAATCAGATACAGTGCACTTTATGCTGTGCATATGAAAAACTAAGTTCAAAATATTTTTGAAGTCATACATCATTGGAAAGCTAAGCCAGTTTTCTATACATTTCTGTATTAGTGTTTAAAGTTTTATAAAAATTTAATACAGTTAATTGCAATTTTAAAATATCCCATATTGTCCACTTGATTTAATGAATCTAAGTCGAATGGTGTATTTTCACATACGCAAATAACTCTTATTTTAAACCTTACAAAAATATAACAAATTGTGCTTTCCAATGACATATGATTTAAATAATATAATGATTTTAGTTTATCATAGGAACGGTTTAGATTGTGGTGTATTTTAGTGCAAAATTAACTCAACGCGAATCAGTTGCTTGTTGGCGGCGGTCACCAGCCAGCAGTTTTGCTCTGCGCGTTGATTTAGGGGAATCCTGGCGTAATGACGTCAATGTGGGAAAGGTGTATTAACTTCTGCTGCTACTGCTGCTGGTACTTCCGCTACCGATACTACTGCTGCTGCTGCTGCTACTGCTACTGCTGCTGCTCCTGATGCTGATGTTGCCAATGCTGTTGCTGCTGATGCTGATGCTGCAGCTACCAAACATGACATGCCATCAATGCCCTCAATAGACGCATATTTGACTTTGCTTACATTTTTTAAAACAATTCGTTATTGTGGCCGAGCACATGACCACGACCCACTATACCCAAAACATGTCATATGGATTAAGCAAGTGGATCTGGTGTAGTAGCATCCCTGAAAATGCTGAGTGAAATCATGTCCAATAAGCGTGATTCAAATGTTTCAGTGTCATTTAACTAGTTTACGTCATCTATAATGTCTTCTCATCTCCGCCCAAGCTTGCTCAGTAAAATTGGGCGTTTTTGCTTTAGAGTTCCCTCTCAGCCGGTAACATAGGCTTACCTGACCCATAGGTGTGCAATCGGCAATAACCGGTGTTGGAAGTAAGAAGGCCATAGCATAAACTCATTTGGCATTTCAAGCCAAGAATGCTAAACAATGTTGAAGAATGAGGATGGTACTATGTGTGTGCATATGCGTGTGCGTGCATGCGTGCCGTGCGAGGGGGATGGGGGTTCATTATGTATGTGTTTAATGGCAAAATAGCTATTGGAGCTGGAGTGTGGAGATGCACAAATGTGTTAACCTTTCAATCCTCAAATTTGTTTAAGAAAATCTAAATTTTCTCATAGAAAATATCACGTTTCCAGATCAAGAGAATGTTTTTGGAAATTTATCACTGGAATGACTGGCTCGGTTATCGAGCCAGTCATTCTCGTAATAAATTTTCAAAAATACTCTTCTTTTGGTCTACAAATAGATATTTCACAAGAGGACTACTGATGCCATTTTTGGCTGGCTGGAGTGTTAATGTTAAGAGACAAGTTTGACACATGATAATTTTTATTGGACGTTAATAGGTACAGAAATTAATTACTACATCTGTAACGACCGTAAGACTACTCTGTTAATTATCTTCATCCTGAAGTAACAGAAAGTTGATTTTATTATGGAGCTATATAGAAATTTTGCTGAATAATTGAAAACAATTTGTATGAACATTGTTGTAATAAGTGCCAGTCAAATTTTGTATGACATAGAATGACACTTGTTAACCCTTTCATGACGAAGCCGGCCAAAACCGGCCTCTGTAGTGGTCTTAAGGAATGTCTATTTATAGACTATCTGAAGGGAATTCTTTTTAAATTTATGACTGGAATGACTGGCATGATAATCAGGCCAGTCATTCCAATAGTAAATTTCAGAAATAGTTTTCTTTAGGCCTGCAAGTGGACATTCGATACGCAAATATTTTGATATTCTTGATAAAATTTAGCCAATAAACGGTTAATCACTCACTGTCTTAATCAAAGGACTTGAAACACTACACTTAATTACAATCCATACTAAGAGAATCTACTTAACCCTTTCACCGACAAATCCCGGAAAAAGTATATTCCTTCCGTTATTCTGTTGAATATTTAGAAATTAATTTGACTGGAAGCTGCTGCTGCCTAATGAAGCAATGGCTTCCAGTTAAATTAATTTCTAAATATTCACCAATTTTCCTGTATGGTAGTGTAAAGAATGAGACATGGGGAATTTTGTTGGTGAAGGGGTTAAGCTCTCATAATTACCTTCAACTCCACAAGATCCATCAATATGATGCTTGTCCTCTCGTTTTTGGTCTGATATGCCTCCAGATTCTATCGGAATGGCTGAGCGTTTATATATCACATGAGGATGTTCAGGACTTTCTGTGGAGTTATGTCCCTTGACTGGTTCAATGAAGTAATCATCGTGGCCAGTTTTCAAATAGCCAGTCTGAAAAGTTAAGAAAAAATTAGCAGTGTGTAAATTATTACTTAACCCTTTAATCACCTTTCTGGAATTTTGACCCGACTCATTGAGTAGTTCAACGGGAAACTTGACATTCACAAAGACCTCTGCAGAGGCCATAAAGACCTCTGCAGAGGTCATAAAGACATAAAGGCCTCTGCAGAGGTCAGTTGTGGCTGGCTTGGTCATTAAATGGTTAATGTTTTAATGGCCAAGATGGCCTCCGCAGTGGTCTTGAGAAATGTCCATTTGCAAGCCAACAGAAGACTATTTTTGAAATTTTACCACTGGAATTTTTGGCGTAAAAATCTTATTTACAAATTTACTATAAATTGTCATAACGCATCTCCTCATTCACCGATCGGCAGATTTCAACCAAATTTAGCTAGACGGCCCTATCGTGTTAGTCTCCAGAACTTCTATTCAGAATTTTGCTTGGTCAATTTTTTGGGTGACAATCTTAGACTTTATGAAAGATTTATTGAAAGTGTCAAAACACATCTCCTCCGCTTGGTGGATTTAAACTAAATTTGGCTTTACGGATCCTATGGTGGTACGCTATAGAAAATCTATTCAGAATTTTGATTGGTCAATTATTTTGGTGACCATCTTTGATTTTCCCCAAAAGCTATCCAGAGATCCATTCACATTTTAACCCTTGAATTTGTTCAAGAAAATTTTAATTTTCTCAGAGAAAATGTCCATTTGCAGACAAAGAGAAGACTATTTTTGAAATTTTACCACTGGAATGACTGGCTCGATAAACGAGCCAATCATTCCAGTGGTAAATTTTCAAAAATAGTCTTCTCTTGGCCTACAAATGGACATTTACTAAGCAAAATGTTTAACTTTTTGACAAATTGTGCCCAGTAAAAGTTTAAGAACATGTTATCTGATCCATAGTGCTGAAAATGTTAATAGAGGAATCTAGCCTCTCAGTCAATCACATGATGTCATAATCAACTACATCACATGTAGGATGACGTCATAATCTATTATGTCATGAATGACATGATTAACCCTTTAACCCTTGAATTTGTTCAAGAAAATTTCAATTTTCTCATGGAAAATGTCTATTTGCAGACCAAGAAGACTATTTTCGAAAATTTATCACTGGAATGACTAGCTCAAGCCAGTCAGTCCAGTGGTAAATTTTCAAAAATTGTCTTCTCCTGGTCTGCAAATGGACATTTCTCAAGACCAATGCAGAAGCCATTTTTGGCTGATATGAGTGTTAAAGGGTTAAGTCCGTCTAAACGCTTAATAGTCTGTGAAGCTGTACAAATTCTATATCTTTGCTATTTAATAAAAATTTGCTTGAATATTTTGAAGCCAATTTGACTGAGCATTATTAGTTTCAAAATATTCAGCAGCTTACCGTACTTGTATGGCTTTATGGAAATTGAGATTCACGGAGTGCATGGATCAATCGATCCCAACACAGGCAAAACGTGGGTGGAGCTTAGCTAAAGAGCGGCTGGGCATAGCTAAAACTGAATTCCTCCATTCTATAAGCCACAGTATAACGGTAAAAGTCCTCACACAAGACATAATTCATATTATCCCACCACAAGCCCAAATCCTGTCATTTATTACGATTAACTCAGAGAATAAATTATATCAATTATTATTGTCAATGTAGTGAAGATTAATTACAGAGAACATGGGATGATTGATTATCTTCATGATTTCTCTCTCACAGAGGAACACTTATATATATAGTGTGTGTGTGTGTGTGTGTGTGTGTGTGTGTGTGTGTGTGTGTGTGTGTGTGTGTGTTCCAGACAGAATTATAAGTCATTATACAGGACAGTAATTCCCTCAGAGGCTAAGGTCATGAACTTCGTCTCTGAACACTGATGCATGGATAAGAAGGCAAGAACATGAAGGCATGTAATATTTAGTCTCATCGCTTGATATATTACACCCTGCGTATTGATTGTAGCGTTGATATACAAATTAACAGTCTGGCTGCTGCAAGGCACCAGACAATAACTTCAATGGGTAATAACTCTGGACCTGTTGAATATTTTGAAAACAATTTGACTGAAAGTTGTTGGTGATTAAACCACCAACAACTTTCAGTCAAATTGTTTTCAAATTATTCAGCATATCCAGAGTTAAACCCCATGAAAAATCTAGT
The DNA here is from genome assembly GCA_034401795.1 of Chaetoderma sp. LZ-2023a. NCBI lineage: Eukaryota > Metazoa > Mollusca > Caudofoveata > Chaetodermatida > Chaetodermatidae > Chaetoderma > Chaetoderma sp. LZ-2023a. Next base: position 60,458,418 of record CM067360.1, read on the forward strand.
CTGCAGAAATTCAGCAGTCATACAGTTAATACTAACTATAAATGTTCATGAAATCAAGAAGATTTAAGCAATCTCACCTAACATGTTTATTTGCAGACCAACAGAAGACTGTTGTGAAAATAAATCTCGGTTATCGAGTCAGTCGTCCTAATTATAAATTTTTCAAAATGCTCTTCTCTCGGTCGGGCCAGGTGAGCTAACAATGAGCTGGTGTCGGTCAACTTCGGCCAATGAAATTGCTCAATAAGAAATAACGGAAATCTGATTGGGGGACTGAAAACCACTTATTCCACTATGTCACGTAGTAGGATATCAAAGGACTGAAAGTAAGGACATATACTGTGAGTGGAGCTATGTGAGTGGGCGTATACTAGTACGATGGGCTTCAGTTCCCAGGCACAGGAAGTCTGTGACCTGGGCAACATTAAATTTGGTGTCATAGCACAGAAATTGGTCACACTTTGCAGTCCAAATGGACTGGGTAGATGGCAAAAGCTAGATCTGAAGCCAATGAACTATAGGTGCTCATTGGAGTATTGTGACAAGCCAGACAAGCTAACAAGTAATAGTACTAGCAGATGATACAGTAGTCTTGTGATTTCAGTGAGCTGAAAAGGATACAGGAAAGGAAATGGCTAAGATGAGTGTAATTCTAGGCCATAATGACCCTTGCCTGGTCATGTTTATTATACACTTCAAGAATTGATCTATAATCGTCAGTGATAAGCCAAGCTCTTCACAGCAGTTGTTTCATGGACACTCATACGGCTGATTGAGCACATATAGCTCAAGCCCCACTCAATGTGATTCAGGGTTTAAGCAAAGCTCCATTTTTGCATCAGCTTGCACACCAACTTGGCTTATGTAAATCGTGCTCAGATTGTTGGAAGATCTTAAAATGCTATTGACCAGGTTCAGACCTAAGATCAGTGTAGTAAATGGCAGATTATTTAACTATAACTGGCCAAACCGATGTTGTTAATTACTGGCAGTTGCTGCTGCTAATGCTACTGCTGCTACTACAACTACTGCTGCTACTACAACTACTGATGCTACTACAGCTACTACTACTACTACTACTACTACTACTACTACTACTACTACTACTACTACTACTACTACTTCCACTACTACTACTACTACTACTACTACTACTACTACTACTACTACTACTACTACCTGCTCCTGCTGCTGTTATAGCAACACCTGCTGCGGCTGCCACTACAGAAACTAACATGCTCCTAATAGAGGCATCTTTGACTGTATTTACATTTTTTTTTAAATTCTTTATTGTGGGTGAGCACACGACCGCCACCCACCTCACCCAACACACGCAACACAGACATTACTGATCTCTTCATCCGCATGCAAACTTATATCATCATCGTCATCATCATCATCATCATCATCATCATCATTACCATCATTACCATCATTACCACCATGGCTATCATCACCGCCATCGTCATAATCATCATATGGTTTAGGCAAGTGAATCTGGTGTGGTACCATCTGTTGAGTGAAATCCTGTGATTTCACGCTTCAAAAGGTCATCTTGCATTTAACTAGTTTACGTCATCGTCTTCTTCATCTCCACGCATGCATACACTGTAAAATTGGGACTTTTCGCTTTAGAAGACATTGCAAAAATCACTGAATCAGAAACGAAGTCCAGTTTGAGCTGAGTTCTCATAATCCAAACTCACTTTGCCAATCTGCAAGCAAAGTCCTTCTCAGTCGATCTCCGCTCAAGTCAGTTTTAAGCTACCTGATCCCCCGCTCACACGGTAACTCAAGTTTACCCGAACCATAGGTGTGCGACCGGTAACTTAAGCTTACCCGAGCCATAGGTGTGCAACAGGTAACTCAAGCATACCCGAGCCATAGGTGTGCAACCGGTAACTCAAGCTTATCCGAGCTATAAGTGTGCAACCGGTAACTTAAGCTTACCCGAGCCATAAGTGTGCAACTGGTAACTCAAGCCCACTGGAGCCATAGGTGTGCAACCGGCCATAAATCTGTTACTTTCAACATTTAACCTTTAGATTTTTTCAAAGAAATTTAAATTTTCTCATACAAAATGTCCATTTGCAGACCAAAAGAATATTAGTTTTGAAAATGTATCCTTGGACTGCCTGGCACGGTTATAGTGCTGACTGGCTTGGTTATCGAGCCAGTCATTGCAGTGATAAATTATTTTTTAAATTGTTTTCTCTGGGTGTGCAAATGGACATTTCTCAGGAACACTGTAGAAGCCATTTTTGGCTGCTTTGAGTGTTAAATGGTTAATGGCTAAATTTTGTCAAGAATATCAAAATATTTTCTCATCGAAGGCCAAGAGGTTGTTTTTGAAAATTTACCATTGGAATGACTGGCTTGGTTATCAAGCCAGTTACTCTATTATTCAAGATCACTGTAGAGGCTGGTTTTGGCTGGCTTCATCATGGAAGGAGATTCTAAGGACTATATGGTAAGATCCTGCTTGAGAATATTTACAAAGCAATTTGACTAAAATTGCAGCAGTCACACTCAAATATAGGGATCCATTTCTAGCTATGCCCCTCCCATTTCCAGCTATGCCCCACCCATTTTATCTATGCCCCGCCAATTTCTAGCTAGCTCCGCACACTATTTCACATATGTTGTCACCAATTTGAAACTTTGAAACCTAAATTCCCAGCATCTAAATTTCAATGTAACGTATTGAATATTTTGAACATAATTTGACTGGAGGCCAGTGCCACCTATGTCTCCCAGTCAAATTCAACAGAATGTTTATTAACCCTTTAACCCTCGAATTGTTCAAAAAATTAAAATTTTCATGTCCATTTGCAGACCAACAGATTAGTTTTGAAAATTTACTATTAGAATGACTGACTCGGTTATCGAGCCAGAATTCCCGTGGTAAATTTTCAAAAATAGTCTTCTCTTAGTCTGCAAATGGACATTTCTCAGGACCACTGTAGAGGCTGTTTTTGGCAGATATGAGTGTTAAATGGTTAAATTCACTAAACACATAGGGTGGAATTCAATAAGGAGGTTTAAACCTGGTTTAGCCAAAACCTGGTAACAAATCATCAAATAGACAGGTTGATAGACTCCCAATTTTATTAGTTGAGACCCAGACCATACACCCTTCAAGGGAGGGGGGGGGGCCCTAAGTATGGGCATCCTTCTGAAGTGGGAGTGGCTCTTTGATGTTGCACCCACTTAGAAGGAATGGCCATGTTTAGGCATTTAGGCCACACCTATTGCACGGCGTGTGACCTAGCTCTCATCCAATGAAAAGTGGGGGATATCGCTCTTATGGCCGATTGCACACCTATAGATCAGGTAAGCCAGAGTTACCCCTTGAGCGGCGGCTCACATAAGTGCGGCTTAGGCCGGGCTTGAGTTGAGATCAACTGAGGACTTCACTTGCTGACCGGCAAACTGAGCTTGGATTGCGTGAACTCAGCTCAACCCCGACTTCGGGTCTGGTTCAATCATTTTCGCAATGGCAGGTAAAGTGAAACGTCCCAATTTTACCGAGATAGAAAAAAGTACTATAATTGAATTAGTAGAAACAAGAAAGGAAATTCTAGAATCTAAACTGAATGATGGAAGAAATGTTTGTAAGAAAGATAATGAATGGAGCAAACTTTGTGAAGAATTTAATTCGCGTTATGAGGTGAATCAAAGATCTGTTTCACAATTGAAGTCTCTATGGAAAAACCTTAAAGCTAGGACCAAGGCTGCTGTAGCCAAAGGAAGACGGGAGATGAAGAAGACTGGAGGTGGACCACCAGAAAAAGAATTGGGCAAATTTTCAAGCAGCATCATCTCCATTAGGCAAAAAGACGCCTGCTTCTCTTGAGATGTTGTGAAGAACGGAACAGGCGACAATAACTGTTAGGTTGGTCTTAAGCTTTAGTCTTAGTTGATATCGTAGGCACGGGAATCGACGTTTCCAGATACCAAATGTATTTTCGATTTTCACCCTTGCATTACTCAATGAATAGTTATAACGGCGCTCTTCCCTGTTGGGTAAGAGTTAAGAAGAGGTGTCATGAGATATTGTCTGAGAAGATAACCATTATCACCAACCAAGATGCCATCAATTTTCCTTCTTTCCAGTCGCGCACAAATATTACTGTTTTCAAATATCCTGCTATCACGAGTACTACCTGGCCATCCGGCAACAACGTTTGTAAAATTATGATTATTGTCGCAGATTGCTTGCACATTTATGGAAAAGTAACCTTTCCGATTTCTGAACAATTCTGCAGTGTTCCTATCTGGTGACTGTATAGGAATGTGAGTACAGTCTATTGCTCCAATGATACCTGGTATTCTGCTTTGCAGCATAAAACTCATTTGCACCTCTCGTAACCTTTTTCCGGTGGGAAATCTTACATAGCGTTTATACAGTGATGCTAGATACAAGAAACACGCTTTACTATACGTGAAACAGTACTTTGGTCCACATCAAACAGATCACCGTCAACTCGTATAAAACAACCAGTTGCGTAAAAACGTAACATAATTAAAATTTGGTTAAGTGGCGAAATAGTTGACACTTTATTTTGCTTTCTTTCTAACATATTTTGAACGAGTTCCAGCATCATCAACACAGCATCCTTATTTAGTCTGAATCTGTACAGAAATTCATCATCAGAATAAAATGTAATAGCGTTCAATCGATCTCTAATCACTTGTTCCCGCCTAATTAATCTCTTAACAAAATCAATTTGGTCGACTAGATTTAAATACTTCGCCATTTGTAGCGCTGATCTTAGGTCTATAGCAGGTTCAGATTTTCCAGCGATTTGAGCGGAGTTTACGTAAGCCAAGCTGGTATGCAAGCGGACAAGAATTATGAGCTGCGCGTAAGTCCGGGATCACGTTGAGTACAGCTTGAGCTATAGGTGTGCAATCGGCCATTAGTCTATAAAAGGAACACTGCAATTAAGCTTTGATTTGTTACCCAGTTTAGGCCAAACCGGGTTTAAACATCCTTATTGAATTCCGACCATACAGCTCATACACGAGTGACTAACTTTCCGATTTTTTAGATGAAACTACATCATGATGATTGTGACCTCAGCTAATATGTGACGCTTTTGATTATGATGTTAGATACTTGAGTAATCGGATCCCTCCATTTTCATCATGTTGTGTTTAGATTTATGTTTTTTATATTTCACAGCAGTTGAAAGTGGTTACTTGGAGTTGAGAGTCACATGAAGGAATAGTTTTTAGTTATAACTCGCCCATCTCTAGCTAAGCTCCATCCATACTTTGCCCGTGTTGGGATCAATCGATCCATGTGGTCTCTGAATATCAATTTCCAGAAAACTATATAGGTAAGATGTTGAATATTTTGAAACTAATTTGACTGAGTGCTGTTGCAACAGCAACACCTATGGCAGCAACACTGCCCAGTCAAATTAGTTTCAATATAGTCAAGAGAATGTTTATTAAATGGTAAAGACATACAATTTGTACAATTCGATGGCGTAGTAAGCATTTATGAAAGACTAAATTGTGTCATTCACGACATAATGGATTATGATGTCAGCCTACATGTGACATAGTTGATTACGACATCATATGATTGATCGATAAACTGGATTCACAGCTGGAAAACTCACATGAAAATCAGGAAAATCACACCTTCTTTTACCAATTAACACTTTAGCCATGCAAAAACAGCTTTTGCTATGGTCTTGAGAAATGTCTATTTGCCGATAGATTCTTTTAATTTACTACTGGAATGACTGGCTCAATATTAAATGAGTCCGTTATTCCAGCGGTAAATTTTTTTTAATATTATCCTCCTGATCTGCAAATGGAGATTTTATATGAGAAAAATTAGATTTTCTTGAATAAATTTGAATGTTAAAGGGTTATGGATTCTATAAGCAGTTTTACCGTACAACACCCCCACTCTCCCGCAGCATGAGTGCATTTGACTTCTATTTGACAAGGTGAAGTGATTTTACCGGTATACAACTTATTTAGATAACAAATCTTCAAACTTACAAAATCTATATGCCAACAAGATTATTTCTTCTGATCATACGAGCACCAATCAATAATTGTCACAAGCTTATAGAATTTTTTCTCAACACTGATTAAGGTTCTCATGCTCCATTAAATAGAGATCATTTTCATGAGATATGAGATGCCTGTTGATTTCTGTTCAATTTACCCAGCAGGTAATGCTACCCAACATGCAATGCCCTGACACCATAATCGTTGTAACGATTGCATGCCATATTAGTTCATGAATCCATTTCCTCACTCAATCATATGACGTCATAATCAACTACGTGACACGTAGGACGATGTCATAATCATGACGTCATGAATGAATCGAAATAGTCCATCTTTAGCACTTAATAGGCCGACACATTATACGAATTGTATGTCTTTACCATTTAATAAACATTCTGCTGAATATTTTGAAACTAATTTGACTAGACGCTGTTGCTGCCGTACACAGCAACACTGCCCAGTCAAATTAGTTTCAAAATATTTAACAGCCTACCTATATAGTTTTCTGGAAATTGATAGTCAGGGAGTTCAGAGATCAATTGATCCCAACACGAGCGAGGTGTGGGTGGAGCTTAGATAAAGATGGGTGGGGCATGGTCACATGGCTAAAACTCGAAAGGTCTATTGAGTCTATTGCCTGTACAGTCCAGGATTTCTCAACTAAAAAGACCAACCCTGCACTGCAAATGGTCATTTGTCAGCTAGCCAGCTCTGAAAGCAGTTAGAACTTAGTCATGACAGTACAATCACCAGCCTATATTTCAACACTGCTCAGCCAGTGCAAGGCTGTCAATTTCCAGGTCAAAAAAAAAGAGAATGCTTTTATATACTTTGACAATAACTTTCGTGAATGTTGTTGCTATCAATAACAGCACAGCAACAGCATTCAGTCAAAGTATTGTCAAAATAAATAGTAGCTAATGCGATTACTACTTGCAACAAATTTGATACAAGTTTAAATGAAAATTGTTGCTGCAATGGCTTTCAGTCTAAATATTCTAAAACAATAAACATAGTTTTAGTTGATAGTCCATTTACAGACCAAGAAAAGATTATTTTTGAAAATTTATCACTGGAATGACTGGCTCGGTTATCAAGCCAGTCATTCCAGTGGTAAATTTTCAAAAATAGTTTTCTCTTGGTCTGCAAATGGACATTTCACAAGACCACTTCAGAAGCCTTTTTTTGGCTGATATGAGTGACAAAGAGTTTCATGATGCCCATCAGAGATCACCAATCAAATTTATGTATACAAGTTTGGAAGGCTTCCTCCATATGGTTAGTCCAGCCAAGTTTATTTGAAATTATGAAATCGGGTAAGCAGCTTTAAATGAGTAGTCTTTTAAACCACAAGTTTACTTTTCTGGAAATCCAAGATGCCATCAGAATAACTGACCAATCAGATTTCTGTAGCATATGTTCAGAAACATATGACTATTTAAGGCGTGTGAAATCATGTTACCCGTTAATGAGGCGTAGTCTTAGCTGTTTTTCTTGAAATTTGTGGAAAATCCAAAATGGCCACCAGAACAGTTAACCAATTAAATTTCTCTATACAGGTTCCGAAGTCTTTTTCAGAAAATACAAGAATATATTGATCAGTCAAATTCATTAGAACTTCATTAGAATTCATTAGAAAATCCAAGAACATATTGATCAGCCAAATTCATTAGAACTTTTGATCAAACCTACCACCACCATAGGATCTTTCAATCCAAGTGTTGTTGAAATCCAGTTTTTGGAGTAATACTTAACCCTTACTATTCTGATGTTAAAACATTCAATCTTCAAATTAAATTAAAAGATAATTTGATAATTATTTTTCAAAAGATTTGGTGGGAGATGGTGCTGTCATAGACAGCAACATCTTCCAACAAAATTGTTAAAAAATATACATCAGTTTCTTTGCTTTTGACACAGTAAAAGATAGAATACTGAGATCAGTGTGGTAAGGGTTAAAAGGATTTCTGGATACTGTTTTGAAAATCCAAGCTAGCTATCTTAAAATTTTACCAATCAAATCTCGGTAAACAAGTTTGAAAGTCTACCTACCACCATAGAAGCAATTTCAGCCATGAGGAGAAGTCTTTGACAAGGTATTTAAGTACACATACAAATACATTTACCTTAAATAGCAATAACAATTATCCTGAAAAATGTAATTAATTTAAGTTTAATCCGATAGACAGTAAGAAAATCACATTTTATAATTCAACACTAAAATGGTTAGTAATCATATGTGAATAAACTATCACAAACTGCTACACAAGATATTAAAATGTAATTTTCAGGGGAAAATTATATTTTTACGATTTCAGTTAAAAAACTGGAGCCAGTAATAAATATGCTGATAATTTATTAACTATCTAACCCTAAAATTTGGTTTTAAAATTTTTTTCATCGTCCAATTACAGACCAAGCAGACTATTTTTGAAAATATACCACTGGTATAACTGGCTCAGTAACTGAGCCACTCATTCCATCAACAAATTTCCAAAAATAATCTCTTTGCCTACAAATGGATATTTTTTGAGAAAATGTGTATTTTCTTGAACAAATTTGAAGGTTAACCCTTAGCACACTGATGTCCATATTCTATCTTTTACTGTATCAGTATCAAAGAAACTGGTGCACATTTTTCAACAAGATTGCTGGGAGATGTTGCTGTCTACAACAGCACCATCTCCCAACAAATTTGTTTAAAAATGAACACCAGTTCATCTTTTAATTCAATTTGAAAATTTTAAATTTTGACACCAGTGTGGTACGGGTTAAAGAGTTAAGGAACTCTCCTTCTATTGTAGCCAGATTTAAATATCAGAATTAATGGTCTTTTAACTACAGACACTATATTCATCAAATTTATACAGTAATAGATAGGGTCATTTATTACTTAAGGAGTCCACTTGCCTTCACATTGTCAAATCTATAGTCTCATATTCAACCCGGAAACCCAAGTGCTACGAAACAAACTCAAAATATCGGACTTAATCCATTCTGATACATGTCCATTTTCAAAATAATTCATCTGACAATCCTTTATTTGCTGCTGAGCAACTTTCAATTAAATTTTTTTTTTTTAAATAACCAACATGATTTTACTAAAGCTATATTTTAAATATGATAATTTCCAACATTCTGGGTGAAATCTGCTAGTAGGTACATATTTATCAGCGTGAGTGTTGACAAGTCAAATTGAAGTCATAAATATTGTGTTTTGTCTCAGGTGGTGGTGGTGGCACACTCCCTGGCCTAAAGTGCATAAATAATATACACATGCACAAGACATGTTTGGTGGAGAAAAATAACAACAGGTGTATCTTCTGGAGAAACCTTTGATCAACTGAGCCACTAACCTTGTAACCCTCCACTTTGTTCAAGAAAATTTATAGAAAATGTCCATTTGCAGACCACGAGAAGACTATTTTTGTAAATTTATCACTGGAATGACTGGCTCGGTAAACAAGCCAGTCATTCCAGTGGTAAATTTTCAAAAATAGTCTTCTTGACCACTAAACGGTTAAAGTATTACAGGAATGCTGCCATAGTCTTCAATGCATTCAGCATATTAGGATGACCATGACCACAGCCTCAGGTGTAGAAGCCACCCCGACATGCCCCCACCCGGTTCCTATGCTTATAATAGCACCTGTTTGGACAGTAAACTCTCAGATAAACTTAGCTATGATGTACGGTATACCCATGGTAATACATTGAAAGAAATGATGAATTCCACCATTCACGCTAGAGCCACCATTTGACTGAAGATAAATAAAGATTTCCGTTGGATGATTACACTACAACTCATAGCAAGAAACGGTCTGTTGAATAGTTTGAACATAACCGGATTTTTAAAGTTTTATTTTGTTTTAGAATCACTAAGTTATTTCTGAGATGCACTGTAATACAGTGACTGTATGGCACCACTGTGCAATGAATGAGTCCAGTTCATCCATCAGTCATATGATGTCATAATCAAGTACCGTGACACATGTATGCTGATGTCATAATCAATGACGTCATGAATGATGTAACTATGTTCGTCACGAACGCTTAATTGACGATGGATTAAGCGTTTTTGTACGAATTGTATATCTTTACTATTTAATAAACATTCTGTTGCATATTTTGAAACTAATTTGGCAGCAACAGCATCCAGTCAAATTAGTTTCAAAATATTCAACAGCTTGCCTGTTGATTTCTGTAAATTGAGATTCAGAGAGTGCAGGGATCGATTGATCACAATATGGGGAGAGTGGATAGAGCGTAGCTAGAGATGGGCGGGTCATAGCTTAAAAACTGTATTTCTCCATTAACGTTTGTAACATTAGATAACTGAGCTAGTCAGTCCAGGGGTAAATGTTCAGAAATATTTCTCATGGCCTACAAATAAACACTCCATAAGTAAAATTTATAATATTCTTGATACATTTTTTCAGAGTTCAGGCAAATCAGGCATTATGTAACTTTAGCGCGCATACCAGAATAACAGGTTTGGGAAGGACTATCATAGGTTTACAAATTTTTTTTGCAGAATTTAAGTATTTTAACCCTTTAACACTCATATCAGCCAAAAATGGCTTCTGTAGTGGTCTTGAGAAATGTCCATTTGCAGACCAATAGAAAACTACTTTTGAAAATTTACCACTGGAATGCTTGGCTTGATAACCGAGCCAGTCATTCCAGTGGTAAATTTTTTCAAATAGTCTTCTCATGGTCTGAGCAAATTGACATTTTCTATGAGAAATTTGAATTTTTTAAAAACAAATTTCAGGGTTAAAGGGTTAAAGTCAATTTCCTCACGCTTTAAGGGCCTTGAAAACCAAATTTTGAAATCAAGCACTTTCAGGACCCCCCATGAACTCTGGCTATATGGAATGTACAGTAGTATAATTTGCATGGAACAGCCTTATTTAACTGTCTTACTGTCTGACTGTTGAAAGCCCCAAGACAATAATTTCAATGAGAAAAAACTGTACCTGCTGAATATTTTGAAAACAACTAGCTTAGCCACCAACAAATTTCCGTCCAATTGTTTTCAAAATAATTAGCATGTTCAGAGATATATAGCACTTATAACCAAAATTTCTTCCAAAATAATCAGAAAATGGCTGCCCGGGGCGCTCCAAATGACATATTTCTGCAACAGATAAAGAAACATTATCGCTAGAAAAACCCTGTCTGAATTTATTATTCTATAATCCTTGAAACAGGTGTTCCTTCACAAACATCAAATACTTTAATCTGTTCATCTTCTGTTTTACACGAGAAAGTCATTCTAAAACAGTCTAAATCATTCATTCTTCAGTCTATTAACTCTTTAATGGTCAAGACCGGCCATCAGGAATGGATTCCGCTGTGGTATTAAAGAGATGTTGAGATTTGCAGGACAAGAAGAAAGTTTTTGAAAACTTAACATTGGAATGACTAGCTCGATTATCAAGCCAGTCATTCCAGTGGTAAATTTTCAAAAAATATCTTATTTAGCAACATGTGTGAGCTTGCTATAGTTGTGGCATGAAAATGTAAAGAATTTGATTGATCGATCAACCGACCGACCGAGTGACAGAGAGACAGACAGACAGACAGACACAGACAGACAGACAGACAGACAGACAGACAGACAGACAGGCAGGCAGGCAGGCAGGCAGGCAGGCAGGCAGGCAGGCAGGCAGGCAGGCAGGCAGGCAGGCAGGCAGACAGACAGACAGACAAAGAGTTACAATACCGGCAAGTCATAAATAAAGTTTGATTTTCTTGGTCCATATTTGCCAGTTTATCTTTGAAATTCAAATACTTTAAACCATTTAAAGCGCTTTAAACATAATGCAATAGGGGTTTAAATGTAGCTTTAGCCCAGTAAGACAGTGACAATGCATTTTCAGTTGCAACCAGCAACAAGTTCGTTTGTTTGTTTATTAGTCAAATTTTTTACATTTCTAACAAAGCTACCTATGTGAAAAGGTTCAATAGCTTGTCCTACTAAAGTTTAATTGCTAATATATAACCCTGTTTTCCTAACAATGATCAAACAATGGTTTGACACGTCAAACAATGGTTTGACACCATAGTCAATGACCATGGTTGTACCATGGTTTGACCATTGTCTGCCCATGAATTGACCATGAAAGACCATTGAACATGCAGGTTAAATGGCACCACAGTCAGACCATGTTCTACAATGATCAACAAATTCCTCATGACCTTACTGTAATGTACAGCCTACAACATTGTACAACTTTGGTCTTAGCCCAAAGGCCGAGAAGTGATTACAACATTGTAAAGATTGTCATGAGCTATGCTAATAGTCCTGAATATATGAAATATTGATCATACTTTCTAGCTATATAAGACTACAAAGCTTGTAACTTGTAGCGATTTTCACCTCCTACATAGGAAACCCGTGAAACATGTAAAAACTATAATGTCAACTATATACTACATCTATATATACATGTCAATTATAATGTCAACTATATACTACAAGACAAGGATTCCATATATATATATATAGCCAGTTGGAAAAACATCTGGTACCTACTTAACAAACTTCATTACGCATGAGCCAAATGTGATGCTTTTGGAATGGTTAGCCTACATTGGCATTGTTTGAAATAAAGTCTATACAAGAATTCAGTGTGTATTATTACAGATATGTTTCTATGTCTATGGCATTTACTATTCAAATGTCATAATTAATGATGATTACATAATTTATGTGCAATAGAATGATTAAGATTTTACATGCAAAAACACCTGTTTTCAGTAAGAATTGCCTCCCTTATTAAATTACACTGACCATGGGCAAAACATGGTCTACCATGGTCAAATAATTGTTCCTGAAAATGTTCAAAAACAGTTTTTAAAAGGGCATTTTAAGAACTTTAAAGTTTAGGAACTGTTCTTCAGTTGTTCCAGAAAATATTCAAGAGCAGTTTAGCGATAACTTAAGACGTTAAATTCAAGAATTGTTCTTCAGTAATATTTTTTTAGATATTTAGTAACATAGCTGCTCATGATATCACTGTCAATAGGAACAAGATTGAAATTCTCCACTGATCATGGTCGACCATGATATATTATGGTCAATGGGGGACATGGATATTTCTTTAAAATATTGGTAACATATATGACGATGATCTCACATGATATCACTGCGAATAGGAATAACATTGAAATTCTCTCCAGCGATATATTATGGTCAATAAAGGACTTTGATAATTGGTAAAATTATTGCTGACATATCTGACCATAAACTGACCATGATATCACTGTCAATAGGAATAACATTGAAATTATCCAGTAACCATGGTCGACAATGATATATCGTGGTCAAGGAGGGAAAAATTTTCAAACTGATGTCACATATCTGACCATCCCTTGACTATGATTCCATTGTCGAGATAACATTGAAAAATTGCAGTGACCATGATCGACCATGATGTACCACGGTCAAGGAGGGACTTTGAAAATTGTTAACACATTGTGTCAGATCCGACTGAACTGAACATGATTTGCTTATCAATCATGTCAATAGGGATAACATTCAAATTTTTAAAAGACCATGGTCGACCATGATATATCATGCTAAAGGATAGGACTGAAAATGTATAAAATGTTGTCAGATCCAACCATGAATTGATAGTGATTTCATTGTCAATAGAGATAACACTGCAATGACCATGTACGACCATGATAACATGGTCATCTGACCATGTTTATATGGTCACTGGGACCACGGTCAGTTGAGTTGAAAAATCATGGTTGAATCTGGTCAAACTATGAACTACCATGGTCGACTGTGATATGATGGTCGGCAGGAAATCAGGGAAGTCAGTCTATCAGTCGGTAAAGTTTGACATTTCTGACGTAGCCACGCATGTCGCAACTATAGCGTGTCACACTTATATTTATAATTCATAGAACACAAATGACACTTTACGCATCGATAGTCTCTCTAAGTTTCTTAATGAGTTCCTACACATAATTTCTCCATTATTCATAATTTAGTGTCTCCGAGTCAATGAACAGAGCAAGTGATGGCACGACTGATTTATCACAGGAAGCTAGGCCTGGCAGGAAGTTGAAGAAGACAGGATGTTGGACATGACAGGAAGTTGGACATATGATAGGAAGCAATACATCACAAGGCAATCTATTTCTTGATTGTTCTTGCCCTTATTGTCTGAGGAAATAATCTTTAGACGAGACGTGCCATAAAGTGTCTGCCCATAAGCAATGAATGTGATTGGTGAATTGTCTGACCGATATTGGCAATGTAATGTCATTACATAGCTATATGATTAACCATTTATCCCTCATATCAGCCAAAAACGGCTTCTGAAGTGGTCTTGAGAAATGTCCATTTGCAGACCAAGAAGAATATTTTTGAGAATTTACCACTGAAATGACTGGCTCGATAACCGAGCCAATCATTCCAATGGTAAATTAGAAAAAAACCAGTCTTCTCTTGGTCTGAAAATGGACATTTTCTATGAGAAAAATGAAATTCTTTGTACAAATTCGAGGGTTAAAGGGTTAACACAGACACCACCAAAAGCCCGATGGTGATTCTATATCTTCAGGGACACATGATTTTACAGAGGTTTTCTTTTATCTGAGAAGATTGAGGTCGATGTAGCAATGGCATTGATGAATTATGTTTCGTCAAGAGTTGTAGAACATTATAATGCATTAGAATAATCAGGCATGCTGTATGGATACATGATATATAGAATTACAAAGCTTTTCACAATCCTTTCCATGTAATTCCAGAAACAAAATATTTTGAAAACATTTTTTTTTTTTAAACAAAATACATACGCAGCTTTATTTCATTCATGTTGTTACATATTCCAAGCAGATTTAATGCTTTAAACTTTTAATGCACAAATTTATTCAAGATAATTCTCTCAGAATGTGTCATAGAAAATGTCCATTTGCAGTCCAAGAGATTTTTTTTTTTAAGTTATCACCGATTATCGAGCCAGTCATTTCAATGGTAAATTTTCAAGATAGTCTTCTCTTAGTATGCAAATGGACACTTCTTAAACCATTAGCAGAAGCCATTTTCTGGACTGCATGAGTGTCCAAGGTTAGCGGTATTTACCGCAGTCAGTCAAAAATGGCTTCTGCAGTGGTGTTGAATAACGTCCATTTGAAAACCAATATCTTTAAATTTGTAAATGAGCAAGTCATTCCAGTGGTAAGTTTCCTAAAATAATCTTCTGACCAGCAAATAGTCACTCAATAAATTATGAGATGTCAATTTTCTTGATCAACTTTTACAACCTAATTTGAAGATGATGTTGTTGAAAGCTGCTGCTATATAAGATCTATAACAGTTCTTAACTTACATGATGCTAAACTACGATTTATTACAGAAAATATGCCTATGTCCCTGCCAATACAACTTCACTAGGCTTATAGTACATAATAAGGATACTCATAACTAATAAGTTATTACACTAACCATAACTCTAACTATGAAATTACCATATTTTACAAGGATTGGATGTCAGCACTTGGCAAAAGACTCGGATATACATCAACTATTGTTGCCGTCACATGATTAAATCTAGTTTAGCTTACTACAGTTTAAACAAACTTACGTGATGCTAAACTACGATTTATTACAGAAAATATGCCTAATTAGAGAGAAAATTATGAGATAATAAGTGATGTCAATCATGATTCATTATGTCAGATACAAATGATTTTGATTATGAACATAATGTTCCATGCCTGAGACAGATCTTGTCTTCCAACGACCAAGTTTCATTACAACATCAGGGTCACAATTATTATCAATAGCTACAGTGGCGCCAGTCAGGCGGACGGTTTTTGGTGTGAAACCAAGACTTTTCAAATCTGCTAAATTTATAGTAGAATATGTTTCCAATAGAAGCCACACTAAGCGCGTGAAAGGGTTGAACTAAGGAAATAAATACTGGTTGGGCTGTTAAATTATGATGTTGGGATGACGTGACAGACATGTAATCTAACAAAGTTTGCACTGGGTCTAACAGACGCTCTTCATTACGATGCAGAGTCACTTCAAAACCTGATCTCGAGGTGTCATTTCTTATCCCTAAAAATGTCAGTGTTAAACTATTGTCACTGTTTATACGAACATTGCATTTGTTGAAACACATTGGCACAGATTTTAGTGTTATAGGGTCAAAGTTCACACCCTTGGCGCAATGTCTGATGGACACAAAATTAAGCTCAATGATAAAAGGGTAATTGGCTTAAGTTTTAGATTCTTAACAGATAACAACAAGTTTTCACCCCAGTTTCTAAACAGTTTAGTAAAGGCTGCAACTGGCACAACACGTGACTTGTTCATTGATGTCCTGGTACCTGATTTAATTATAGCTCTAATTAACAACTGAATGTCTCGATTCTGATTTGTAGGTACATAACCTAACGCATTATATAACCAGGATAATGCACCTGAAATTACTTTTAACAATGATTCGGGTCTATCTGACTCGTCCGCCATGTCACACATAAACTCTGCAATAACACCAGTAGATGTAGGAGGAAACAATTCATTATGTATAGAGCAAAATGACTGTAACTTTTGAATAATACGTGTGTATTGGTCTTTGGTTGATTGGGCCCACACATACGAGAGTTGTGTAGAGGCACGTGGTGACCACCCAGATGCTGTTAAACGATTGCTCCAGATATCCTCCATGCATAGTTTCCAGCGTGGGTTTTTTACTGGTTCTGGCATCAGTGTTGATGCGATAATGGTCCTGCGTGACGTTGGTAACTGAATTGGTGGCGCAATACTCATCTGCAACAGTCTTTGATACCATGCTTGCGCCTTCCAAGCGGGAGCAATCACTGTAGCTACCGCTTCCTGCTCACACACTACACTGAGAATGTCATCCATTAAACGAAATGGTGGGTTTACATAATTGTTGTGGTTGCCCCAGTCCTGTTGACTGAGTGTGTCCACACGAGCTGTATATGGATCCAGATATCTGCTGTTGTAAATGGGAAGCTTGGTGTTGGGCATATTCGCAAACCTGTCGATGGTGTGGGGGGGTCCCACTTTTTGTTTAACATCCTGAGCAAGCCTTGGTGGAGCGACCACTCGTATTGTTCCCCGATACGTGATAACTGATCCGCGTCCACATTTTGACAGCCCAGTAAGTATGTCACTGCCAACTCGATATCGTGATTGTAGGCATGTGCCCATATCCTAAAGCTGTTGTGGTTAACTGAATGGACATACCACCTAACTGGTTTATGTAAGCTGCACACGTTATATTGTCTAATACCTGCACTTTCTGGTGTTGTAAGTGTTAGCTGAACGTCTTGATGGCAAGGAGAACATCCATCATCTCCCTTACATTCTAGGATTGGTGAAACATTATCTTGTTCCAATGGCCAGAAGCCTGAAATTCGCCTAATATGGCTCCACATCCGGTTTGGGAAGCATCAGTAAAAATTTGTTTTTTTACAATACGGTTTGAAATCAAACGGCCATTCCAACTGCCAACTGCATTCAGCCACCACTCTAAATCTGTTATGGCACACTTATCCAATTGTAAATAAGTTTCCCAACTTGACCGTAATCAAAGGATTCGATACAAATTTCGTAAAAACAGCTTTGCTGGCAATATGGCTTTTGACATAGCAACACATTGTCCCAATATTCTGGCAATCACATGAGCTGTTGAGCCACCTTTAATTAGATGAACAATATCGTGTTTAAGTTTCTTTAGTCTATCTGATGGAATTTTTATCCAGACGCATTTGTTTGTACCATTTGTAATTATATTGTAACCAATATAGGTTTTTGTGTGTTCCGGGTTTAATGAACTCTTATTCCAATTAATAAACCAACCCAGTTTCCATAAAGCTGTTAACAGTATTTCCTTATGTCTTTCAATAATATCTGGTTAGGCAAACAAGAGGCCCATGGGGCCTGTATCGCTCACCTGGACAATAGGCATTTCAACTAGAATGCTCTTTATCAACAAGATGGCCAGCAAACCATTTATCTGACAGTTTCGAAAATTGCAAATTTGATATCAGAATACCCAAAAACACATATAAAAACAATTTCGGCCTCAAAATCCATCAAATAAAAAAATCCAACATGGCCACCAAACATGCTATATTTTGATTTGCCCATGGCAGCCATGATTTTTGACAGATCAACTTCTCTTGAACAAACTTTAATGGCCCTTAGGCCCTAATCATATCTGCCAAATTTCGGCCAGATTCCTTCAGCGCTTCTGGAGAATAAGTCATTTTCACTACAACAAGGTCAACCATTAAAGAATTCCCCATTGCTTTACTATGGGCCCATTGCTTTACTATGGGAGCTTTTGGCTGGAAAACAAACCAAGATGGCAGCCAAAGCGTTTATCCGACAGTCTCGAAAGTGGCATATTTGAACTCGCCACACTGATAAGCATATATAAAGCCATTTTCGCCATCAAAATACATCAAATACAAAAAGCCAATATGACCTGGATGGCTGCCGAACCATCTGACCAATCAAGTTCCCTTGACATAAATCATATTTTATAAGGTTTGCATCAATCCCCTAAGCCGTTTCGGAGATTTTTAAAGACGTTTCCTAAAATTGGCCTAAATCCAAGATGGCCGCCGGACAAATTGGCCTATCGGGTTCAATTGAACAAACTTAGATCTCTATGCCCTGTGAATGCTTCCTCCCAAATATAATTGAAATCATCCTGGTGGTTCTTGAGAAGTCGTTTAAAGAATTCCCCATTGCTTTACTATGGGCCCATTGCTTTACTATGGGAGCTTTTGGCGGGAAAGCAAACCAAGATGGCAGCCAAAGCGTTTATCCGACAGTCTCGAAAGTGACATATTTGAACTCGCCACACTGATAAGCATATATAAAGGCATTTTCGCCATCAAAATACATCAAATACAAAAAGCCAATATGACCTAGAAATGCTGAATTTTGATTGGTTGATGGCGGCCATGTTTTTTAACGAACAAAATTCCCTTGAACAAATTGAAAGGCGCTTGGTCCCTAAGCATATTTACAAAATTTCAGCTCTATCCTTTCAGTGGTTCGGGAGAAAGTCGTTTTCACGAAAACTAGGTCATCCAAGATAGCCGCCAAGCAAATAGGCCAATCAGGTTGCCTGGAACAATCTTGGATCTACCGCTGCCACAGATGATGTTTTATGAGGTTTGAATCAATTCCTCCAGCGGTTTCGGAGAACAAGAGTTTTTAAAGTGTTTCTAAAAATCAGCCATTTTGGCCGACGGCCATCTTGGATTTTGACCGATCCACTTCGTTTGAACAAAGTTAGATCTCTATGCCCTATGAATGCTTCCTCCAAAATATAATTGAAATTGGTCCAGTGGTTCTTGAGAAGAAGTCGTTTAAAGAATTCCCCATTGCTTTACTATGGCAGCCTATGATGGGAAAACAAACCAAGATGGCAGCCAAACCGTTTACCCGATAGTCTCAAAAGTGGGATATTTGAACTCGCCACACTGATAAGCATATATAAAGCAATTTTCGCCATCAAAATACATCAAATAACAAAGAAGCTAAATTTTGATTGGTTGATGGTGGCCATGTTTTTTAACGTACGAACTTCCCTTGAACAAACTTGAATGGACCTTGGTCCCTAAGCATATTTACCAAATTTCAGACCTATCCCTTCAGCGGTTCGGGAGAAGAAGTAATTTTCGCAAAAACTAGGTCATCCAAGATGGCCGCCAGGCAAATAGGCCAATCAGGTTGCCTTGAACAAACTTGGGTCCACCATTGCAATAGATGATGTGTTATGAGTTTTGAATCAATTCCTCCCGCGGTTTCGGAGAAGATATTTTAGTGTTTCTAAGAATTGCCTATTTTGGCCGGTGGCCATCTTGGATTTTGGCCGATCGGCTTCATTTGAACAAACTTGAATCTCTATGCCCTAAGGATGCTCCCTGCCAGATATAATTGAAATCGGCCCAGTGGTTCCTGAGAAGAAGTCGTTTTAAAGGAAAAGTTGACGGATGGACGGATGACGGACTTTCAGGCCAGGTGAGCTAACAATATAATATCGTCTACAAATATTGCTACTCTAAGCTCCTTCTCTCTAAGATGTTGAATTACAGGTCGTAATAATTTGCAAAACAAATAAGGGCTAATATTTGCACCGAATGGTAATGTTTTGTATCTGTAATAATTACCGTCAAAATTAAATCCAAACCATTGACGATTTTCCTCACATATGTCACCATGATAAAACCCATTTTTTAAATCAACTGTGATCATCTGATCATTGTATTGTGAAAACTTTAACACAGTGTTTATGTCTTCATATGAAAACTTTGGAGGGTGACAAAATTGATTCAAATGACGGAGATCAGTCACGAGTCTAACTTGCTTACCTTTCTTAGGAACACATTTTATAGGGGAAACACCAGCTGGTTTCGAAGTACAACGTTCTATGACATCTTCGCATAATAAAGTGTTAATTTCGTCATGTAAAAAGTCTGTGTTTTTTTATTAAACTGGGGATTTTCAAAATGAAATGATTTTAGATTTGAATCAAAATCAATACGCGCGCCACGACTATTACAGGCAAGGTTACCAAGGTTTTTATTCTGCCATACTGTAGCACATTTCCGGAGCTGTAAACGAATCTGTTCTCACAAAACACATTTAAGTCTATTTTTAACCAACCGATGATAAATAAAATAGGTCACTCATTGGCATTGTTATAATACTGAGGCCGTTGAGTTGTGGGCCTAGCTGATGCTGCATATACACGCCTCAGCCACACCCGAAATATCCGCTGTAATTGTTTTTATACGGTCGTCTAGATCTGTAGTGAGTAAATCCCCCTCTCTCACGGTTACCAATGGGGGGGGGGGGAGGGGCGGGAGGGGCGGGAGGTGATGTCTGTGCCGCTAACATTAGATTTCGCCTGTGTTGATCAGACAGACCAGATGTTGCACTGTTATACATTTCAAAATAATCTGACACATCTTTGCTATGCTTAGCTTTAACCAATAATGAGGAATATTTGTCCTTTAGAAACTGAAGGTTTGCTAACAAAACTGAAATTGCATCATTACGGTCTGATTTAGAAATTTGTTCTTGAGAGCACCCGATAATTTTTAGAGCAGTTTCAACGTACCTGCCGCTTCTATTTATTACCTCGTACATTCCTTGGTCCTCTTTCCGTATGCCTTTATGGCTATCATATAGTTTCCAGCCAACCGGTAGTTGCACTCCAGTTAAACCGTCTTTAATGGAGGTGTATGTCGCCTGTATATCCACAGCTGCGGCGCCGGCTACAATCGGAGCACCGGGACCGAGGTGACCTGAATCTGGGTCAAACGTCTGCGCTGACGACAGCGTTTCATTCTGAATATGGCCTGCTTGATGGCCGCCTGAATTTGAAAAATCTGGTATCAAATCAGTTTTACGTACTGCATTTAAACTGTCAAATTTTACGTCTAAATCTTTTACTCTCTGTGAGATTGACTCTATATCGGTTTGAAAACTTCTTAAACTTTTATCTACACTTGTTAATTGTTCTGAAATTTTGTCAAATTGATCCATAACGCGACAGTGTGGACTAGCCCAGTGAAGAAGCACTTGGCAAAAGACCCGGATATACAGCAACTATTGTTGCAGTCACATGACTAAATCTAGTTTAGCTTACTACAGACACAATATTAAGTTATGATTTTCTTGCTACAGGAGATATATACACAAGGTCCTATATTTATGACTAAAAGTTTCCTGATTGAGATATAAGCCATCAATCAAACACAGATCACCAATTTGTTCAACCCATCTGCCAAAGCAATTATCCCATTAACCCGTACCACTATATGTTAAAATTTCAAATTTTCAAATTAAATTAAAAGATGAAGCAGTGTTCATTTAAAAATAAATTTGGTGGAAGATGGTGCTGTTCTATGCTACCATCCTCCAACAAAATTGTTTTAAAATGTACACCACTTTCTTTGTTATTGACACACTAAAATGAATATGGACCTCAGAGTGCAAAGTGCACTCATGTGGGCTAAAAATGGCTTCTGCAGCGGCCTTGATAAACTAAAAAAAAATTTGAAAATTTATCACTGGAATAACTGGCTCGATAACCGAGCCAGTCATTCCAGTGATAAATCTTCAAAATGTATCGCTTCGTTTCTGCAATTGCGTTTTTTATGAGAAAATTAAAACTTTCTTGAAAGAATTTGAGGATTAAATGGTTAAGAACTTCCTCAAAACCTGAGCGCTCACCATCTATCATGTCAATGTTTATAAATAAATCAAGGAAACTACTAGATGTAACTATATGCAACCATTATAAGAAATGACCATCCGTTCTACATGACATACTGAGACCGTGGTGATAGTCTCTTGAAACAGCAGTAGCCAACTAAGCCTCTAACAAACTTAACACTTTAACCCTCAAGCCAGCCAAAAATAGCTTCAGCAGTGGTCTTGAGAAATATCCATTTTCAAGCCAAGAGAAGACTACTTTTGAAAAATCACCACTGAAATGACTCGCTCGATAACCGAACCAGTTATTCTAGTGATAAATTTAAAAAATAATCATCTCTTGATCTGCAAATAGACATTCCCTATGAGCAAATAGAAATTTTCTTGAACAAATTTGAGGGTTACCGGTAAATGGTCAAAGCTAAGCAAGATCAGCATACAACACCTGAGGCCATAGTCTTCCAGGAATGTTTGGTTAAAATTACTCAAGCACTGCCTTGACCATGGATTTTGAAGTGACCAGTTCCAGGAATCAATCACAGCTCCCAAGGAAGAGGTCACCGCAGATGACCTGCTTCCAATGATGCATATCAAGTTCTAGAAGTGGTTTTATGGCACCAGATTCTTGAAAGCGTTATAGCATGCTACTTCTGGAAAAGGTAATGGTAACTGCCGCCTTAGTTCTACTGACTATACATTTTTATAAATGCAAGATGTACCAGTTTCCAGAAATAGCCAGGTATACCGCTTCCAATACTCTTTAACACTCAAATTTGTTCAAGAAAATTTCAATTTTTTCAAAGACTGGTTTTGAAAATTTACCACTGGAATGACTGGCTCGGTTATAGAGCCAGTTATTCCAGTGGAAAATTTTCAAAAATAGCCTTCTCTTGGTCCGCAAATGGACATTTCTCAAGACAACTGCAGAAGCCATTTTTTGCCGATATGAGTGTTAAAGGGTTAAAGCGGATACCTCTTCCATCTCCCAAAGAAACAATACCTACTTCTCAGGAAGCCGTAAGCCACTGCTTAGAAGCACTATTTTAGCTTCCAGGTACTGCTTTTCAGCTGCTTCAAACATCGCTGCAGAGCCGCTTCTCCGTAGTAAGCATGTCTTTAAAATGATTTACTGGAAATTTCTACCATTTCTGGGCCTTTATGCAATTGAGCATTTAATTTATGCAAGGAAGCGGTGAAGCAGTCGTGTACCGCTTCGCTGAAAGGTTTCTTTGCACAGGCTGAGTAGCATATCAGATATTTATATGAGCAATGTTTGTCAGATCCTTCCTGGGAAGAGCGGTATACCAGTTCTTAGTTGCTTCTCCTGAAGCCGCTGACAACAAAGGGATGCACTCTGTTACTCAAGTATCAATGTAGGAATCCACTTTTAGCTATGCCCTGCCCATCTCTAGCTAAGCCCCACCCACACTCACTCCACCCACACTCTGCCCCTTTTGGGATCGATCGATCCTTGAATTCCCTGACTATCAATTTCCAGAAAACTATACAGGTTCGAAACTAATTTGACTGGGTGCTGTTGCTTCCATGGCAGCAACATCACCCAGGCAAATGAGTTTCAAAATACTCAACAGCATGTTTATTAAATAGTAAAGACATAAAAATGTGTACAACAATGCTTAGCCCATCCTCAATTAAGCGTTTCTGACAAACTTATCTACATCAATCATGACTTAATTGATTATAACATCATTCTACATCTCACGTAGCTGAGTATGACATCATATGATTGAAGCATAAACTGGAAAGTTCCATTGCATCACATGTAGGAGACTTCACAATCAGAATGACGTAGACTCTGTCAGGAAAACTGAAAAGTCTATCATGAAATGTGTTACATGTGTATGTGTTTGATGAATTTATGGCTAGAATTGGATCGCTCCAGTGGTGGCACACACATCCAGTACTACCTCTTCTCAGCCACTTCAAACGCTACTGCTAGGCTGATATTCCATACTAATGAGTTATTTACTGGAATTAAAAAAGCTGATAACGACGTAGTCAGTGATTAGTGAACCAATGTGGGTTTTTAAGCCTGACGCTTGGATACGGTTGTGAATCCAGAAGTCTGAATGGTCAGAAGCAAGTTTTTCAGCTCCTTTTATACTCTCATGGGCTGAGCCCGGGGATTGGCTGTCAAATGCCCTAAAAAGGGCAGGGAAAGTGGGGAAGGCCGGCGCTGTTTTGGCGGTGGTTGTATGAGATCACCGGTTGTGAAAAGTTTGGCGGTTGTAAACAAAATGGCGGCTCACGATTTTTTACCGGTTGTGGTAAATTTGTTACCGGTTGAGGTGTTTTTTACCGGTTGTGGTGATGTTGACGGTTACGGAATATTTTCTATTTTTATTTTCATGGTTTGTTGCCGGTTGTTTGTAAATTTTACCGGTGCTGGGATATTTGTATACCGGTTGTGGAGATGTTGCCGGTTGCGGAATTTTTTCTTACCGGTTTGAGAATTTTTTTCAAAAATGTCGAAAAAAGAAATTAATTTTGTACTTCCATTTTTAGGGGAGTTTTTGTAAATTTATTTGGCGGTTGTTCGTGATTTGTTGGCCGGTTTTGTGTGGATAGCCAGGTTAGAGTTGAGACCTTGTTGGTTCTCTTATCAAGACAGGTTTCCACTGAATTGTTGTGGCGGTTTAGGAAGATCTTGTACTGACGGTGGGTATGGCCCATTTACTGTGAGGTTTTGACCGGTGTAGTCATTACCTTTTTATTGATTCAGACTTATGGCGTTTCGTTCCTGAAAGTGGAACTCCTCAGAGGCGTATGTGGGAATAATACAGGTGAGATATGGTTCGCCTGTGGGTTCATCAGTGGGGGTAGTCTAGTGGTGTCTTGGCAGTGTGGTCACCAGACACGGTAAAGAGATATATGTATGTATACAAATGACGGGTGGGCGGTGGGGAAGAATGATGTGGAATGAAATGGTTAGAGATAGAGAAAGTTTTATTGCAAATGTAAAGAACGTTAGATGAAGGTGTGAGTAAAAATGTAAAAAACATACATCAAAATAAAATATAAATGTATAGAATTTGAAATGTTCTCCGATGCTCCAGGTGAGTATTTGTGCTCCTGGAGGTGTAGCTATACATGCACACATCTGTCTGAAGAGGTGAGTAATAGCACGGGAGAGCGTAGCGAGTGGGACAGGCTAGAGCTGGAGGTGTGTGAGACTCCAGTCTATGTGGGCGCACATGTTGCCCATTAGTGTCATCATCCTGTCCCATGTAGGATCCGGCGCCCTGGAGTTCTGGCTTCGGATGGTCAGGAAGCAGTGCAGGCAGTTGATGTTGAAACGGTGGTTCGGCGCTAGGTTCGTGATGAGAGTGTTGGCTGCACGAATGTCTATATTTCGCCTGGTAACTTCATCTAATTCGTGGTGACTTAGTGAGGGTGACACAGATGGTGGTGTTGGTGAATAAATCAAAGTTTTTAAAGAGTCGGAATTAAATAAATTGTTGTAAGCGTCACTGACACTGAGTTCTGGCGAAACCGGACGTGGAAAGGCTGACGATACGTTTGTAGTGTCGGCGTCTGTATCCAGGATGGGTGTCGTCACTGGTGAGGGCTGTAATGGTGTCTGGCTAGCGTGAGTCACCGGGCAGTCGGTAGGAATCGAAGACCTGTGTGCCTTGTATATTTTCCAGTGTTGGAACGGCGAATTCGTCTCTCGGTTTGCGTCTGGCACATATGTACAAAGTTTTGATAATGTTTCCGAGATTAGCCTATGGTCAGTGTCCGCGCGGTAATAGGAGTTGTGTGTTGGTGAGTTCCGCTTGGGGATCTTGTACCCCGTTATTTTCGGTTTAAGCAGATCGTTAAAAGCCACTGGTAGTTTCCAACTCACCGTCTTTTTCTTAATCGCCTTCTGAGTGGTGTAGAAGTCGAATTTGTCGCAGACCCTGGGTTTTATTAATGGTTGCCCGGGGTCCACGATCCTTACACCCTCAATCAGGCGCGGGTTTGCCATGAGTTTGGTAATTCTGTCTTTATTTAAACCGTGCCGCTCTAGGTGGCCCCCGCACATATTCGGTCCGTTTTAGAGGGACCAGGCACCAGTCGCATGTCCAGGCCGGTAGTTCAGTGTGTGCGGTGATGTTGTGCCGTTTTAGGCTACTCCTGTGAGCGAAGGTGCTGGCACATTTGGTGCACTGGAAACGAGACATGTTGTTTGTAAGACTAATAACGTGGAATGATGAAGGTTGGCTCTGGTGGGTAATGACTACGTTTATGACGTCAGTTTTGTTGACGTCGTATGACGACCCGCGTGACGTCATAAGGAAGTTTGGTTTAGAAATCAACTGGCTGGAGGGATGGGCCAAGGGGTCACCCTGTATAAAGAAGGGTGATAACAACGTACTGGGTCTGTTTGCTTATGGTGTGCATGTCGGCCCAGGGGAGGCGGTGACCCCTACCCTGCTTGGTTGATGCCTGTCGGCTCCATTGTGTGGAGCTGGTGGATCCAGTGGCATTCCTTCTGTCTTCTCCATTTGGTGGATACTTCATCTCCGGGGTCCGAAGAAAGGACCTGGATTATTCTGAACTGCATGTTAATTCTAGAATGCCTGGGTCTGTTGAAATGCCTTGAGACTGGAGTGTCATACCTCTCGTGTTTGTAGAGGTTGGTGACCGAGCGTAGGTGCTCCTGGATGCGGATTTTAAAAGTGCGTAGTGTCTCTCCTACATACTGTTTTTTACAGACTGAACATGTCAGCAGGTAGACTATGTTTCTTGTCTGGCAGTTGCCGATGATTTTGGACCTGTAGGAGAGTCCTGTATGAGAACTAGAGAAGAATCTATTCTTCTGCATTGTGTTGCAGATATTACAATTTTTTGTGGTGCAGTTTGCGAATGGGTTTCCATGGGGTAGAGTTCTGTCCCCAGCCGGTAGCTTAGCTCTGACTATTGTGTCCTTTATGGTTTTATTTCTTCTAAAACCGAACAGTGGCGGTTCGGGGAAGGCCAATCTGCATCTGTGGCTTGCTTCCAGGATGGGCCAGTATTTCTTGATGGCGGATTTAAGGAAAATGCCTGTGCGGTTGAAGTCACAAACGAAGACTGGTTTGGATGGGAAGGTGTTCTTTGATTTTGTGGGTGGGTGTAGGAGGTCGTTCCTGTTCTGTGTGCGGGCTCTGTGTCTAGCTTTGTCTAGAATAGCGCGCGGGTATCCTCTGTTTTCGAAATAGCCTAAGAGGGCTAGGCTATTTGTGTCGAAATCTTCCGATTTCGTGCAGATTCTCCTGACTCTTAAAAACTGTCCGTATGGGGACGAGTCTTTGCAGATGGATGGGTGATCTGATTCGTAGTGGAGATATCCGTGTGTGTCTGTCGGTTTAGTATAAAGATCGAAGGTTATAGGTTGGCCATCAGTGTTGATGGCCATGGTGTCCAGGAAGGAGACTCGTTCCCGTGACGATTCCATAGTGAATTTGATACTATGGTGGGATGAGTTCATATGCGTGACGAAGGAGTGTAGAGCTTCTTCGCCATGCTCCCAAACCATGAATATGTCGTCTATATATCTGATATAAAGTGAAGGTTGAAAAGGGGCTCCTGCTAGGAGTTTCGTTTCTAGGTCGGCCATGAAGATGCAGGCGAAGGAGCATGCTGCTTTGCTGCCCATGGCGGTCCCACCTACTTGTAGGTAGTGTTCGCCGTCGAACTCGAAGTTATTGCATTCTAGAACTAGTTTTAGCAGATTAAGGAGGCCTCTGATTGTGAGGTTTCCAGGGAGCCCGTGCTTTTGGCAGAACTTTGCTACTGCTCTTAGGCCTTCGTTATTGGGAATATTGGTATATAGAGATGTGACATCCATGGTGACGAGTAATGTATTTGGTGATGTTTTTCCGAAGCCTTCAACCTGATTGATGAAGTCCGTAGTATCTCTGGCATATGAGACAATCTTTGTGATATGTATTTTAATGTGTTCGTCCACAAAGCTACTGATGAGCTCGGTGGGGCAGCCTATTCCGCTGATAATTGGTCTGCCTGGAATGAGGCAAAATCAGTACTCGACCACACCAAGACCAAATTATCTGCCCAGTATGAAATAGTCAAAGGACTCAAATTATCCTTTGAAAGATGCAACAGTAATACTGCCACCAGGGAAGCAGAACTGGCCATAGCCACAACCACCGTAAGGCATAGCCGGCTGCATAGGTCACAAAGTCCAAGAAGACGACCTCGCCCGACCACCGTCCGCCGCCAGCAACAGAGGCAGAACGAGAGGCCCTACCGCCCACCGGCTGGACGTCCATCACAGGCACCAAAGAGGCAATACACCAGACCAGACTGGGTTGAGCGCAGAAGAAGTAACAATAGACAAGCGCAGAGTGGACCGACCCCCCTGATGGGCACTAGTAGCACACAAGCCATCGAGCAATTGCTGATAGCAGTCCAGAGACTAGCAGAATCAAGGAGATGACTACCAAATAACCGTCACACAAGTCGGGATTTTGATTTCAAAAATTCTCATTGTAATAGTCATTCTCTGTATAACAATACTAATATTGATCATACTATTATACATTGCTCATTATCAAACCGTAACAATAACGCTTTGAACAAAGAAGATGAAACTTACATCTCCTCGTTTGTCTTTAACCATTCATCAAACCCCCTCAACCAGGGCACCATCAGCCTACTGGATAAGGGTTTGGGCTTTAGCCCGACGGTTTCGGAACCACAATTAGGCAACCTGTACACCGACCTACAGGCTTTCTTCAGACGCATGCGCCTCAAACATTTTTTCACACCAAGCCCGCACCCACCTCACACACTTCTACGTAACCACACTGGCATACCGGCTACAATACCGCTGCCTACGACTCTAACGTTCCAGGACGTCATAATCAAAAAGTTCGCCTCCAAAAAAAGCACGATGCCGCCACCCACCATGGATGCGCCTTTTGAGGCCTTCTTCAAGGCGGTCAGGTATGACTTTAGTAAACATGTCCATCGACGCTCCCACAAGAGCAATCTAACCGGTGCCGAACAAACTGCCCTAAACGAGCTGACACAAAACCATACAATTGTGATAAAAAAAGCCGACAAGGGACAGGCAACCGTAGTACAAAACATATCCGACTACGTAGCTGAGGCTCACCGCCAACTAGCTGACACCAGGTTCTACAGAAAGGTCGACACAGACCTAACGCACAAGCACACCAACTTGGTAGAAAAACGCCTGGATCAGCTAGTTAGAGACGGGGAGGTAGACTCCACAACCGCCAATAATCTCATTCCGAAACCACCAAAAACCGCCAGATTCTATCTCCTACCAAAGGTCCACAAGGAGAGAAACAAGGAGGGCCTCATTCCAGGCAGACCAATTATCAGCGGAATAGGCTGCCCCACCGAGCTCATCAGTAGCTTTGTGGACGAACACATTAAAATACATATCACAAAGATTGTCTCATATGCCAGAGATACTACGGACTTCATCAATCAGGTTGAAGGCTTCGGAAAAACATCACCAAATACATTACTCGTCACCATGGATGTCACATCTCTATATACCAATATTCCCAATAACGAAGGCCTAAGAGCAGTAGCAAAGTTCTGCCAAAAGCACGGGCTCCCTGGAAACCTCACAATCAGAGGCCTCCTTAATCTGCTAAAACTAGTTCTAGAATGCAATAACTTCGAGTTCGACGGCGAACACTACCTACAAGTAGGTGGGACCGCCATGGGCAGCAAAGCAGCATGCTCCTTCGCCTGCATCTTCATGGCCGACCTAGAAACGAAACTCCTAGCAGGAGCCCCTTTTCAACCTTCACTTTATATCAGATATATAGACGACATATTCATGGTTTGGGAGCATGGCGAAGAAGCTCTACACTCCTTCGTCACGCATATGAACTCATCCCACCATAGTATCAAATTCACTATGGAATCGTCACGGGAACGAGTCTCCTTCCTGGACACCATGGCCATCAACACTGATGGCCAACCTATAACCTTCGATCTTTATACTAAACCGACAGACACACACGGATATCTCCACTACGAATCAGATCACCCATCCATCTGCAAAGACTCGTCCCCATACGGACAGTTTTTAAGAGTCAGGAGAATCTGCACGAAATCGGAAGATTTCGACACAAATAGCCTAGCCCTCTTAGGCTATTTCAAAAACAGAGGATACCCGCGCGCTATTCTAGACAAAGCTAGACACAGAGCCCGCACACAGAACAGGAACGACCTCCTACACCCACCCACCCACAAAATCAAAGAACACCTTCCCATCCAAACCAGTCTTCGTTTGTGACTTCAACCGCACAGGCATTTTCCTTAAATCCGCCATCAAGAAATACTGGCCCATCCTGGAAGCAAGCCACAGATGCAGATTGGCCTTCCCCGAACCGCCACTGTTCGGTTTTAGAAGAAATAAAACCATAAAGGACACAATAGTCAGAGCTAAGCTACCGGCTGGGGACAGAACTCTACCCCATAGAAACCCATTCGCAAACTGCACCACAAAAAATTGTAATATCTGCAACACAATGCAGAAGAATAGATTCTTCTCTAGTTCTCATACAGGACTCTCCTACAGGTCCAAAATCATCGGCAACTGCCAGACAACAAACATAGTCTACCTGCTGACATGTTCAGTCTGTAAAAAACAGTATGTAGGAGAGACACTACGCACTTTTAAAATCCGCATCCAGGAGCACCTACGCTCGGTCACCAACCTCTACAAACACGAGAGGTATGACACTCCAGTCTCAAGGCATTTCAACAGACCCAGGCATTCTAGAATTAACATGCAGTTCAGAATAATCCAGGTCCTTTCTTCGGACCCCGGAGATGAAGTATCCACCAAATGGAGAAGACAGAAGGAATGCCACTGGATCCACCAGCTCCACACAATGGAGCCGACAGGCATCAACCAAGCAGGGTAGGGGTCACCGCCTCCCCTGGGCCGACATGCACACCATAAGCAAACAGACCCAGTACGTTGTTATCACCTTTCCGGAATTAAAAAAGCAAAGTAAATTAACGGTAACCACTCTCAGGTGTCAAAATTTTTAATTTTCAAATTAAATTCAGAGATGAACTGGTGTTCATTTTTCAACAAATTTGGTGGAAGATGTACACCGGTTTCTTTGCTATTGACGCAGTAAAAAATAGAATATTGACATCAGAATGGTACGGGTAAAGCAGCTTTTTCTATTGATCCTCGAAAGGCTAGCATCCGAGGGTCTTCCAGGCAGTCTGAATAAAGTCGACACAGTTTTCGCGAAGGAATATAATTAATGCTTTTAAAGAATTTCGTGGAATAATAACACAAAAATTTCAAGACGGCCATCAACAAATTGAACACTCGGAACCAGTAGCTACCCTAGGGTTGTTGCATCCAAGCTGAATTAAAATCACACAAGTCATTGCAGATGAGGAATAATAATCTTTTTAATTATTTCCTGAACCTTTTCTGAAATGCAAGGTCAACAAAATTTCACCAAGCAAATTTTTGCACAGAAGCTTTGAATCATACCATGTTAGGGTTCTTACATCCAAGACTTGTTGGAATCAATCGGTCCAGCTGTTAGTGAGTAGTCTTTAAAATGATTTCATGGACTTTTTTGGAAATCCATCATGGTCACTGAAAGAATTGACCAATCAAATAATTTGTAGCCCTTTAAACTTTAAACTTAGACTTTGTTCAAGAAAATTTCAGTTTTCTCATAGAAAGCGTCCACTTTCAGACCAAGAGAAGTATTTTTGAAAATTTACCACTGGAATGACTGGCTCAGTTATCGAGCCAGTCATTCCAGTGGAAAATTTTCAAAAATACTCTTGTTCTGTAAATGGACATTTCTCAAGATAACTGCAGAGGGCATTTTTCGCTGATATGAGTGTTAAAGGGTTAAGATAAGTGGTCCTAAGACCACCCATTCCTACGTCGTGCTCAGAGAACCATTTGATTTCCATTGATTTAACCTTTTGAACCCGCAAGATTGCAATCAAAAACTCAATTTCAATCCAATAAATATTCTGTTAAAGATTTTGAAACTAATTTGACTGGGAGCGTCGCTGTCATAGGATTCCTTTCAAACCAGTTGAAACATATTTAGCATCTTATCTGTATCGGTACATGTACCTGGAAATTAATGCTCCAGAAATTTTGGGGGTTAAAGGGTTTAGGTTTTTTGGTCGTTAAAATGTAAGAAATATCTCCAAAATATTCAACTGCTTTCCTGTATTTGTATTGAAATTGAAATTCTTGAATGTTAGCGTTGAGAGGGTCAATTGTCCAGAACTCGCACAAAAACTGAAGTGCAAAATCTTCTGCGCCACCCCCCCCCCCCCCACCATCCAAAAATAAATATGTCTGCTGCTGTTTTACTAATGGTGTTTTTAGTTCAGCCATCAATCTAATCTCAAATGCCACAGAAAATGGAAAGTGTAGATAGATATTTCCAGAACTTGTGCATACAAATTGTAGTCTACTACATCTGTATTATCAAAGCTGCAAATCAGAGGTCACGAAGAGGTCATCCACATATTCATCAGCATGTATGTAAATAAAGTTGCGATGGGTTAAAGCTGAACTGTCAGTATGAAAAGAGGACTTTTTAATGAAAGAAATTACGACTAAATTATTCATCTTCGTGATTTATATTAGGTAACCATCCACTATATTGTTTTGCGGTTGCCATTGTGCTTTCCTCGCACCTATGACACAATAAAGGAACTCGCCACATCCAAATCTGGCCCATTCACTTTTTGATTTCTGGTGTGTTAGACATCTAGCTATGACCTCAATATCAAAGTCTCTTCCACACAAATTCAGAGAAATCGCAAACTCATTTGAGGGCATATCTCAAACAAATATCCATTAACAAAACGGTATAAATCATGTAACAATTCTCTCACAAGCCATCTATTTTACCTTGCACGAAGGCCAAGACATTTTGGAAGTATCAACAATGATGATGTCATTAATCTATGCGTAGACCATAGATAATCTATGCGTAGACCATAGTAATTAATTCAATCAGTTTATTTGCATATCGAATATAATGACCAAATATCTTCTGATTTTGCGCACTGTTGCAAATGATAGTTTAACCCTTTAACACTCATATCAGCCAAAAACGGCTTCTACAGTGGTCTTGTGAAATGTAAATTGGCAGATCAAGAGCGTGCTATTTTTGAAATTTTACCACTGCAATGACTGGCTCAATAACCGACCCAGTCATTTCAGTGGTAAATTTTCAAAAATAGTCTTCTCTTATTCTGAAAATTTAGATTTTCTTGAAGAAATTGAAGGCTTAACCCTTTCCACACTGATGTCAATATTCTATCCTTTACTGTATCAACAGCACAGAAACTAGTGTAGATTTTTCAGCAATAATGGTGGAACATGTTGCTGTCTATGACAGTACAATCTTCCACCAAATTTGTTGAAAAATAAACACCAGTTCATCTCATACTTTAATTTGAAAGTTTAAAATATTGGCATCAGAGTGGTAAGCGTGTAACGGGTTAATGTCATGTTATCAGGGGTAGACTGGTTACCACTTACAAGTTCAATGCTTCTAGATACTCGGTCAAGTACATTTACGTTTTACTGAATGGAGGAATCCAGTTTCTCAGTCCATCATATGACGTCATAATCAACTATGTCATATGTAGGCTGATGTCATAATCAATTACGTCATGAATGACAAGATTTAGTTCATCATAAACTCTTAATTGCATAGGCAGCAACAGCACCCCGTCAAATTAGTTTCAAAATATTCTGGAAATTGAGATTCAGAGAGCGCAAAGCGTCGGTGGAGCTTAGCTAGGGATGGGCAGGGCATAGATAAAACTGACAATTTCTCTGGACACTTACATAACCACCAGTTGCTACTACTTCCATTGTGAAAGAAAGGGGGTACCTATTGATTATGATGTCTATGTGTTGCTGTGTTCTACCTTCATGCTAACAAATACTACTAAATGCTATATGCTAACAGTGTCTCTGGCGCTAATTAAGTAATTACAATCAATCTGAGTTGTAATCACAGAGACACTGTACATCGATGAAGTCTGAATCTCATCGCAAGCAATAACAAATGGTCAGTGTGAGCAATTGCTGCATGCTTATAATATTCCTAGACATTTCAACTGTACAACCACAGAATCTCAATAGAACAACAATAATATAGATAAATCATTGAATATTTTGAAACAAAGCTGACGGGAAGCTCTGGATGTTGCTACCATATAGGAACAAACAGATTAGTCCTGTTTGTTTCAAAATTTTAGACTTAATATTTTTAGACCAAAGAATTTGCCATATGTGGTTTGTCTCGCTGAAAGGGTTACGAGTCACTTCCAGGTAAACAAACATTCTCACGCCTTATCTTTTTTTCTCAACAGATTTATCAAAGTGAGAGAAAAGCCACAGATACCTGATGCCCTACTATCTGTCTGACAGCCTTTAGTTAATGCTTCCAAAATACACATCTGACTTTATCAGAGAGTTACTGTTGACACCCAGTATTCATCACATCTGAGAAATGATGTCTAATGTCACCACCAGCTCCCACACCATCACCACCATCACCACTACTACTATCACCATCAACAAAATAGTGTGGGAGCAATGATATTAGTGATGACATCAGTGACAATGATAACAATGGCACCAACAATGATAGCGGCAAGCAGTGATTGCTGAGCCAGTTGCTGAGCCAGTTGCTGAGCCTCACGCTTTCCAGTTTATCCATTTTACTAGGATTTATTTTTCCAGATATCAAGACCCAATTTCAAAAACTCTAGCTATAATAACATGATGGTCTTTCAAGAGTTTTGAATCGACTCCCCAAGCAGTTTTCAAGAAGATTTTTAAAGACGTTTCTAAAAATTTGCCAAAATCCAAGATAGTCACCATTCAAATTGACCTTCCTATGAACAAACTTGGATCTGTTTCGTAAGGATGCTTCCTGCCAAATGTGGTTGACATACACCCAGTGCTTCTTCAGTGCTTCTTCAGAAGTTGTTTAAAGAAGCAGTTGATCCTGCAAATGGACATTCCTCAAGACAACTGCAGAGGCTGGTTTGGGCTGGTTTCATCATGAAAGGGTTAATAAAGGGTTAATAAACATTCTATTGAATAATTTGAAATTAATTTTACAGGGAGTAGTTTCTGACATAGTGTCATGATATTCAGCTGCATACCTGTGTACAGTCAGCATGAAATTTAGATTCTGGGAATTTCAGGTTTCAAATTTTCAGCGTTAACAGATAGTTGAGTGACAGAAGACCAGTTACTACAATTATTACTACTATTCCAGTAGTAAATTTCCAAAAATACTCATTTCTTGGCCTGCAAATGAACATTCAATAAGGAAATATTTTGATTCTCGTGAACAAATTTAGACATTAAATGGTTAAATTGTAATATCAGTGACAAAATCTTGATTTTTGTGATGGAGCTAAATCATTTTGATTGTGACGGTAATGCTGCGATGTACTCGATTATGACATCAGATACTTGAGTGACAGGAAGGATCCCTCTACTAAATGCGTAAAAGTCATGGCATGCATGTCAAGCACTGACTCAGAAGGTTACACATGTACAATGTACAGATGAATCATCCTCTGAGAAGCACCTGTGAACTCAGGTGAGCGCAAGCATGTACTTGCATACCTCTGTACCAGGAACTACATTACATAACATGCTTGATATAATGATAGTAGGTAAATCTCAGCAGGACTATTGCTGATGAAGTCAGTAGCAGGAAAATAATTTGATCATCTTAAGATAGTGAATGAAACATGATGTACTAGATAGAGGATCTAAAGTGCTATTAGGAGTACAGTTTTCACTGGAAGAGAGAAATTATATCTGCATTAGAATTCTGGGGGTCAAACAGCTGAATTGAACCAAAACCTGCAGGACTAGATAAAGCTCTCTTAGACATTTAATACTCAAATTTGTTCAAGAAAATTCAACTTCTGATAAGAAAATGTCAATTTGGAGACAAGAGAACATTATTTTTGAAAATTTATCACTGGAATGACTGGCTCGGTTATTGAGTCAGTCCTTCCAGTGGTAAGTTTCTAAAAATAATCTATGAGAAAATTGATATTCTCTTGAACAAATTTGATGATTTAAGTGTTAAGATGTTTCGGTAGGTAGATACGGTAATCATGTTTCTATCATGTCAATGAGGGCAATATCGCTCAATAGACAGATGTGATGGAGGTGAACACATTCGTGTTACCTTTTTATCAGAAATTCAATGAGAATAATCATCGAATTATGACAGTATTCTGTGCCCAGGTAGCATCTATAAACGCCCGATTAATGAGTATTCAACATTTGTTAAATTGCTGAAACATCTGGCAGGTTTAACTTCAAATTCTGGGGGTGGGGGTGGTGGGTGGAAGGGGAGGAACTTAATATTATTACCCGTGCAATTGCATCTATAGTAGCAGATAGACAAATCATTAAACTCAGGATTAAGTAGTAATGGTTTATCCATAAATTCTATTAGTGCATAATACTAAAATTAGTGTCCTT
The DNA here is from genome assembly GCA_034401795.1 of Chaetoderma sp. LZ-2023a. Taxonomy (NCBI): domain Eukaryota; kingdom Metazoa; phylum Mollusca; class Caudofoveata; order Chaetodermatida; family Chaetodermatidae; genus Chaetoderma; species Chaetoderma sp. LZ-2023a. The sequence goes on from CM067360.1 coordinate 60,495,245, forward strand.
AAGAATCGATCTCCTCAGCCAGATTATATGTTTCTACGCATTTTTGGCGACGTCATCACCATAGCCATAGACGTCACACACTGATGTCATACCCATTGGCATCACCTCACATCTTTTAAAGATGCTCTTCAATATGGCACCTCTACGTGGACTTCAGCACAAATAAAAGAACAACAAAGACGCATAATTCACGGAGTTGTCGTGCTTCTTTATTTTATTAATTTTATTTTTCAAAACAAATTTTGAAACAAAAATGTACATAAATTCAATATCTAACCAGTTTTGATTTTGCCTGTGAAACTGTGATACATAATGCACCGCTGAATACACCAAACCATCTAGACTGGGCAAAGATGTCTCACACACACCTTGTCTATCAGTCCAAACACCCACACCATAGTTGCCTTATCAGAACAAAGTGGAACCCAAGAATGCCCACTCCCAGTTGACAAAACTTCGCCTCTGATGAGTTCCGCTCAAGGAACGAAACGCCATCAAGTCTGAATCAAAAACAGTGATGACCACACATGATCATTACCCATACAAGCAGGCAAAAAATCTCCACTAAAGGAGCAATACCTCTACGATCTTGACCTTCAGAAACCCTTCTTTTTTCTTTTTTTTACTAAAATGACCTACAACCGCTAAATAATCCTGAACCGCCAAAAAGTTTTTTCAACCGTCAAAATGGACACAACCGGTAAAAAACTCATAACCGGTAAAAATGACCACAACCGCAAAAAAAGTTGCTCAACCGCCAAAAATGGCAGAACAGGCAAAAAACTTTAAACCGGTAAAAATTATCACAACCGCCAAAAAAACGGTCACAAGCCGCCAAAACAGGTCAACCGGTAAAATGTTTGACCAGCCCCCAATCCCCAAAAAATTCCAAATGGGGGAAACCACCAATCTGGTTCTTTTCTGCCCATATTTAGTCAACATCGACTCAATCCACAGGCTCGCCCAGGAAGGGTATAAAAGGGAAGAAAATTCCAGTCCAGATCATTCAGACTTTTGGTCTCACATCGAGACTGACTACATTGTTATCATCTATAACACTAAAATTAGTTACAGTACAACTCAGAAATAACTGAACATCTTTTCAAACAAAGTAAAGTGCACCATTAAATATTTTGAACATAATTGGATTGGAAGACATATTGTTGCCATTGGCAGCAATGTTTTAGGCAGCAATTTTGTCCAATCCAATTATGTTCAAAATATTAAACAGACGATTTCTTACCCCTTTAATAGCCTTACCAGAAAAAACTGGCCTCTTCTATTGTCTTGTGCATTGTCCATTTACATGTCAAGAAAGTAACATTTTTGAAAATTTACCACTCGAATGACTGGCTCAATGACCGAGCCAGTCATTCCAGTGATAAATTTTCAAAAATTGTATTCTCTTGGCCTGTAAATGAACATACAATAAGAAAATATTAAAATTTTCTTGACCAAATCTGACCATTAAAAGGTTAAATTCATGTTCAAAATTGTTCTAAAATGTTTCTGTTTTCTGGAAACATTAACTTACTTATGCTCTGTAGTGTAGGTCATTGTATCAGTTCAAGTTTTGTGTATGAATTGAGTGAATTATATACCTGTTCTTATTTATCTCTACAATGTGATGTATAATCTTCCATATGGCAGTAGACCTCCCAGTTACTGGATCATTATCTTGTCTTAACCCCATCCTGTACTACTCTTGGGAAATGTTCAGTTGCAGGCTAAGAGAATTAGGCTATGTTTGAAAATTTACCACTTGAATGACTGGCTCGATAAATGAGCCAGTCATTCCAGTGGTAAATTTTCAAAAACAGTTTCTTATTGGCCTGTAAATGAACATTCACTGAGCACAGACCTTCAATTTTCTTGACAAATCTTTAATAATTAAAGGGTTAATCTTTCAACCATCATAGATAATGATTAAATTTAAATTACATCTTCTCTACACTAGAATTAGCCAATGATGTCTTTTACAAGTCTATTTGCTATAGAAAATCAGGTTCCGATCTGTGTAGAGCATAGACTCCACCGGTTCCCGCCCCACCCCTATCCCACCCCACCAGCATCTCACCCTGTAACACTTTAATGATCAATCCCGCAATAACTACACTGTATCTGCAATGGTCTTGAGGAAGGTCCATTTGAGGACCCAGAGGAGACTATTTTTGTAAATTTATCACTGGAATGCCTGGCTCGTTAAATGGGCCAGTCATTCCAGTGTTAAAATTTCAAAAGCACCTTTTACCTGGCCGGCAAATTGACATTCAGTAAGCAAAAATTGTAATTTTCATGAAAAATCGTGACCATTGAAGGGTTAATATTAAAGCCATCCCAAACCGGCCTCTCAAGTGGTCTTGGGCAATGTCTATTTGCTGGTCAAAAGAAGAATAGTTTGGAAAATTTACCACTGGAATGCCCACCTTGATAGCATATTAGTACAAGCTAGAATTGTATCATCTTGGGTAGCTTATGGTGCTTGGTTTAACTTAAGGTATATATGCCTCTGATAAGTTTATCCCTGAAAGATTAAGTTCCTTAGAAAGCAACTTCACTCATTTCTAACCTAATGATCATGTCAGCTTTTTATTCTAAGGTATACAGAAATCCTACTCCTGGTGGTGAATGAGGGAAATGTTGCCTTTGAGCCAAATACATCGCTTCCTCCAGTATTATAATGTCGAGTTTGTCTACTTGCTGAACAAATCCACCGCTCTACGACTGTCTAACTAAGACAAAGGGGTCGGTCCTTGGTTACCATTCCTCGCTTTTCTCGCAATGTGTTTCCCTAATTTCTAAATTTATGAATTCAAGGAATGACCAACTGTGTCATTGTCCCCCGTAATATACACATGATGCTTGGGCAATTAAAAGGACTATGTCTTGGCCAATAAAGGACCATGCCATCAGATTCTTTGGTACAAAAATTAAAATATTACATAGAATGTCCATTTGCAGGCCAGGAGAAGACTATTATTGAAAATTTACTACTGGAATGACTGGCTCGGTTATCAACCCAGTCATTCCAGTGGTAAATTTTCAAGATTAGTATTCTCTTGGCCTGCAGATGGACATTCCCAAAGACTACTACAGAGGCCGGTTTTGGCCGTCATCACCGTGAAAGGGTTAATGCTTATATTGGAGTATGATTTGCAGATGAGTTTCCATCACTGGGAACATGATGTTGCATTTGAATATATAGAATGTATAATACTCTAATGGTCGATTGCACACCTATGGCTCAGGTAAGCCTATGTTACTGGCTGAGAGGGGGATAAGGTAATCGAGGCTTGAACCTGACTTGAGTCGAGATCGACCGAGAAGGATTTCGCTTGCAGATTGGCAAACTGAGTTTGGCTTATGCGAACTAAAACGAAAATCAACTGTATTAAATTTTACGACACTATACAAATGAATAAAGAAATAAATATATTATTGGCTTAGCTTTCCCGGGATGTATGACTTCAATAATATTATGATATTAGTTCTTCATATAAGTTGCTTAAAATGCTTTGTATCTGATTCCAATAGTAAAGTAATGATGCTTGCTATCGCCGTTACTAGCCGGAAGTGGTATGCGCAATGCATTTTGGGAAGATATTTCCCCAAAATACGCTAATGTGGGAAAGGTCTATTATAGTTAACAACACCATCGATTTGGCCCGTTATAATGAAGTAATTTGCCATTTACTACAGTGATCTTAGGTCCGAACCGGGTCAATAGCGGGTTCAAATTTTACAGCAATCTGAGTGGGGTTTACGGAAGCCAAGCCCGTGCGCAAGCGGATGCTACAATTAACCCCGGAATCACATTGAGTGGCACTTGAGCTATACATGCGCAACCGACTATAAGTATTTCAAACAGTTTTCCCTTTCTACCAGGGTGTTTGTTTTTAGGCTTTAACCCTTGACCAGCTAAGTAAGCCAAGCTAGTCTCTGCAGTGTCCGTGAGGAATGTCTATTCACAGGCCAAGAGAACAGACCAAGTGAGCCAGTTATTACAGCGGTATGTATTGTCATCTGTTGACCATTGGACGAGGAATAATTGAGGAATCCAGTTTTAGCTTTTCCCCCGCCAATCTCTAGCTAAGCAACCCCCCCTCCCCCTATAATTTGCCCGTGCTCGGATCGACTGATCCCTGAACTCACTGACTATCAGTTTCTAGCAAACTATACAGTAAGCTGTTGAATATTTTGAAACTAATTTGACTGGGTGCCTTTGCTGCCTATAGCAGCAACAGCGCCCACTCTATCTACGCAACTCATGACATCACATAGTTGATTATGACATCATATGATTTATGGATAAACTGGAAAGGTCCATTCCAATCAGTTATTGAATGAAAACATAAATCTCTATGGATGATTGACAGAAATTTCTCATGGCTGGCAGTGTGCACAGAGATAAACTGATGGAAAAGGTCAACACGCTTTTAACTCTTTAACACTTATATCAGCCAAAAACGGCTTCTGCAGTGGTCTTGAGAAATGTCCATTTGCAGACCAAGAGAAGACTATTTTTGAAAATTTACCACTGGAATGACTGGCTCGATAACCGAGCCAGTCATTCCAGTAGTAAATTGTCAAAAATAGTGTTCTCGTGGTTTGCAAATGGACACTTTCTATGAGAAAAGTGACATTTTTTTTGACAAATTCTAGGGTTTAAGGGTTAACCCTTTCATGGTGAAGCCAGCCAAAACCCACGTGCAATGGTCTCGAGGAATGTCCATTAGCAGGCCAGGAGATTATTTTTGAAAATTTACCCCTGGGATGATTGGCATGATAACCGAGCCAGTCATTCCAGTGGTAAATTTTCAAGAATAGTCTTCTCCTGGCCTGTAAATGGACATTCTACAAGTAAATATTTAAATTTTGGACCAAATTTTGTCATTAAGGGGTTAAGAATCTGATGACATGGTCCTTTATTGCCCAAGACAGTTCCTTTCAGTTCTTCTTCTCTTGGTCTGCAAAGGCACATTTTCTCAGAGAAAATTTAAATTTTCTTGAACAAATTCGAGGGTTAAAGTGTTAATGGCCACCATCAACACTTTGATGCCTTTGAATGCCATGACTGGAGCGTGCAGAAATTGTTAAAAAATACTTTGCTGTCCCTTTTTCAACTTACAAGATAAAAACAGCCCACGGTTTTAGGCAGTAGGGAGGGGTGTCTTGAAAGCGTCATTTAGGCGCTTGACTGCCATGTCACCGATCTTCTTCTTTTCGTTCGCTGATCATACCGCCAGTCCTGTAAGTGACTATCGACATGATAAGGGTGTTCCAGTCTCTATTTGTCCATAGGTCAGAAATAATTATTTCTGAAAGTTTCTTTTGCACGAGAGCTCCTTGAATGATTTTGGGTGAAAAACTGCATACATACACACATACACATGTACGCACGCACGCACGCATGCACGCACGCACGCACACACACACGCACGCACGCACGCACGCACACACATTCTTGCACATATGTACAGCATTTTGGGATAGACAAACCAGAGATGAGAGGTGCTATAAATGTACAATAAACATATTTATGTGAGTAATTATCGTCTCTGACTGCAGGCAGGATTTGCGGGTCAGTTTGTCCCCTTAATATCGTTAATAGTTTATAATATTGTGACATTCTAATGATTTATGCCAGCCCCAGATTTGCACAAACAAACTAGTAATTACTCAAAACAATCCAAGCCAGCTGATATAATTACTGTAAACTGGGGATTGTACATTATTAGGGAGTGGAAGAATACTAGACTTTTAGTATGTCAAACTACACCGCTGGCACCTATATGCATATTTAGATACGTTTATTAATTCATGACTTCAGTCTCTCAGTCAATCATATGATGTCATGATCAATTCACCTTTCCAGAGTATCCATCCTTCATCTAACCTCGATTGACATCATAATCAGCCCTGCACATCTATGATGACATCACAATCATAACATTACAAAGGGTTCCATATAGACCATCATCAAATCTCAAATAGTCTGACACGCATGAATTGTATATCTTTGTAATTCTTTGCTATTTAATAGCAAAATAATAATAATTTGGGCAGTCAAATTAGTTTCAAAATATTCAACAGATTACCTGTGTAGATTTTTGGAAATTGATAGTCAGGGTGTTCAGAGATCGATCAATCCCAACACGAGCGAGGTGTGGGCGGAGCTTGGCTAGAGATGGGCGGGAATAGCTAAAAACAGAACGGTCCATTACAATTTGCATGTCTACTATTTAATAAACATTCTCAGGGCTTTAGATTTACCTTTAATTATTCGGGCTCACCACCTATCAGGCCCGAGATCCATCAATGCCCCTAGAAATCTGAGTTTTTAAATCTGAAAGATGGATTTTGAGCCATTTTAGTTTTAATAGCACCATAACATCGCTGAATGGCCATAAAATTCTACAGACTCTATCTCTGAGTATTTAATTGACCTTTCCAAGTTTATCCATTGATATTATGAAATCAAATGATGTCATAGCCAACTAAGCGTCATGTAGGATGAAGTCATAATCATTACGCCATAAAGGATTCTATTTGGTCCATATTTAACTCTTAATAGTCTGACATGTTGTACGAATTGTACGTCTCTACAATTTAATAAACATGCTGTTGAATATTTTGAAACTAATTTGACTGGACGGCAGCAACAGCGCCCAGTCAAATTAGTTCCAAAATATTCAATAGCTCACCTGTATAGTTTTCTGGAAATTGATAGTCAGGGAGTTCCAAGATTGATCGATCCAAAACACAGACGTTGTGTGGGTGGAGCTTAGATTGAGATGGGTGGGGCATACATAAAAGTGGAAAGGTCCATTGTTGGTAAATCAGTTAATTACTGTCCTTTAGTATGCCAAAGTACACTGCTGGTGCCAGGTTTATAGTCTGCTTCCACTTGCATGCTCAGCCGACTTTACAACGTTACCCCCTGGTCATTGGCCCTTTTCATTCCAGCACAATCTCAACTCCGTTTTTGGAGCATACAGCCATACTATTACTGCCATTTATAGGCGACTTTTTTGCCATACTATTGCTGCCATTTATAGGCGACTTTTTTGCTGACATTCTGTAGTGCCAACACTGCCCTCACAGGTACCTATTTAACAGACAGGTGTACTGGAACAATGCAGAGTGTAGCGCTTTGCTCAGGGACACAACAAGCAGCCCGGCCAGGAATCGATCCCGTGACATTCGAGTCACAAGCTCAACTCCCTAACCACTTGGCCACTGCGCCTCCCTGTTACAGCCCATAGCAGCCAGTATGATTATAATTTGGGCTCATAAACCTGGGCAGATTTCATTTGGGCATGTCTTTTAAAGGTACATATAATGGGTAATCTAAAGCCCTGATTCTGTTGAATATTTTGAAACTAATTTTACAGGATGCTGTTTCTGCCATAGGCAGCAACAGTACCCAGTCAAATTAGTTTCAAAATATTTAACAGCTTACCCGTATAGTTTTCCGGAAATTGATAGTCGCGGAGTTCATGGATCGATCCCACCACCGGAGAAGCTTAGCTAAAACTGGATTCAATCATTAACGCTTAACCCATTAACGGGCAAGCGAGATAAAACCATCCTCGGCAATGGCCTTTCGGATTAGGAATGGCCATTTGCAGACTAAGAGACAAAAGTTTTGAAAATTTATCACTGGAATGCCTGGCTTGATGACAGAGCCAGTCATTACATTGATACATTTTCAAAAATTGTCTTCTCTTCATCTGCATATGGACAATTAATAAGTAAAACCATCAGTTTTCTTGAATAAGCTTGACAATGAAAGGGTTACTTAACGCTTAACCCGTTAACACTCATATTGGCCACAAACGGGTTCTGCAGTGGTCTTCAGAAATGTCCATTTGCGGACCATGAGAAGACTATTTTTTTTAATCAACACTGGAATGACTGACTCGATAAATGAGCCTGTCATTCCAGTGGCAAATTTTCAAAAATAGTCTTCTCTTGGTCTGCATATGGACATTTTCTATGAGAATTTTGAAATTTTCTTGAACAAATTTGAGGGTTAAAGGCTCAAATCCCTGAAATGGCAATATCTAGGTTTGAAAGCGTGGAACCATAACGAAAAAGAAATACATTTGGAAAGGGAAAGTTTGATACAGCTACGGTTTCCAGTCATATTAAAGGTATTCAACATATTAACTTATACTTATTACATGAAAAAAGATTTACTATGATATAATTTATATATACTGAACCAAAAAAGTTTAGCAACACTGAGAATATTACTGTATAAATGTTATTTAACCCAAAAACAATAAATTGATTCAAATATATTATTTAATTGATAGGTCATTTTCCAATTTGAACAACAGTCTCTTGTTACTGTAATGCTAGCATCGCGCCTTTAACACGGCATCATTCAATGGAAGGGTCCAATTTAAATAATGACACTGGGCTGTCAATACCGGTTGTGACCTCCGAGCGCATTAACCACCACCGTATATCACTTTCTCATGCTTCGAATTAAGCACCCAATGTCACGAAGAGGAATCGCATCCCATTCCTGGAGCAGTGCAGCTTCCAGTCCCCGCACATTGTGAAGATGTGAATGGTTCTCACGCACCATACGCCCAAGAATGTCCCACACGTGTTCGATAGGAGACAGGTCCAGTGATCGCGCTGGCCAGTCCAACACCGGAACGTTGTTAGCCTCAAGGAAATCACTGGTGACCCTAGCTGAATGAGGACGGGCATTGTCTTGCTGGAACATAAAGTCTGCATGATGCTGCATAAAAGGGATGACAACACGGGCGACAACTTCTTCACAGTAATGTTGAGCCATTAAATTTCCGCGAATCACAATAAGCTAGATCTGTTTTGCCATTTTCATGGATTCCAGCCCACACCATGACACTGCCGTCACCGAATCTGTCATGCTGAATGAATCAATTCTCGATGTGACGCTCTGTAAGCGGAACAGCAACAAGTGGACGATGGGCATGCAGTCCAGCATCATGGAGTCTGTTTCGCACAGTCTGTGCATGCACTGTAGTGCCAGTAGCGGTGTGAAAATTACGGGACAGCCGCGGCGCAGTCTCAAACCTGTGACATCGTGATGACATCACTAAGTAGCGGTCTTCTCGTGGTGTTGCTGCTCTCGGTCTGCCAGATCCTGGTCGGTCATTAACATGTCCAGTTTCCTGCTCACGTTGGTGGAGATGGGAAATGGTTGAGGCGTGAATATTAAAATGTCGAGCAACAGCGTGAACGCTCTGCCCAGCTGCGAGTCTTCCCATTGCTTCATGGCGCTGATTTTCGGGTAGCCCTGGGCGGCGGCCCATGTTCGGTCGGGTAAACTTTTAAGCGTTTTCTGTTAACGTTCGTTATCTGCTTTTGCAATATGGTGAATTTTTGCCTTCGCTACCCGCCAATGTGGGCCAGTGCATGAAAAATGCATTTTCACATGCAGTAAGCGTGCGGCCGAGAAATGCAAGAAATGATTTGCATTTCTTCATGATCAGTGAGACATTACACTGACGAAACATACCTGCAAATTTGGTTATAAATGGACGCATAGTTTTAATACAACAAACCAAACTTCACTGTTGCTAAACTTTTTTGGCTCATTATAGATGAAAAGATTAATGTATATATTATAGGATTAATGGACAAGACTGAAAATATGACTCCAACATATATTTACAGTCCTGCTGATGCTGGGTTTTGTGAGCATGAAAAAACATGCGCATTCTTTTTGAAACAGCAACATGGGGAGATAACCCCCAACAGACCCCCCTTTAGTGGGCTGGTCTGTAGTTTTATTAACCACTATAAAAACATACTTACCGTTCAATCACTACTTGCTAAATCAAATATCTGCATTTAGCTATCAGAATAAGATTTTTATGCTCGCTTACATACTCCCTTATGCCTTTATCATCACCATGCATACCCTTAACCAGGCTACTGGTAAAGTAACCCCAGCATAAGCCTCAGTATAAACTGGCACGAGTATGTACTCACTCCTTGGTGACGTCTGTCACTAAGCGCGCCTGCGCATGCGCAACAGATCCCAAATAGGAAACAGATTAACTTTTCAAATATTCTGCAAGCAGAACAGTCGGCCTGCTATCCAGCTTAAGTTGTTATAGCTTTGCGCTGGAGTTCAGCTCGTTTTCAAGGTATTAGAATCCATGCCTATTTTACTATCATCAATCAAACCATGCTTTAAAATAAAACCCCTTAGTACTCGCTATATTTATTCTATTAGTGCCTATGTAAAAATATATTGCAAAATTTCGTGAAATTCTTGGTCTTTCAGTGAGATTTTCAAATCCGTTACTTTGTCTCTTGTATAGAGGTTTTGTTTTCTTTAGCTGATTACCATATTTAGAGATCTCTTATTAAGTATGTTTTTACATAATCTCTAGATGAGCGGACATCCTCTATTTCCGTGTTTATATAGAGGGTTAGTCTGATTAAGACGATAGGCGTAATTCTTGTGGCCGTTTTCGCAAATGGGGGAATCCCACGTCCTTCACGACCAGGCAAGAATTACGTCCTACGTAGACTAAGGCTAAGGGTTTCAGAAAAAAGCCTGTAATATGACTTCTGGTAAGTCTGAGTCTAAAGACCACATAAGTCTTGAGGGGGTGCATTACCCTCATGCAGTGGCATCGGTGACGGAAGTTACCGATAATTCATCCCATGCAAGGTAAAGCCAGTTATGTTAAGAGATCTTTGATCTCTATGTCTGCTCCCGTTATTGCTCCTGGCTTGTCCGGGCAAGCGGGTTCGAAATCTCGATTGTCTTCTGGTTTGACCGGGCATCCGGATATGCGCTCTGTGATTGTTTTGGCTTGGCTGAACATTCAGAGTCTCATTTTCATCTGGTTGTTTCTTCTTATATTTTCCGGTTCCGGTGTTTTCCACTTCTGTTTCCGGTAGTAGAGTATCTGCTTCCAGTAGGAGAGATGATTTTCTGGGTCTGTTAGATCTGGCCAAGCATCTGTTATCAATTTCCGGTTCCGGTTTGTTCCGCTTCCATTTCCGATAGTAGTGTATCGGCTTCCAGTAGGAGAGATGATTTTCCGGGTCTGTTAGATCTGGCCAAGCATCTGTTTTCAAATATCAGGTTCTGGTTTGTTCCCCTTCCGTTTCTGGTAGTAGTGTATCTGCTTCCGGTAGGAGAGATGATTTTCCGGGTCTGTTAGATCCGGCCAAGCATCTGTTATCATTTCTGGTTCCGGTTACTTCCGCATCCGTTTCCGGTAGTAGTGTATCTGCTTCCGGTAGGAGATGATTTTCCGGGTCTGTTAGATCTGGCCAAGCATCTGTTATCATTTTCTGGTTCTGGGTATTTCTGCATCCGTTTCTGGTAGTAGTGTTTCTGCTTTCGGTTTGAGAGGGGCTTTTCGGGGTCTGTTAGATCCAGTCAAGCATCCGTTATCTTTTCTGGTTCCGGTTATTTCGCTTCAGTTTCCGATAGTATTGTTGCTGCTTTCGGTTTGAGAGGTGCTTTCCGGGTTGGTTAGATCCGGTCAAGCTTCCTAGCAGCAGTCTTGAGCAATGTGCAATTGCAGAACAAGACAATTTTTTTTCAATTATCCTCTAGAATGTCCGGTTTGATATATGAGCCATCGGTAAATTTTCAAAAATAATCTCTTAGTTTGGAGTTATTTTCTCGACTATTAACCGTTTAACCCTCATATTAGCCAAAAATATATATTCTGCAGTGGTCTTGGGAAATGCCCATTTGCAAACCAAGAGAAGACTATTTTTGAAAATTTATCACTGGAATGACTGGCTCGATAACCGAGCCAGTCATTCCAGTGGTAAATTTTCAAAAATAGTCTTCTCTTGGTCTGCAAATGGACATTTTATATGAGAAAATTTAAATTTTCTTGTACAAATTTTAGGTCTGAAGGTTTAATATATGTGGTACATGAATATGCAGTGATATATAATGTAGAACTTAGGGTGAGGAAATAGAGTACTAGTCAAAAGATGTTCTGCATTAACCTAACTCTCAGCCCGCCCAAAAATGAAGTCTTCAGTTGGCTTGAAAAATGTAGAAGACGAGAATTTTCAAAATTCACCACTGGAAAGACTAGCTCGAGCCAGTCATTCCACTGATGAAAAAAAAATGTTAATCTCTACAAATGGATATTTTCATTTGAGGGTTATAAGTTTAAGCGATATCTGGCTATAGAGATGATAAATAATAGCTGTTGTAATATAGAACCCTGGGGTTATTAAGCCTTTAACCCGCAAAATTGTTCAAGAAAATTTCAGTTTTCTCATAGAAATGTCCATTTGCAGACCAAGAGAAGACTATTTTTGAAAATTTGTCACTGGAATGACTGGCTCGGCTATCAAGCCAGTCATTTCAGTTTTAAATTTTCAAAAATAGTCTTCTCTTGGTCTGCAAATGGACATTTCTCGAGACCACTGCTGAAGATATTTTTGGCTGATATGAGGGTTAAAGGGTTAATAGTTAAGAAAATAACTCCAGAGCAAGAGAATATTTTTGAAAATTTACCAATGGATTGAGTGGCTTGTTTTTGGCTGATATGTGTGTTAAATGGTTAAAATTAAAATTAAATCCTTCTAAACATAGTGTATAATTTTGAGCTTACCGGTAGTTTATTTCCGATTACACTTGACATATGGTACTCTACTTTCTAATGGTCAATATGTGTTTTTATAATAAGCATCACAATTTATTAACCCATTACAACAGTAATATCAGCGAAAAAAATGTCCATTTGCAGACTAAGAGAACACTATTTTTTTTAATTTACCACTGGAATGACTGGCTCGATCACCGAGCCAGTCATTCCATTGGTAAATTTTTTTAAATAGTCTTCTCTTAGTCTGCAAATGGACATTGTATATAAGATATTTGAAATTTTCATGAACAAATTTCGAGGATTAAAAGGTTAGTATGCTAATCTGGAGCATTAGCATTTTAACCATTTGCATTAAATTTAAATAAACATAATCTTTTAAACTTAGAAAGAAGACATCAAATGCACAATTAGATTTCAATGTATACTTGACCGGATGTAGTGGAAAACCTAAGATGGACAATGAACACAAAGACAAACAATATATCAATCAGATTTCTATACAAGTCGAGTTCAGAAACCTGGAGTATCACGACAGCGTAATATACTTCCATCCACATTTGATTTCAACGGTCTAATGGTTTAAAAGATGTCGGAAAATTTTTTTAAAAACAAGATGACCAACACAAATTTGACCAATCTAAAATCTGTAAATAAATTCTGAAGACAATCACCATCTAGGGTTTATCCAAACAATTTGGTTGAAATTCAGCCGTTGGGTAAAAAGTAGTGCTTTAAAGGAATTCCAACCAATTTTTAAAATAGACCAATCAAATTTCTGTATATATGTTCTGCAGCCTAGACGACAGAAACCTGGAGGTACATGTAGAATCATTTAAGGCAAATTTGGTTGAAATTGAGTCATTGGGTAAAGATGAGTATAACGTTTTAAATATTTAAATCGAGCCACTTATCCCAGTGGTAAAACAATCCCTTGGTCTGCATGTGGATTTTTTCCATGAGAAAATTGAAATTTAAGCAATATAACAGTTTAATGTCCACTGGAAATGCCATACTCAGAAATGTACATGTTAAGATACTATTATATTAACAGCATAATGGCTAAATTTGGTCAGGAAAACCAAAATATTTTCTTACTGAATGTCCATTTGCAAGTCAAGATCAAGTTTCTTTTGAAAATTTACTACTGGAATGACTGGCTTGATTGTCGAGCCAGTCATTCCAGTAATAAATTTTCAAAAATTATTTTTTCTTGGCCTGCAAACAGACATTCGGCGAGACTACTGCAGAGGTCGGTTTTGGTCGGCATTGTCATAAAAAGGTTAAGAAGACCAGGTGGCGGCTCCATTAACCCTTAGCACTCTGATGTCAATATTCTAGCTTTTACTATGTCAATATCAAAGAAACTGGTGAACATTTTTCAACAATTTTGCTGGAAGATGTTGCTGTCTACAACAGCACCATCTCCCAACAAATTTGTTGAAAATTGAATACCAGTTCATCATTTAATTTAATTTGAAAATTATATATTTTACTACCAGAGTGGTTAGGGTAATCACCAGGTAATAAATAGACTGATGGCATTTACCTGAATCTTACTACCTGTAAATTAGTGAATCCATAGGTAATATCTCTGCTTACATATAGTAGTATACAGTGTATCTATGCACTGACATGCTGTTTGGCCATTACCACCTCACACTTCTATCAGCGCTCATGTCTATTTATGAAATGTAAAACGCTTGTCTGAATTCATGTTAAGTCATTAGTGTCATTTCATTTCCACCTGTATGAACATGATCAGGTAAGTATGACCCTTTGATGGTTAGTTATCTGGTACTTCTATAGTAATTTGGTATTTAAAAATAGTATGCGGTTGCTCCTAGAAAAGGGAGAGTTATGTCCCTTGTTTCGAGTTGTGGCCTCTTCATATTCATAGTGCCAATCTAACTATTGCTTGAAGGAACATATCTTCTAAATTTGGTTTCAAAGATTGACGAAGCAGATGTATTTTCCTCATAGGGTTTTAAGTCTTAATGAACCAGAGTTAGGGCCCTTGTTTAAAGGTATGGCCTTTTTATATTCATGGCTAAAATTGATATTGGACTGAATATCAACATATCTGCTAAATTTGGCTTTAATCCATCAACAATTGACGAAACAAATGTATTTTCCCGATAGGGTTCAATACTTTAAAAATCTAACAGGGAACGTTACTCTGTTATATAATGGCATGGCCACTTCATATTCATAGCTCAAATAGATGTTGGCTGAAGGATCTTAGCTGACAAATTTGGTTTTAATCCATCGATAAATAAAGAAATAGGTAACAAATATATTTTCTCCCTACCAGTCAACACTTTAAATATATAGCAAGGGCCATAACTTTACCTAAGGTGACAACCTATGACCAAAGGTGGTCAGTGGACCAATTTATCTTAATTACTCAAAACTGAGATAAGACAAATTTGTACCATCAACTATTATCTTAATTACTCAAAACTGAGATAAGACAAATTTGTACCATCAAATATTATCTTTCACCTTGCATTGGTTCCAATTAATCTGTTAATTCCTAACCCGGCGTCTGCAGTGGCCTTGAGGATTGTCCATTTGCAGGCCATGAGAAAATTATTATCTCCATGTTTTAAAAAAGTGTCTGGGATATTGTAATCACCTCCCTCCATCTGTCTGTCTGTCCATCCATCACACTATCGCCTCCCATACCGTTGGGTAGAATTCAACTAAATTTGATATGTGGGTTGCCCATATGATTCCGCTTTGCGAGATGATATTTACATTTGGGTATGTCCCTGGGGTGTGGGGTGGGGTGGGGGGTGGTCAAAATGTAAAATCACTTGTAATGCCTCTGAAACCGCTAGACTGAATTCAAACAAATTTGATACGTGAGTTACCCATATGATTGCGGAGCGCAAGAGGCCACTTGCATTCGGCTCCGCCGCCAGGGGGGTGTTAAAAGGTCAAATTTTATTCTGCAAAAATTGATTGTAACGCATCTCCTCCGAAACCATTGGGCAGAATTCAACCAAATTTGGCATGTGAGTTAGCCATATCAACCATATCAATGTGGAATACATGAGCACGTTTACATTTGGACCCGCCTCCAGGAGTGGGTGGGGGGATGGGGTCAAAAGGTCAACAAATTGACTGTAATGCAACTCTTCCAAAACCTTTGGACGGAATTCAACCAAATTTGGTATGTTGAGTTCTCCATATCAACGTGGAGTGGATGAGCACATGTACATTTGGCCCCACCCTCTTTGGGTGTGAGATGGGTGTTAAAAGGTCAAGAAATTAATTGTAATGCAACTCCTCCGAAACTGTTTGACGGAATTCAAGCAAATTTGGTATGTACAGTAAGTTACCCATATCAATGTGGAGTGAAATTGATCATAATGCAACTCCTCTGACACTGTTGGATGAAATTCAACCAAATTTGGTATGCGAAGTACCCATATGATTGTGGCATGCAAAAGGACATTCACATTTGGCTCCACCTCCGGGTGTGTGCTGTGGAGTGGGGTCAAAAGTTCTAAGCGGTGAACATGGGGATTTGCGATGACGCGTCATCGACTGATCAATCTAGTTGGGTTTGGTTCTTTTAATTTAGCTCATTTGTCCTGAAAATGGATTAGTAATAATTTAGATTTTCCTGACCAATCATGACCATTAACAATGTAATGGTCAACCTGGTCAAAAATGGCCTCTGTAGTGGTCTTAAGGAATGGCCATTTTCAGGACAAGAGAAGACGATTTTCGAACATTTACTGCTGGAATGCCTGGCTCAAATAACCGAGCCAGTTATTTCAGTGGTAAATTTTCAAAAATAGTCTTTTCGTGTTCAAACAGTTAGAATTTCTTGAGAAAACTTGACCATTAAAGGTTTAATATCTTTCAAAGGACATGACACTGATGTTGATATTGACAAATGTGATGCCTGCCACCGCAAATACATCCGCACCATCGCCAGAATGTGCCAGGGTTGGTTACTATAATATCTCTAGCCTTCCAGGGTTATGGGCAAAATGCATATTCAGGTATACATTTAGTGATGATATGATCTAGATAATTGACACTGAAACTCAAAACTACTTCTAGCCAACCACCAAAATGAAATGTGCCAAATTTGGTGATTCTACCTGTTTAGATTTTGGAGTTATACAAAATATATGTATTCTTGTATGCATTTTTATTGATCTGGTGAGATTTTACCCTTTGACAATAAACTTGAACTACTTGTATCCAGCCACATGATGACTGGATGATTGGATGGGGACAAATTTGGTGATTCTACCTGCATTCATGAGATACGCTGTGGATAAACACTTAACTGTCTCGCTGCCACAAGCCACAAAACAATACTTTCAAATAGGCAAGAACTCTGGACATGCTGAATACTTTGAAAACAGTTTGACTTAAATTTGTTGGTGGCTAAGCCACCAACAACTTTCAGTCAAATTGTTTTCAAAATATTCAGCATATCTAGTTAAACCCCAATGAAACATGTAGTCAGGGAGAGACAAGCAACAAGCCTCTATAGGCGTCTTGAGAAACATCCACTTGCTGGCGAATACAAGTATATTTTTGAAAATTTACACCTGGAATGACTGTAGCTCGATAACTGAGCCAGTCATTCCAGTGGTAAATTTTCAAAGATAGTCTTTTCCTGACCAGCAATATCACATTTACAAAGCACCAATTCAGATACTCTTGAACAATCCTGATCATTGAATGGCTAAAATTTTAACTTTTCAAATTTAATTAAAAGATGGTCAGGTGTTCATTTTTCAACAAATCTGAAAGAAGATGTAGACAGTAATATGACAGAAAAATCGTCCGCCAAAATTGTTGAAAAATGTACACCAGTTCCTTTGCTATTTACACAGTAAAAGATAGGATATTGACATCAGAGTGGTAACGGTTAATATGAACAATTCTCTTATCAAAATTATGTAATAATTTTTTACATAATCCTAATTACCTGTACTTCTTGTGTGAAAATTAGAATTTTAAAAGATAGCTGCTTGCAGATTAATCTGAATTGTGACCTGCACTTAGTCTAGTGGCTCTTGACGCCATTATCACAGACACACATCTATTAATCATACACCCTCAAAATACCACTGTAAGAAGTTCAAGACTGTATATGTACATTGTATATACAGGAATTGTTGTTGAATGTTTTGAAACCAATTTAACTGGTACTTGCTATTGCCATTGCCCCCCAAACTCCAGTCAAATCAGTTTCAAAATATTCAACGTAATATTTGCTACATCATGTAGAATTTGTACGGGTTAAATAGTTAAGAGCTATATAATTGTAAGCAGTGGCTGTTTTTTTGCTAACCCTTTAATGGCCAAGAATTAAAATATAAATCATTATTATGTTTATTATGGGAATGTTTATTTGCAGACCGAGAGAATATTTTTTGAAATTTTACCACTGCAATGGCTGGTTTGTCTCTCAGAGCTAGTCAAACCAGTGGTAAAATTTCAAAAACAGTCTTCTATTGGCACGCAAATGGATGTTCCGAAAGACCACTGTAATTGCCAGTATGACCATGAAATGGTCACTAAACAGTATGACAATAATCTGATTAATAACTGCGCACTTATAGGTAAAAACAACATAAATGCTCGAGTTATGCATCGGTTTATTAGCATAAAATTATGTAATTTCCTGATTTTATGTGTGCAAATATATTAGAAAGTAGGATTGTTTCAATGTAGATTTATTGGGTTGATAGAAATGTGTGCGAGGAACCGTAACATTTCATGAAAACAGAACAGGTACATAATTTCAAATTCGTGCTTTTCAGGAATGGCATTTTTAGATGTTCTGCAAACATGAATAAGGCATCAGAAGACCTAAAATACAGCTCATACATTAATTTAAATGTTTCCAAAACAAAAACAGAAGTTAGTGCAGCCATAGGTAGCAACAGCACGCAGTCAAATTAGTTTCAAAATATTCAACAGCTGACTTGTATAGTTTTCTGGAAATTGAGATTCAGAGTGCAGGGATCGAGTGATCACAACACGGCAAGCGTGTGGGTGGAGCTTAGCTAGGAATAGGCGGGGCATAGCTAAAACTGGATTCCTCCATTGGATTGGAGGATAATGTTGCCTAAGGCAGCGATGTCTTCCAATACAATGGACCTTTCCAGTTTTAGCTATGCCCCGCCCATCAATAGCTAAGCTCCACCCACACCTTGCTCGTGTTGTAATCGATCGATCCCTGAACTCACTGACTATGGGCAGCAACGGCGCCCAGTCAAATTAGTTTCAAAATATTCAACAAAATGTTTATTAAATGGTAAAGACATACAACTCGTACAATGTGTCGGACTATTAAGCGTTAAAGATGGACTATATTGAGCCATTCATGACGTCGTGATCATGATGTCATCATACACGTCACATAGTTGGTTATGACGCTATATGATGTCATATGATGGGTGGATAACCGTGGAACGGTCCATTATCTTCAGAATATTCAGCATTGTTTTATTTTGTTTCTGAAACATGTTAAGTATCTGAGGTGTTGTATTACGCTAGCAGATGACACAAAGCAGCATACATTTTAAGTGCATATACCATTTGATTGAAAGCTAGAAGAAATTGATGTGTGCCAAGAAATATGTATACCAATATGTATACCGAGTATATGGATTGATACAAGCCCCTTAAATTCATGAAAACATTTTTTCTGTGTTTGTTTTTATTGGTTGCTTAACCCATTAACACGCCAAAAATGGCTTCTGCAGTGGTCATGAGAAATGTCCATTTGCAGACCAAGAGAAGATTATTTTGAAGATTTACCACTGGAATGACTGGCTCGATAATTTAGCCTGTCATTCCAATGGTAAATTTTCAAAAATAGTCTTCTCTTGGTCCTCAAATGGCCATTTTCTGCAAGAAAAATTTTCTTGAACAAATTTAAGGTGTAAAGTGTTAAAGACCTACGGGTATTTGAGCCATATCTTCTTGATATGCTGCCTACCACTCATGTTGCACACCACATGAGAGAGATGCTTTACATGCAGACAGTATGTACATTACAGCACACTATATCCCTGGGATATGACCAACTGCTTATATTGTCCCATCCGAAGGACCCCTGAAACAGAAAGATATCCAGATGACTGACCAGAGATGCGAACCCTGTATAGCTGGTTTCACAGACTCGCACGCCATCAGCCTGAGCCATGACGTTTCCCCATAACAGCCTAGTTAGAAATTGTGGGAGTTATCTCCCTTGGCAAATGTGAATATCAAAAACCGGTTGGAGACCAAGAAGACTAGTTTTGATGATTTACCTTTGAAATCAATGACTGGCTCGATAACAGAGCCAGTCAGAAATTATAAAAAATAATCTTCTCTTTGTCTGTAAATCGACAATTTCTCTGAGAAAATTTAAATATTTAACAAATTTGAGCATTAACCCTTTAACACTCACATCAGCCAAAAATGGCTTCTGCAGTGGTCTTTGGAAATGTCCATTTGCAGACCAAGAGAAGATTATTTTTTAAACTATACCACTGGCTCGATAATCGATCCAGTTATTCCAGTGATAAATTTTCTAAAATTGTCTTCTCTTGGTCAGCAAATGGATATTTTCTATGAGAAGATTAAAATTTTCTTGAACAAATTTGAGGAATAACGGTTTAAAGGGTTAGCTTGATCAATTAAACTGACCAGATGTCAAAGATTTAACGATGTGTCAGAAATAGTCTGTTAAATATTTTGATAATAAATTCTTCATGGGATATGAAATTAAATTCAAAATCTTTAACAGCTTTCATGGGTGCCTTGAAATAAGGGTGGTGGCAGTTGTTGTGGGGGTCGGTAGGTGTGTTGTGTACGTGTGTGTGTGTGGGGGGGGGGGGGGTGGTTGGGGGGGATCCAGTAAAAAAACACCACAGACCCCCCCTTGCGGGTTGGTCTGTTGTTTTATTAACCACTATAAAAACATACTTATCATTCAATCACTACTTGCAAAATCAATTATCTGCATTTAGCTACCAGAATAAGATTTTTATGCTTGCATACACTCCTCCCCATGCCTATTCCTATAAATATGGACCCTCAACCAGACTACTGGTTAGGTCCATCTCCAGTATATTAACTGATATAGACTGGCACCAGTCTGTACTCACTCCATAGTGACGCCTGTAACTAAGCGTGCTTGCGCATGCGCACTGGAGCCTAAATAGGAAACAGATTCACTTTTCTGAATTTAAGTGCCAAATATTATAGGCAAATTCTCAAATCAATTCCACGCGGGGTGGCTGAGGCCGGGTCGTAGTGATTGACCAGTAAGTATGTTTTTATAGTGGTTAATAAAACAGCAGACCAACCCGCAAGGGGGGGGGGGGGGGTCTGTGGGGGGTTGTTATTACACCACAAAAACATCCATTACCGTTCAATCACTACTTGCTAAACCCGTAGATTTGGTCAGTGCCCACTTAAAACATTAGGTGGGAGGCGATTTGAGAATCAACAAACAAGGATAAAAATCAAACCAATCTTATCCAAATGTTAATAACATAACATAATAGTGCATTTAAATCAATCACACTGTGATTATCAAATAAGGAAAACTTGAACTTAAAGAGATAAATAAAAACCAAAATAAACTCTCACCATTTCTTACAGACGCACAGTCTTAACAAAAATGGTGAGATGTGCTTGGTAAATGGTCTTCAGTTTTTTTGGTTAAAATCGTAATATAACGAAAGAAGGAGGCTGCTACACTCTGATCTTTCAGATAAAAGGTTGTAAAAGAGGATTCAGATTTTCATCTTGCAACCTGCATGACTTCATCTAAATACGAACCGGCAAAAAGTGCAAAAGAGGAAGCCATTCCTCTAACATCGTGAGCTTTAATATGGGAGAGATTAATTTGTTCTGGAGAAGCAATCTCATAGCAAAGCTTAATTGTCTCCCAAATCCATCAGGATATCGTAAACCTTGAGACCAGCTTAGCTAACTCTTCCACATAAGAAACCCATAAAAGGGACGGATCAAATCTCTTGAAATCAGTTCGCTGTTTGTACACTCTTAATGCCCTAACAGGAGACCAGAGTTTGTCGGAAGGCGAAAATGACGATAATGATTTTAAAATGATCGGACTAGCAGGAAATCGGTTAGATTGAGTTTTAGATTAAAAAAATCCCTTCTGGGATATAAAACTAAAACGTCTCCTGAAACTATAAATCTCTCCCTTTCAGCAGAAAAAGCATGAATTCTGAACGACTTCTAGCAGAGGCCGATAATACTAATAGAGGAAAGAGGTTCAAAATGACGGCCTGCCAGCACTTGAAGAACCAAAGCAAAGTTCCACGAAGGTAAAGGCTTAGCTATCGAGGATGAGTGTCCTTGACATCGGCATACAGAAGGCAAGGAAGAGAAGATGCCAGTGAAAATCTATATCTCCTAACCGTATTAGCTGATAAATGTAAGGAATCAAAGAGATATGTTAAAAAGTCTAATACCTGGGGAATAGAAACAGAATCGGGCACGAGACATTGGTCAGAACACCCTTCTCCAAAAATTTTAAGTCGACACTTGTAAACTCTGCGGGTCGACTCTCTTCTGGAAGAAACGATAATTACTGGAGATCTTGAAGAAACTTTATTCTCATAGACTTTAGTGTCGATATTCTCCAAACACACAGACTGAAGATTTCTGGGTTTGGATGAAGACAAAGACCTCTTACTTGAGACAGAAGATCCTGGGAGAATGGAAGAAGACGAGGGAAGTCTAGCAGGAGATCTAGAAGGTCTACAAACCAAATCCTCTTTAGCCATAAAGGAGCTATTAAAACAATCTCGCAGATTTGTTCTTTGACCTTCTTCAACACTAACGGAATCAAAATCATTGGAGGGAACGCATAGACGAACATTCCTGTCCAGGACTGAGACAAGGCATCCACCGCCAGGGCTTGACTGTCCGGAAAAGGAGACATGTAAGAGGAGATCTGAGCATTCAGAGATGTTGCAAACAGATCTACCAGAGGACGATCCATAAGACTGAAAATCGCTTTGACAACCGACCTCTTTAATTGCCACTCTGTGTGGGCGAATTAGCTGGGACGTGACAGTTGGTCCGCAAGAAATTTCAGACTGCCTGGAACATGAGAAGACACTATAAGAATCTGATTCTTGCAACACCATAAGAGAAGGTTCCACACCTCTAGACAAAGGATGGATGACCTTGTACCCCCCTGCCTGTTGATATAAGAGACCACTGTCGAATTGTCCGACCGAATCAAGACTTTGAGACCTATCACAATATCTGACCATGAAAGTAGAGCCTTCTTGACAGCACACAATTCCAGAATGTTGATATGAGCCGTCGACTCCTCCAGGGACCAAAGACCGGAAACCGACAGGGAGTCCCAGACCGCTCCCCATCCCTCCTGAGAAACTTCTGTGAAGATAATCGCCTGAGGGGAGGACTTTACCAGTGGAACACCCATCAGAAGCAGAGAACGATCTTTCCAAAAATCTAGAAGAGGAATCAAGTGTTCTCTGATGGGAATCTGATGGTAAATAGAGTGAACCGACTGCTTCCAAAGGGACATTAAATACATTTGGAAGGGTCTTCTCATCAGCGCCACCCATGGAATAACATTCTCTCCGCTGACCATCAAACCTATCACTCTTAGCAGAAATCTTGCTCAGACCATGGAAGAAGAAGACAGCATTTCAATTGCCACTGATAAAGCCTCTATTCTTGGATCTGAGGGGAAGACTAGACACTGGACCAGATCGAAAGAAACGCCTAGATGTGTGAAGATTTGAGAGGGACCTAGGCTTGATTTCTTTAGATTTAAAATCCACCCTAGGTTGCATGCCAGACTGCAAACCTCTGGAAGAATTCCTGAGAGAATTGAGGAAGACTTTGCTTTACTAACCAATCGTCTATATAAACGTGTAGTTAGATAGAATGACGGCGTAAAATTCCTGCCACGGCTGAGACTAGGCGAGTAAAAAGAAAAGGAGCCATGGTCAGGCCAAAAGACATGGCGCGAAACTGCCAAACTCGATCTTTGTAAGCAAATCTCAGGAATTTTCTGAAGGAAGGGTGAATGAGAACATGAAAGAAGGCATCATTTTGGTCGATGAAAAACGACCACATACCCTGATCTAGACTGGAAGTGATCTGGGAGATGGTCTCCATCTTGACTCGGGAGTAAGAATCATGAGATTTAATCATGTCATACCCCCTTGTTAAATTAAAATTAATGCAGATTTGAATGTTTCAGAGTACTGGACCGACGGATCCAAAGACCCAAGAAGAGGAAGAGAAGAGATAAAACAGAAGAAAGGGTTGGCCCTACCCGGGCGGAGGCCACACCTTCACTTTCTTATCTTGAAAACCTGTGTGTGAAGACCTACCACTAGACCTTGAACTAGGTCTGTAAAAATAAGCCTGGCCCCCTCTCGCTTTAAGAGCAGGGGGATGACTAACCTTAGAAAAATCTTTAACATGAAAGGAAAGAACTTCCCAGGAAGATCCAGAGAGAGAGAAAAGTGGCAACTCGTAAGTAATCATCTTTTGGGATCTGAAAAAGGAGCATCATATATAGAGATAAGAGAAAATTCCTTAGAATTAACATCATTCACAAAGAAAACTAACATGTTAATGACCAAACTGTCAATTGGAAGGACCTGAGGAGACAAGAAAGAAGAATTAGAAGAAGAAAGAGCTGACACAAAAGAAGGAAGGTCTATAGAAAACTTGTCCTTAAAAGGAAGAGAAAGAATCTAAGCAATCCACCTGTGAGCCAGGGACCAGTCATCCGAAGAGACCCTGACTGGACAAAATCTCCTCAGCCCTGACCGACTTGGGAATTGAAGAATTAGAAGAAGCATTAGGAGATGGAAAAGAAAAATGAAGAGAAGAGTCACAAGAGGCCATAGAATCAACAATTCAAATGGAAAGAGGAGAGCAAGGCCTCCTGGAAGCTTGAAGAGAAGAAAACTGTAAAGAATCAGAAAAGGAATAAGATTGATCAGAAAGAATGTGATTAGATACAACATCCTGACCAGAGGACATGGAAAGTGATTCAGGCCACTAGCGGAAAACCTTGAAAGAATAGAGAAAAAAAAGCCGACATGAAAGAACGAACATGGGACGAATTCCTAAGCACAGAAAACAATGAGAAAATCAGACCTTAATCAACAATTTGAAACTCAAGCTCAAAAGAGAGAACGACAGAAACAATCGGATCAAGATGATCAAAGGAGGAAGAAGAGGAAGAAGGAGGAAGAGAGGAATTAAGAAGAATGGAAGATGAAGAGGAAAGAACAGAACCAGAAGATCGCAGGAGAGGATTGATAGAAGATGAAATACGGGAAAACCCCAGAGGAGGGGAAAAGGAGGAAGACTGAGAGAGGAAGGAGAACATGACTAGAAGAAAACTTGATAAGAAGGAGCAGAGGATGAAGGAAGAGACCTATACTTATCTTTACTTATTTATATTTAAAGACTTAGAACCAAAATTATCATCTGTTAAAGACGGGTGTCATTGAGTTTGATATGCCAATAAAAGGAATGATTGATAGATTAATAATGAATCTCCGGGATCAGCTCGAGTGTTAAATACACAAAACACAGATACTTGATTATGATGAAACACTACGGGTTGAATCACGAAACAAAACGCTGAAAGACAGAGATGATATAAAATCAAAGCGAAATGACTCACCAATATCATGAACGTGACAATGCAGAAGAAAGAATTCAGCTTTTATTCCTTCTTCCTTCACCCTTTTTGTCTTATTTCTCTATTCTCAGCATCCTCTTGCTCTTGTAATCATTAATCTTAGAGCCATTATCATCCCTATGAATCCACTACTGAATCTTTTCTTTTCAACGCCTGTCAGAATTAGACTAAGAATTACGCTAGAAACAGAGATTTTCTTCAACAAAATAACTCCCTTTGGTTAAAATAAATATATTAACTTCCGGTTCTGTCTTCTTTTTTGGATTTCTGGTGACAGCTCTTACTGAGATTCCAGGTTTGTCTTTCCTAGGATCTAGTCGTCATCTTGCCCAAGAGTTAGTTTTATTTCAGTGAGTGCTTTTAAAATCGGAATGTTTATTCGCTGATGTGTTAATCTTAGAGCCATTATCATCCCTATGAATCCACTACTGAATCTTTTCTTTTCAACGCCTGTCAGAATTAGACTAAGAATTACGCTAGAAACAGAGATTTTCTTCAACAAAATAACTCCCTTTGGTTAAAATAAATATGTCAACCTGCCGACATAAGAGGAAAAAAGAGCGTGAAAAAAGGCTGAATGGCCCGAAGACAACTGTCCATCTAAAGTTGGATGAAATTAAAAATTATGTATCTAGCGATAATGCGTAGAATACAGACTGACTTCGGCTGCAACAAAAAACCCATCCGGCAACCAGTCGGAAGAGTCTTTAATTACGTCGAATTGTTTTTACTGATAAAAGAATAAATGCTGAATATCTACAATTCCAAGAGAGACCGGAATTAATATTTTCAGCGAATAAACATTCCGATTTTAAAAGCACTCACTGAAATAAAACTAACTCTTGGGCAAGATGACGACTAGATCCTAGGAAAGACAAACCTGGAATCTCAGTAAGAGCTGTCACCAGAAATCCAAAAAAGAAGACAGAACCGGAAGTTAATCATAGAACACCATGAAAAACCGGTAATGACCCTATCCCCGGATGTACGAATCCCGAAGTGGAAAAATAGGAAATGGAAATGCGTAAACCGGAAGAAGACAACCGGAAACTGAACCTGGATGTACAGTAAAAAAACAGAATAAGCATAGGAACCGGAAATACGCAAACCGGAAGTCAGAACGGAACTGATGAACACTAGCTACATGCGATCTGTGGACATTTCTGACAACTGGAATGACCAAGACTTTGACATTGGCACATGTGTTTAGGACGGGGGCTTCCGCCACCGCCACCACTGCTTGAGGGTCATGCCTTTTCTTCTTTTTTTTTCAACCTCAAGACTCAGGTGGGTTTGACCCGATGACCTGCTTGAGTTCACCTTCGAGAGCTTATTTTCTCTAATATTTTGCTGCTCTAATTATTTGCTCTTTGATCTTTATTCATCCACTAGACCGGAAGTTATGTCCCAACCGGAAGCGGAAGTTGGAAGAGCTTATTAGATCAGAAGAGACGCAGATAACTCAAATCTTGCATACAAAACCAAACCGGTTAAATTGGCATATATGATAAAGACGTGGGCTTCCGCCACCGCCACCACTGCTTGAGGGTCATGCCTTTTCTTCTTAGTTTCAACCTCAAGACTCACGTGGGTTTGATCGGGTGACCTGCTCGAGATCTACTTCGAGAGCATATTTGCCCTAATTATTTGCTCTTAGTTCCTTATTCATCCTCTATACCAGAAGTTACTGGTACGTTCCAACCGGAAGCGGAAGTCGGAAGAGCTTATTTTCAGAATTTGCCGAAGAAATCCCCCCCCCCTCCATTGCTGATGGATTAGATACATTAGATTAACAAAAGACACAGCTTTATGAATACAGCAAGGGGGTGGGGGAAGAACAACCAGAGGGCAGCGCTGTTAGGACGAATAATCTGTAAAGAAAACTTAGATACGAATGCAGACCACCCTATGCAAAGACCGCACATCGATGTGGGGGTACACATAGTGCACTTTAAGCAGACATGTCCTCCATACTTCACAGAGTGAACTCGTTCACAGATTGAGAATGTGCACTTGATTTATCAGTCGTTAAAACACACTCTTAAAAACGAAAAAAGATTACGAAAGAAGCATACAGCTTAGAATTTTGTTAAAAGGAGTCTAGAAACATGCAAACGCCTTTCAAAGAAAGGCCGGAAAAGTTCAAATTCAAAAATCCCTAACCACAAGAAAACAATCTTTCATAGGGAAATAAACATAATTCCTTGTAAAGCACTATTTTTTTCTTTTAACTGAAAGTGGATAAGGGCTCACTGGAGTAATAGAGGGTTTTGATGACATAGGCATATTAAAGTTGTTACCATGAAAACGAAACCACACAAAAACCGGTAACATGTATATACATAGTTATAAAGTTCAATATAACTACGAAATACTTCCATAAACATAATTTTATGGATAGACTTCATAGTAGGCATATCTTAGCATGAGGAAGTCCTTCAATAGTAAGCTGACAGCGCAAAGCTATAAAAACTTTCTGATAATATTTAGGCAGTTATTCTGCTTGCAGAATAATTGAAAAGTGAATCCGTTTCCTATTTGGGCTCCAGTGCACATGCGCAAGCGCGCTTAGTGACAGGCGTCACTATGGAGGGAGTACAGACTGGTGCCAGTCTATATCACTTAATATACTGGAGATGGACCTAACCAGTAGCCTGGTTGAGGATCCATATTTACAGGAATAGGCATGGGGAGGAG
The DNA here is from genome assembly GCA_034401795.1 of Chaetoderma sp. LZ-2023a. Lineage (NCBI taxonomy): Eukaryota > Metazoa > Mollusca > Caudofoveata > Chaetodermatida > Chaetodermatidae > Chaetoderma > Chaetoderma sp. LZ-2023a. The sequence continues at coordinate 60,523,262 of CM067360.1, forward strand.
CGTATGCAAGCATAAAAATCTTATTCTGGTAGCTAAATGCAGATAATTGATCTAGCAAGTAGTGATTGAACGGTAATGGATGTTTTTGTGGTGTAATAACAACCTGTCTTATGTAGCTACCTTATAGAGCTACAAATTAAAGAATTAGTCAATATAGGCAGGCTAAAGATTCCAAAATCTCAATTTCAAGATAAGTATAGAGGAAAGCTGTTGAATATTTTCAAACTAATTCGACTGGAACCTCAACAGTTTCAAGGTAAATAAGTTTCAAAATATTCAACAGAACATTCTATACATCATAAATAATTTTTTATTTCTAGTCGGTAAGAGTCAACGGGTTGATAATTTAAGCAACTCTATATATATTGATGACATAATATCTTTGGAACCACATGACGGTCGTCATGTCAAAATTTGTCAAGAAAACAAAAATATCTGCTTATTGTATGGTCATTTGCTAATCGTATGTCCATTTGCAGGTCAAGAGCAGAATAATTCTGAAAATTTACCACTGCAATGCCTGGCTCGATTATCGAGCCAGTCACTCCAGTACTAAATTTTCATAAATAAAACAATTTTCTCTTGCTGGTCGGTCTGCAAATGGATATTTCTCAAAAGCACTGTAGAAGTAATAATTAAAGGTTATAGACAGAAACGACATGTTTTGCCTCCAAAACACACGTGATCACGCACTCAAGCAGGTGTCAGGCGATGAAAGTGTAGATACTCTGGTAAACAACATTCCAATTCAGCAGTGATGTTTACAAAACATGAACATACTTACATGATCCATTTACCTTCATCTCCCCTGAGGCACAGTACAAGATGCTGGAATATCAGTTACCACACCTAAATAAGCAGGGACGGCACATGCAAGTGCGCACACACAGACGCATGCACGCACATGCATACACTCACACACGCTCGCTCGCACGCATGTACACACGTATGCACTCACACACGCATGCACGCATGCACACACACACACACACACACAAGCACGCATGCACACACTGTACATACGACACACACACACACACACACGTATGTACACGTATGTACACATACAACTACACACAACAAACACAACCTGCTGTGAAAATACTTTTGCAAGTACTTAGGATTCACACCACTGTTATGTGATTTATGTTTACCATCTCTCTCAGCACAGTGAGCACATACATCCAAATCTCAAGATCAAAAATACAGACATGTCTTAATTCACCTTTCTAGTTTACTGTTTATCCATGCATCATATGACATCATAATCAACTACCTGACATGCAGTATGATGTCATAATCATTACTTCATGAATGACTTGATTTAGTCCGTCTTAAAAGCTCTTAAAGTAAAAAATCTTACACGTTGTACGAATTGTATGTCTATATTATTTAACAAACATTATGTTGAATATTTTGAAACTAATTTGACTGGGTGTTGTTGCTGCTATAGGCAGCAACAGCACCCAGTCAAATTAGTTTCAAAATATTCAACAGCTTACCTGTATAGTTTTCTGGAAATTGATAGACAGGGAGTTCAGGGATCGATTGATCCCAACACGAGCAAGGTGTGGGTGGAGCTTAACTAGAGATGGGCGGGGCATGGCTAAAACTGGAGAGGTCCATTAACCCTTACAGACCAGAAACGACAAATTCTTGAAACTGTGACACAATGATTAACCCACTCCAGCTGGCCAAAAAAGACTTCCGCAGTGGTCTTTGAAACTGTCCATTTGCAGACCAAATGAACTCTTTTTGAAAATTTATCACTGAAATGACTGGCTCGATGACTGTACCAGTCATTCCAGTGGTAAATTTTCAAAAACAATCTCTTGGCCTGCAAATGGACATTTTCTCTGAGATAAATTAATTTTTTTAACAAATTTAAATGGTTTAAGGCTTAAAAACACAGACTTAATAGCTGCCCAGTACAAGCGTAAAAGGATCAACTTTTCTATAATCAGTGTATATTTGTCGCCGGGCTGGGTTTACTGTTCTCGGGACGTGATTTGTTTAGGTCATGATTCGTTAACAGTAGGATGGATGAACGGATGGATCGTAATTGTGGAATAGATGAGTAATTTGATCATTGGCTTCGGGAATGAGTCTCAGTCGTGGGATGTTACAGCTTCAGTGTACCTGGTAAACACAAGGAAAGCTCTGTATAGATGAATTCTTATAATTTTAATGTTAACTTAGTGACTGTCAAAACGAGAATGACCAGCCACTCTTCGCTGTAGAGAGCTCCTGCTTGCGCTTACCTATTTCCATGGTAACTGGACAGACTTGCCTGGGCAAGATCTGATTCTAGAATTATTCCATTCTGGACAAAGCCTAATCCGGGGTGGGGTAGGAGGTGGGTAAAAAAGCCCAATCCACAACTCTGGTAGTGAGTGACATGAGCAGGTTTGGGGAGGGTTACACTACACACCTCTGGCAGTGAGTGACATGAGCAGGTTTGGGGAGGGTTACACTCCACACCTCTGGTAGTGAGTGACATGAGCAGGTTTGGGGAGGGTTACACTCCACACCTCTGGTAGTGAGTGACATGAGCAGGTTTGGGGAGGGTTACACTACACACCTCTGGCAGTGAGTGACATGAGCAGGTTTGGGGAGGGTTACACTTCACACCTCTGGTAGTGAGTGACATGAGCAGGTTTGGGGAGGGTTACACTCCACACCTCTGGTAGTGAGTGACATGAGCAGGTTTGGGAAGGGTTACACTCCACACCTCTGGTAGTGAGTGACATGAGCAGGTTTGGGGAGGGTTACACTCCACACCTCTGGTAGTGAGTGACATGAGCAGGTTTGGGGAGGGTTACACTCCACACCTCTGGTAGTGAGTGACATGAGCAGGTTTGGGGAGGGTTACACTCCACACCTCTGGTAGTGAGTGACATGAGCAGGTTTGCGGATGGTTACACTCCACACCTCTGGCAGTGAGTGACATGAGCAGGTTTGGGGAGGGTTACACTCCACACCTCTGGTAGTGAGTGACATGAGCAGGTTTGAGGAGGGTTACACTCCACACCTCTGGTAGTGAGTGACATGAGCAGGTTTGGGGAGGGTTACACTCCACACCTCTGGCAGTGAGTGACATGAGCAGGTTTGGGGAGGGTTACACTCCACACCTCTGGTAGTGAGTGACATGAGCAGGTTTGGGGAGGGTTACACTCCACACCTCTGGCAGTGAGTGACATGAGCAGGTTTGGGGAGGGTTACACTCCACACCTCTGGTAGTGAGTGACATGAGCAGGTTTGGGGAGGGTTACACTCCACACCTCTGGCAGTGAGTGACATGAGCAGGTTTGGGGAGGGTTACACTCCACACCTCTGGTAGTGAGTGACATGAGCAGGTTTGGGGAGGGTTACACTCCACACCTCTGACAGTGAGTGACATGAGCAGGTTTGGGGAGGGTTACACTTTTCCCTCTCCATGATAATCATTTTACTTTGCCTCTAATTTTAACATTTATCAAATTAATTTTGCTGTCTTAAGTTGTAATAGTGAATTACCACTTGTATAATAATTGTTAGATTAATCCAATAAAAAATGTAAATATAATTTTGGTACATAATTATTTTAACTTTATATTATTACATGTACCATATTGTCTTACACTTTTGTGGGAGAAGTATAACAATTAAGCCCTTAGCCAATTCCATTATGTAATTTAATAACTTAACCATTTCAAGCCAACTTCCAGGTTACAGATTTCACCTATAGTACAGTCTATTTGTATTAACCCTTTGAACCTAGATTATGAGTGTTTTTATTTCAAGACTCTTATACAGGAACGCTGTTGGATATTTTGAAACTATTTTGACTGGAACATGTTGCCATAGGCAGCAACAGCTCCTATCTGAATTAGTTTCAAAATAACCCACAACATTTCTCATACATCAAAAAATATCTTTTATTTCATTCTAGTGTGTAAGTGTTAAAGGGTTAAGGCTCTATCTAGGGGAGCGTCGAAAGGTGGACCCTTAAGGCGGGGATGGTGCCTTAAGGCAGGTGGACTCTTATTAAGGGTCAAGTGCATTATTTCTTTTAGTTTTAGAACTGGAGAAGTGGTCATATAACACAGGTGGTACCTTAAGTCAGGTATGGTCCCTTAAGGTAGATATGATCCTTTAGAGCAGGTTTGCTGATAATTACTGATCATTTTAAAAGCAACTGACTGAACAATATTCACCCAGAGCGCCCTCAAAATAAGCAGCACATACTGTTTATTTTAAAAACATTTTGACTGAACATTATTCACTCGGAGAGCCTTCAAAACAATCAGTTTATTTCTTGGCCATTGATTTATCTGCTTGTAATGGGATCCGTATTGGAAGGGTTAAATACATGCCCAATTTACATGTGTTCTCTATGTGAGAAATTTAATTTCTGACACTGGTCGCCTTGGGGTTGACGCTATTAATCAACACCTTGGAGTAATAGAAAAAGAAATCTATACTATTAAAAACATTTGCAAAATTTAAATTAATATAATATATCACCATATATTATCCAATACAAAATTATCCAATACAGAATTTTGAAAACAACAATCATGTTTTAAAAAAAATATACATTAATGACAATTAAAATTGAAATAATGAAATTTTAAAATAACAATGCTTTCAAAAAAAATTGTAATTACTGACATTTTCAAATTTTGAAATCTGCAGACCTGGTTTCAAAATTTTAAAATATCTCCATTTATTTGACACCGTGACATATTTATAGCCTTCTAAAGAAATCAGCCATTGTTTTAACGACATCTGTTAATTTGTGAAAATTATGTATTATTGATGTCCGTAAGTGGAATTATTTCAGATTTGTTTCAACCATTTAACGCTTATATCAGCCAAAAACGGCCTACGCAGTGGTATTGTGAAATGTCAATTTGCAGGTCAAGAGAAGACTAGAATGATTGGCTCGATAACTGAGCCAGTCATTTCAGTGTTAGATTTTCAAAATTAGTCTTCTCTTTGTCTGCAAATGGAAATTTTCTATGAGAAAACTGAAATTTTCGTGAACAAATTCGAGGGTTAAAGATTTAAGAGGATAGTGTTTTTAATATTTATTCACTGCATGTACATGTCTTGTAGCAGCTGGGTGTTTTTACGTAAAAGAGTTATTTTCAGAAAAGTTTTCCGATAGACAGGATCTTGAATGTATAATGCAACATCATAAGATGTTACAGTTTACAAGATTTACATCAGTTGAGAAGTTTCTATGGAAAAGGTTTTTTCTTTGTTTATATCATCGCCTGCCCTGAGGGGTTTTTTTATCAACAAAGGCAGTCATTCTCTTGAGAGTTTAAGAGTCTTCTTTCATGTTTTCAGGAGAGATTAACCCTTGTAGAATGACTCACAGGCTCGGTTATCACAATTTATTTTAAAAAACAGTCTTCTCTTGGTCTGCAAATGGACATTTCTCAAGACCACTGTGGGAACTTTTTTGGGCCAATATGAGATATTTTCCTTTAACCCTTGAATTTGTTTTTAAAAAGTTCAATTTTCTCATATAACATGTCAATTTGCAGACCAAGAGAAGAGTATTTTTGAAAATTTACCAATGGAATGACTGGCTCGGTTATCGAGCCAGTCATTCCAGTGGTAAATTAAAAAAAATACTCTTCTCTTGGTCTGCAAATGGACATTTCTCAAGACCACTGCAGAAGCCGTTTGGTCTGGCAGGATTTGCCCTAACGAAAAATTTGTTACGGATAGCTTAATAAAAGCAAAATCTACGTTTCTATAAATAAACACGCTTAGACTTTGCTTGGCACCATATGAAAAACACATATAAAAACTATGTTCAAAATGAACAGAGATATTTTCTGTAATAATCAATACCAAGTTTGGTGACCATATGTGAAAAAGTCTTAAAACTATGGCCCGGAGAAACATTTCTGTGATATTCAGTCGACCATGAAAAGTAGGTCAGTATGACCTACTTTTCATACTGTGCACACCTTCTCCCTAAGATACATCCACATACCAAGTCTGGTGGGCATATGCGAAAAAGTGTTGAAACTATGGCCCGGACAAACATTTTCTGTGATATTTAGTCCACCATGAAAAGTAGGTCAGCATGACCTACTTTTAATACTCCGCAACTTTTTCCATAAGATGTATCCACATACCAAGTTTGGTGACCATGTGTGAAAAAGTCTTGAAACTATAGCCCGGACAAACATTTTCTGTGATTTTCAATTGACCATGAAAAGTAGGTCAACATGACCTATGTTTGACCTACTTTTGATACTCTACACACCTTCTCCATAAGACGCATCCACATATCAAGTTTGGTGAGCACATATGCAAAAGTCTTGAAACTATGGCCCATATTGACAAACATTTTTTGTGATATTCAGCCGACCATGAAAAGTAGGTCAGCATGAGTAGGTCACTTTGGACCTACTTTTCATACTCCACACACCTTCTCCCTAAGATGCATCCACATACCAAGTTTGGTGACCATATGTGAAAAAGTCTTGAAACCATGCCCCGGACAAACTTATATATGTTGAACGGATGGACGGACAGATGAACCAATGGATGAACGGACAAACGGATGGACAAAGCGGCGACTATATGCTCCCGCAAACAGTCTTCTCTTGGTCTGCAAACGGACATTTTCTATGAGAAAACTGAAAAAGCTGTTAAGCCAGACAAGATCGAGGCATTCATGACATAATTGATTATGACATCAGCCTAAACGTCCCGTAGATGATTATGGTGATATAATTGACTGAGAAACTGGATACTTTAATTAGCAGAATATATTACAATAAATGAGAGGCTATGGCAGAATTCCAGGTAAACTACAAACGAGATAAGAAAGAGTTCATTTAGTTTATAAATTATTTAGTCCAAGGTAAAAGACATAGAGCTTCAAACATTATGCCTCATCCCAGCTGCAGCCCCTACTCAGGTGTACAGAATTAATGAGCCTTACATAATTCACACAAGTAGCAGGTTTGTTAGTTTTATTAGAATCATTATGCAGTACATTATATTTGCCTCACCATGCATGCCAACAATTAGCATCCTACAGAGAGGTGCCCGTTTACATTAATATCAACATGCATGACATATGCAATAATATATGGATCACATTAGAAGCTCCTAGCCCTAATTAGCACACTGATGTCAAAATTTTAAATTTTCAAATTAAATTAGAAGATGAACTGGTGTACATATTTCGACAAATTTGTTGGAAGATGTTGCTGTCATAGACAGCAACATCGTCCACCAAAATTGTTGAAAAATGGCAACCAGTTTCGTTGCTATTGATATATATATATATATATATATATATATATATAGAATTTTTTAATTTTTTTGGCGATTTAATACAAGAGTAGGAATATTATCAACAAATGCTGTCAATTTCGTAACCAGCAACCATTCACTGAAATAAAATGTGCATTAAAATTAAAATAACCCCTCAAATTAACTTACTGCTTATAAATATCCACTACATGGTCTACAGATGCAATCTGAGTATTGCATCATGTGTTTTCGAGGGTGATGTAATCTCGTAATTTCAACTCTTGTGAGGCAGCGAATTGGTGTCAATGTTTATGCTAATAGTAATGCCATAAAGGGGCTGATACAAACGCAGAACATAATTTATAGTTGTAAATTCAGATCAGGTTAAATTCTGCTTTTCTTAATAACTGGGTAGCAGGAAATTTCAGCCAAAGTTTTTGAAAAATTCAAATCTTTCAGTTTCCTTTTGTAAATTGGTCAATCTAGTACTGAAAATGAACATACGTGTTTTGCCTACCAGAAACCCCTCAAAATAGTGGAGATTTATATTGTATGCAGTAACTGTATGTGAGTGAAGCCGTTTATAATGCCCACTGAATGTTAGCCACGTCTTGTTTAAGCCCTACTGGTCAAATTTGGTCAAGAAAACTTTAATATCTGCTTATTGAATGTTAATTTAAGGGCCAAGATAATACAATTCTTGACGATTTACGACTGGAATGACTGGCTCAGTTCACGAGGCAGTCACTCCAGTGGAAAATTTTCAAAAATTGTACTCTCTTAGCTTGTAAATGGACATTCCACAAGACCAGATAGCGTTGACCGGTTTTGGCTGGCTTGACCATTAAAGTGTTAATGTAGCAATATCCGGACGAATAAGCGATACAGAAAACATAAATTTATCAATAGCGCTATGTTTCTAGTAGACGTTAAACACGGGTTCTTTTAACATGGCAGCTCAGCTTTAAGAGTAATAGTTGTTAAATCATCATATATATATGTTGGGGAAAGGGAAGAGACTGAAATCAACAGTATTGCCACTAGCAATAGCTTTATTACTGTTACGCTACACACAAATGAGAAAACGACGGACCAACGAACTGAGAGAGAGAGAGTGACAGACGGACCGCAAATCTCACACCCTTCAGTTGTGCGAGTAATAAGTTTAACTACCTGCCTGCTGAACTTTTGCAGACTACACATTCCCTGGAGGTTAACTCTGGACATGCTCAATATTTTGAAAACAATTTGTCTGAAAGTTGCTGGTAGCTAAGCCATCAACAACGTTCAGTCAAATTGTTTTCAAAATATTCAGCAGGTCCAAAGATTCTGGCCATTGAAATTATTGTCCGGTGACTTGCAGCAGTCAGACAGTTAACGCATAATATTAAGGAATTTTTATGAAACCGTTTTAATCCTAAAATTCAAGTGTCTTCATTTCAAGGAAGGGATGAAGAAAAGCTGATCAGAATCTTAAACAGCGCTTGACTGATCAATGTGAATCACTCTAAGCAGTAATGATTTACAGTCAAATCACTTTCGAAATAGTGGCCAGAATTTGTCTGGCATCACAAACGACTTGTCAAATCGGACTGATTTGTGCTAGTTTGAAAGGGTTACCAATCGCTCTCAGTGTGGGGTATAAGTCATTATAATTTTATTAAAAACCACATCAGAGTCTTTGATTTCAATAATTACACAGCAAGTCTGTTAACAGCTCACCTCATGAACACAATTTCTCTAACCTATTCAATGTTAATTCATGTGAGAGGTCAGACCCCATAGGGCCTATGAGTTTTATTACCCTGTCAAAATTCAATAACATGATTTTATAACTGACTAGCGATCAATAGAAACAGCGTAGTAATAATTCTAGCTTGTGGTATGTTTACAAGCGGAAAACACAATCATAAGCAATTATGAATACAGGCTTTTTTTTAACGCTTCAATAGTACAAATTTGCGAAAACCAGCATCTGTAGTTGTCTTGAAGAATGTCTATTTGCAGGCCAAAAGAAAACTATTCTTGAAAATTTACCACTGGAATGGCTGGCTCGATAACCGAGTCAGTCATTCTAGCAGTAAATTTTCAAAAAATGTTCTTCTCTTGGCCTGAAAATGGGCATTTAATAAACAAATATTTTTATTCTCTTGGCCACATTTGACCATTAACCAGGAAAAGACTATTTTTGAAAACTTACTACTGGAATGATTGGCTCGATAATCGAACCAGTTACTCCAGTGGTAAATATACAAAAATAGCTTTCTCTTGACCTGCAAACTGACATCCAATAAATAAAAATAAATATTTAAATTTTTTTAAAAACAATTTTGACTATTAACCCTTTAGCACTCAAATTTCTCATTAGAAATTTCAATTTTCAGACCAAGAGACTTTTTTTTTTAATTTACCACTGAAATGACTGGCTCAGATATCGAGCCAGTCATTCCAGTGGTAAATATTAAAAAATAGTCTTCTCTTGCTCTGCAAATGGACATTTCTCAAGGGCACTGTAGAAGCCGTCTTTGGCTGATATGAGGGTTAAATGGTTAAAGGGTAAAATCAAAGGGTGCTTAACCATTGCGTTTATCATGAGTATAATCATCTACAGGTACAAACTTGGAACGATATATATATAATATATATATATATATATATTGTGGATTCAGGACTAGAACTACAAACACCCGACTTATAATAACGCGAAATATCAATCTGTACAAATGAGCAAATTGACGATAGCGTTGAAGGAGGATTAAATGATATAATCACATAATCACCTCGCCTTCAACCTCAGCCAACCCACCACGAAAAGTTAATAACCAAACAAGTGAGAAATATAATTTCCGACCTGCTCTCATTTCCTACCACATATATCACACATATGCGACATTTGTAAAGTAAATTAGATTTGACACTAGCGCTACAAAGCCAAGTCCAAATCAAATTGACTTAAAGCTTGACTTGTCATATTTGCTATGTGATGCGACATTGTCATTCATCAACTTCCACTACTACATGTCAGCTGCTGTCTGCACAATTTAACCCCTCAATTGTCCAATTTGGTCAAGAGAATAAATATTTCTCTCTTAGTCAACATCAATTTGTAGGCCAAGAGAAGTTGGGGTTTTTAATTTAACACTGGAATGGCTGGCTCTGTTATTGAGCTAGCCATTCCTCTGGTTAATTAAAAAAAATACTCTCCCCTTGGACCGTAAACAGACATTTCACAACATCGCTCCAGAGGTCGCTACTGGCTGGCTTGACTATTAACCCTTTCACTGATAAATTCCCCATATCTCATTTTCAACGCTATCATACAGGAAAATTGTTGACTATTTTGAAATTAATTTGCCTTTGGCAACAATGGCTTTCAGTCAAATTAAATTCAAAATAGTCACCAGAATAAATGTTCAGGAATTTGTCTGTGAAGCTGTTAACCCTTTAACCCTCAAATTTGTTCAAGAAAATTTTAATTTTCTCATAGAAAATGTCCAGTTGCAGACCAAGAGAAGACTATTTTTGAAAATTTACCACTGGAATGACTGCAAATGGACATTTCTCAAGATCACTGCAGAAGCTGTTTTTTGCTGATATGAGTGTTAACGGGTTAAAGTGTGAAGTTGAAACTCAGCCAGTTATAAAAATGACCATGAAATTGACCATGTAATTCTAAACAAGCGTATAATGACTGATGTAAACTCATAAAATCAGTCATGTACTTCAAAGTAATATGCTATCTTGTTTTTATTGAATCTTGACCTCCTTCATAGAACCACACCTGAGGGTGTGTGGATGCTAATTGCTACTAACTCCTAACCACATAAATGTCCTATATACAGCCTAACTGCCAATGGCAGCATGATCGACTTAACTGCAGAAGTTATTGGTTTGGTTGGTGTCTATCGAGTCCCTGATTCCAGGTCCCATTCATGTCATTCTAGGCTGGTTTTATTTCAGTCTATTATTGGTAACTTCCCCAGTTTTTACACTGGTACCCATTTATAATCCTGGGTGGAGAGAGGCGACGAGGAGTGAAGGAGATTGCCTATGTTTCCAGCGATTGTCAGTAGGCCAAACGGAGACGCGATCCCGGGGTCGCCAATCTCACAGCTCTGCCCTACTTAATTGCAGTATCTAACTATTTATATAAGCTATGGCGTATATCTAACAACTTTCATTAAAAATGTTTTCAAAATATTTAGCAGGCCCAGAGTTATTTCCCATTGGACATATTGGGTAGTGGCTTGCAGCAGCCAGACAGTTAATGGTTAAAATATGTCAAGAAAATAACAAAATTTTGCTTAGTTAATGTCCAGTTGCTGGACAAGAGAAGACTATTTTTGAAAATGTACCATTGGAAGGACTGACTCTGTTATCGAGCCAGTCATTTAAGAGCTAATATTTTGAAAATAGTATTTTCATGGCCTGTAAAGCGACAATCCTCGCAGAGGCAGGTTCCGGTCGGCATGGCCACTAAAGAGTAAAATATAAACAGAAATGTCGTTGCAATTAAGGTGGTTCACAAATATAATTCTACCCACTATTACTGCAAATTTATAAATTTGATGTACGATGGTGTATACAAATGCTGTATTGAACAATGATGTATTGGTAGATGGTAAAACAGGACATATAGTTGAAACCAAATAAATTTTAAAGACGGATGATGTTGCCGGTATCCCATTAGATCTTACATTCCCAGAACAGGTGGACAGTAAAATTCTAAATACAATACATAAAGTGAATGAACAAAAAACATAGCAAGTATAACGCTCTCCCATTTTTTGTCACATTGCAAGAACTTTTCGGATTTCCCAGATTTTTTCAGACTTTCCAGATTTCTTCAGATCACGCCAAAAGTTGTGGAATCCTAGTGCATGGTCGCACCCTTTCTTGCGCTAAAATTTGAGCAAAATCAGACTAAGCCATTTCCGAGATATGCATAGACCCTGAATTTGATCCGATTCGGATCTTGGTTCTTTAATCCACAACATGGACAAAGTCCGGAAATCCTCTTCCATGACAAGTTCCTTCCTTGTGGTAAAAATGTGAGCCAAATCGGTTATTTTTTTAGATACAGGCGCAGACAGATGGACGGATGCATGCAAGCAATACACACACACGCATGCACACATCCACACACAGACACACACAGCCCCAATTACAATTACCCTTCCCCTTAAGGGGGTAGGGTAAAAATTAGCATGACAAATGATCACCTCAAAAGTAATGTTTTAATATTACTTTCTAAAAGCAACTGGTGCCATTGTTATGTATATAAGGCAGCAATTTGTATCAAACTTAGTTAGAGTTGTAAAGAACATTTATTCTAAAGAAATCTTTAGTTGAAGGGGTAATTGTAATTTTCTGGATGTGTGAAATAAATTATGGCTTTGGCAAATTATTTTCTCAAAAACCTGCTATAAAATTTTTAAGCTGCCCATAAATTACACAATCTGAATTGTGTGACTATACAAATTCTCTTCTGAAACATCTGCTAATTTAATTTTGACCGTGAAAAATGCAGTGCCAATTAATTTAACTCCTACAGAAATAATCAAACATGTTTCCAAAACTTAATAAAATGTACTGGTCAATATTTGGGACTTTGATTGGAAGCCATTGCTGTATAATGCAGCAATGGCTTCCAATCACATTAACCCTTTAAGCTATGAATTTGTTTAAGAAAATTTCAATTTTTTTCAAAGAAAATGTAAATTTGCAGACGTGAAGACTATTTTCAAAAGTTTAGCACTGGAATGACTGGCTGATATAAGTGTTAAAGGGTTAAGTCTTGTACTGTTGAATATTTTGGGCTTTAATTTGGGCTTAAATTGTATTAACTAAAATGTTTCTGGGTATTTTTTGGAAACGTGTTAACTTATTTATGAGTTATACTTTATAACACAATAAGCTTCAGATTTCTAACTCACATTCCTTTTCATATATGGTATCCGGTGATAATTTTGAAAACAATGTTAAAAATAAGGTGTTGCTGCATAAGACATCGTCTCTTGGTCTGCAAATGGACATTTCTCAAGACGACTGCAACATGAGCACAGTGTGGGTGGAGTTTCGCTAGAAATGGGTGGGGCATATAGCTAAAAATAGAAAGGTTCATTAAGTTAGTGGAAAGGAAGGAATTATGAACATGTATTTTTACTGACAGATGAAAATTTAGTCACCTGTAGCTATATGTAGTTAGGTGTTAACAATTAACATTAACGTCTTGTGCTAAGGTCATTAAGTCTATAGATGGCAGAATAAGCTGATAATGTTACTGTATGTTTGGTTAGCATACTGGTTTCTAACAGGGTATTATGGACAGTTTTGCAGATTGCATAAGAACATAAAACTTTTGTAGAGATGACATTTATTTAGTAATAAACAAATTTTCAGTGAATTTATTCACGCATTAAAAATCTTTTTTAATGCTTCAAATAAATGTACCTCTTGTAGGCCTAACTACCCTATTTCAGTTTGCGGAGTCTTCGTATATTCATGTAGCTCTACCAGTCTTGTACAGGGATGTAAATCTGCTGTTTAGATAGCAACAAAATGGTGATGCTTTGTAAATTAGTAAATCTTGTATTCAAAATGAAAATAATGATTGTTTTGACTGCCATAAAATGTTAAAATTACTTTAGTTTTCACTTTATAGAAACTATGGCCATGTTTGAATTGGGAATGTGACAGGGAAAAAATCAATCTCGATCTGAAAACAATACAAAGCACCCAGGTGCATGTGTAGAAAAAAGAATTATTGAGCAGGTGAGGAAAGCATCATGCCGCGTTTGATGGCAACTGGCATAGCCTAAGTCAAATAACAAGGTAGGTAGGCTACTAGGTAAAATAATTACGTAATTCTGCCGTATTTTGATAACATATTCAAATGTGTAAAATGATGTAGGCTATACCTAGAGAAATAAACATGATTTGACGATGTCACCAAAACAATTAGTGCAAGAAAGCACAAAGGCCCAATTGTTAGAAACAGAACCCTGCTAGAAACAAGTAGGCTGCCAGCAGTACCCTGACCATATATATTTTAGCTACCGTGTATGACTTGTGCCCTGGGTATGACTTGTCAAAATCGAGATGATCTTTACAGACCTTATAGTAACCACCATATACCAGATAATTCCTGAGCATTCAATTCTGTTAAAGACAACACGTAAAACACCTTTACATCAATTGCGCTATTCTTGTCAATGATAATCTTGGCTCATCTGTTCAAGCAGTACGCATTTGAAAATTGCCTAAATTGGAATTGAAAGTTATTTTCAATTGTCCTTTAATAACAGAAAACACTAATACCAAGACTAATGTAGGTATTGCCAGATAGGGCCAAATATCTAATTTAATATTGCTGGAATTTTAAGGCATCTTTGCTAATGTTTTAATAGTCAAGCTGGTCAAAATGGCTTTGCTATGGCCATGAAAAGTCTGTCTGCTGGCCAAGAGAAGGCTATTTTTGAAAATTTACCACTGGAATGGCTTTCCAGTCGTAAATTTTCAAAAATAGTCTTCTCTTCGCTTACAAATCGACACTCACTGAGAAAACGTTTGAGATTTTCTTAATCAATCTTGACAATTAACATGAAAAAGGATTAATACTGTAATAGCTTAAGACTTCTGAGCTTGAAATTGTGTATTATTTTTGTATTTTTCCGCATATCTGATCGTGTGTTTTGGGAAGGAATTTTCATAAAACAAAGCATTAAATTCAGATCTGACCTTACAATGGATGTCCCTCTGCGCGTATCTTTCTGTGTGAACTTAATGCCTATGCACCAACCTTTACAGTAGATGCTTCTGGGTGGTGTGCCATGTTAGTGTTAACACGACTGGTGTTAGTGTTATCATGACTGGTGTTAGTGCTATCATGACTGGTGTTAGTGTTAATATGATCAGTGTTAGTGTTAACATGACTGGTGTTAGTGTTAATATGACCAGTGTTGGTGTTAATCTGACCAGTGTTAGTGTTAAAATGACCAGTGTTAGTGTTACCATGACTTGTGTTAGTGTTAATATGACCAATGTTAGTGTTAATATGACCAATGTTAGTGTTAACATGACTGGTGTTATTGTTAATATGACCAGTGTTAGTGTTAATATGACCAGTGTTAGTGTTAATATGGCCAGTGTTAGTGTTAATATGACCCGTGTTAGTGTTAATATGATCAGTGTTCGTGTTAACATGACCCGTGTTAGTGTTAATATGACCAGTGTTAGTGTTAATATGATCAGTGTTAGTGTTAATATGATCAGTGTTAGTGTTAATATGGCCAGTGTTAGTGTTAATATGATCAGTGTTAATGTTAATATGATCAGTGTTAGTGTTAACATGACCTGTGTTAGTGTTAACATGACCCGTGTTAGTGTTAATATGGCCAGTGTTAGTGTTAACATGACTAGTGTTAGTGTTAACATTACCAGTGTTAGTGTTAATATGGCCCGTGTTAGTGTTAATATGGCCAGTGTTAGTGTTAACATGACTGGTGTTAGTGGTAATATGATCAGTGTTAGTGTTAACATGACTAGTGTTAGTGTTAACATTACCAGTGTTAGTGTTAATATGCCCAGTGTTAGTGTTAATATGACCAGTGTTAGTGTTAATATGACCCGTGTTAGTGTTAACTTGACTGGTGTTAGTGTTAATGTGACCAATGTTAGTGTTGACATGACTGGTGTTAGTGTTAATTCGACTGGTGTTAGTGTTAATGTGCCCAGTGTTAGTGTTAACATGACCAGTGTTAGTGTTAATATGATCAGTGTTAGTGTTAACATGGTCAGTGTTAGTGTTAACATGACCAGTGTTAGTGTTAATATGACCCGTGTTAGTTTTAACATGACCAGTGTTAGTGTTAATATGATCAGTGTTAGTGTTAATATGGCCAGTCTTAGTGTTAATATGACCAGTGTCAGTGTTAATATGACCCGTGTTAGTGTTAATATGACCCGTGTTAGTGTTAATATGACCAGTGTTAGTGTTAATATGACCAGTGTCAGTGTTAACATGACCAGTGTTAGTGTTAACTTGACTGGTGTTAGTGTTAATGTGACCAATGTCAGTGTTAACATGACTGGTGTTAGTGTTAATTCGACTGGTGTTAGTGTTAATGTGCCCAGTGTTAGTGTTAACATGACCAGTGTTAGTGTTAATATGACTGGTGTTAGTGTTAACATGATCAGTGTTAGTGCTAATATGACCAGTGTTAGTGTTAACATGACTAGTGTTAGTGTCAACATGATTGGTGTTAACACCTAGCTTGGTGTTAGTGATCAGTGTTAACAGTAACACTAACACCCAGACTTGACCTCACTTGACCTCACTCAATACAGCGGAAAGTCAATTGCATCGAAACTGCTATTTGGTACAGGTTTCATGTCTAGGTGTATGGACATGTAGGAAATCTGGTGCTTATTTTGAAAACTAAGTTTATCGGAAGCTGTCACAGGCTTATATTCAACAAAACATTTCTTACATCATAGTGATTTCATAGTTTCGCACATTTCAAAGTGCTATATTATTGCAGAAGTTACATAGATTCTCGGAGCCAAGAACTGTATTTATTAATATTTTATATGACACAATGATACATAAATCTATGTCATTGAATATTAACTTCCACCACCAACATTAATCAATTTATTATTCAATTTAATATCAACGCATGTGTTGCCTACAGACACACATTTAACATAAATCCTTTGTGCGATATGTACAATGCCATTTCAAATGTCACTCTTAAATAAATAATTTACTAGCAGCAAACATCTGAAATTTTTATCCTAATTCTGTCTCAAAAATCCTTTTAGTATATACCCCATATATACTACTGCTCCGAAATAACTTTTGACCATAATTGGATTGTAAGACAATGGCTGTATTCGACTGGGACTTTTACGTAGAGTAAATTTACTTGCGATGTTGCCAAAATGTGCTCTACGCAAGCATACCAGTCGAATACAAAAACCCTAGCAGTATGGAAGGTTTAGAAACCGACTAAATCGCCTAAATTTTACTATCTTGAAAATAAAATTCACCCTTCAGTGCTCTGAATAATAGTAGAATTCAGCCATTAAGTCCCGCATTTTCAAATTTTGCATCACGTGACATACTTCACGAAACATGTCACACGTTTTGGACCTGGCTTGCTCTATTTTTTTACGGGAAATACCAGTCGAATACAAAATATACTCTATGGAGCCAATTTACTCTAACTTTTCACCCAGTCGAATACAACCAATGTCTTGCAATCTAATTGTGTTCAAAATATTCAAACAAACATTTCGTATGTGTTCAAAATTGTACTAGCATGTATCTGTTTTTGTTTCGGAAATGTGTTAATCCTTTAATGGTCATGTCGGCCAAAACGGGCCTCTGTTATGGGCTTGTGGAATATCCATTTACAGGCGAACCGAATACAATTTTTGAAAATTTATATAACCGAGCCAGTCATTCCAGTGATAAATTTTCAAAAATTGTTATCTCTTGGTCTGTAAATGTATATTCAACAGGCAGATATTAAAATTTTTTGACTAAATTTGACCATTAAAGGGTTAACTTATTTATGAGCTGCACTGTACCCAGTATAGCCATTCCTGTAAATGTGCAATATCACACGTATTAAATTTTAAAAATTTCAAACTCGAGATCAGATAAGTGTTATTTTAATAAACCATTGCTTTGTCATATTGACCCGATTAACAATGGCATCAAAACAGAAAGAGATATCATTCAAACTAGGACGATAAACGAGAAGAATAGACGATAGATTATAACGCACATATTCCCGCAGGCATGTAAGATTTTCCTCCTTTTATTCATAAAGATAAGTAATACAAATGTACATTGTCATTTTATGTTCTCATATTTTCACTATTATCTCATATTTAAAGATCATCGGTTATATGGACCGGTCTCTATACATATTATATAATAGTGAGAGGCTGTGATCATGAAAATCACTGCCTACAGATTAGCAAGAGATTGTGATGATGAATATAATTGTCTACAAAATACTAGAATCTGTGATTGTGAAGATTATAATTATCTACAAAATCATGAGTCTGTGATTATGGAAATTATTGTATCTAGAATATTGAGAGTCTATGCTCTTGCAGATGTTTGTTTGGAAAATACTGAGTCTGCAGTTATGAAGACCCTAGTTTAAGGCATAACACAAAGCTGAGATGATGAAGAACATTGTCTACAAAATACTGGTTGTCTGCAATGCTGAAGGTCATTTTGATTTTGTGATCATACATGTAGACCATAATCCAAGGAATATCGATTTGCTGAGGATTTCTATCTACAGAGTATTGATCTTGTGATTATAAAGATCATTGTCTACATAAAAAGGTAGTGTCTGTAGTTATGAGGACAAACGTCTACAAAATACTGAGTCCATGGTTTAATGAGCATAATTATCTACGATAATCAAGATCATTGTCTACAAAATATTAAGATTGAGTATGCGATCATGAGGAAAAGTATCTACAGAATACTGAGTCTGCAAACATGATGATCATTTCCTACAGAGTAATGAGAACCAGAGATTATGAAGACTATAGTCTACAGAATAATGACTCTGCAACATTAAAAAACTATAGTCTAAAGAATATTGAATGTCTGCAACGCTGAAAGTCATAGTCTACAGAATACTGAGTATATGTGCCTATGAAGACCATAGTTTACAAAATACTGAATGTCTGCTCTGTTGAAAACCAGTGTCTACATAATACTGAGTGATAATCAAGATCTTTGCCTACAAAATTACTAAGAGTTTGTGATTTTAAAGACAATATTGAGACACTGTGACCAATAAGACTTTATAGTCTAAATGTATAATGCTGAGTGTCCAGAGAGGGATGCTGAAATCAGAGGCGGCGGTAACGAGCAGAGTTGTGAAACCGATGACCCCAGGATCGCGTCCAGGGGCGTCGGAAGCAAATTTGAGTGGCGGGGTAGGTTCCACAAAAAGGGCACAACAGATAACATTGTCTGGAGGAAAATATTTAAGTGGGTATCCAACCTCTCATAGAAGGGTGATCGGGGATACCCACCCACCTAACCACCATAAGAAAAAACATTGAAAGGTGCAGGCTCTGAGAATCGATTTCTTGCATTCTGAGTTTCTTATGATTATGTATAAATGCTAGAGCAATGTTAAGTGAAGAACTTATGTATTCTTTACTCAATTGAACCTATTCCCAATTTACATTGTGAGCGAGCGGGCGGATGGATTGTTGTGTCAGATGCACACATTGAATGTGCGTGCATTCGTGCATGTATCTGCATGGTGGACCTGCATAGTTTGCTGTGAAAAATATTTGATTGGACCTTAGTTCCTAATTATATTTGCTAAATTGTGGCCCAATTTTTTCAGCGGGATTCAGAGGAAGTGGGTTATTTTGCAAACTAAGTTATCCAAGACAAATCTACCAATCATGTTGAGCATGTGAACAAGGTTTGTTCAGCTCTAGCCTTAGATGAAGACCATGAAGTTTCTTGAGTTTCATGTCAAGCAGTCTCAGGGTTTTGAAATGTGATTTTTTTAATAGTGCAAAATCCAAGATGTCCACCAACTTAATCGACCAAACAGGTTCCCAGGACGAACCCTGGATCTGACTCTGTGGATCATTCCTGACCAGCAGTTCTTAAGGACTCGCTTAAAGAATATGATGGACAGATGGTGGATGAATAGACAGATGAGGTAGCAACACCATTACATCAAATTAGTAACAAACTATTCAACAGCCAGTGTGTATGAAATAAGCAATTTAAATTACGATTTCGCAGCCGCTTACTTAGCCATATTGATGTGGGGTGTCGAACGGACAGTTGACACAGGCTATTTAAAAGAGGACTTGGCTCATACTCATATAAAGTGCACAGTATTAAAAAATCCAAGAGGATGATATGTATTACTTAGAGATGTAGGAGATATAGGAGATGGTTTCTATACAGAGGGAGGCCCCAGACCCTTCCCATTCTCTATGGTTGGTGGGGGCGACAACAAATCTTAGACCCATTCCTCAAATACTCCCATCGACTTCGCACTTCGGCCATGGGTCTACAAATTATTTCTACCTTTGCCTATGCTTCACAGGTCAATTAAAATTTTGATTTTGAGAGTTGCTGTTAATTCTAATATTCATTGTTATAGCGTTTCCACATTGCTGCACCCAGCCTTCCACCATCGCATATTTATTCAATTCTACCCACTAAGCGAGACATTAACGGAGCGTGGACCTATATCACTTTAAACATTCAAATAGTCTATGACTATGTATCTTACTTTTACTTGCAAAGATACATGCAAGGTTTACAGATAAAAAAAAGTTAATATGTAACTATAATAATAATAATAATAATAATAATAATAATAATAATAATAAAATCTTTATTTATAGAGGGTAAAAACACGGTCAGCAATACAACTGTTCTTCCCCGCCACTGCCACTACATAAATAGCATTTGCATTGATGATTTGAATCATCGGTAAGGTCGCTCAGTTCTGAGTTATCATCATTAATATAATGCGATTTCTATGGTTATCATCAGTCTGCACGACGTAAGAATAGATGTATCCAGCCTAGAAGCACTCCCGCATTACTTTATGGACTTGTGTTAATGCCAAAACAACCAAACTTTAATACAACTGCTCAGTCTGCTCTGAATATTCTACAAATATTTTAAAGTCCTAAAGTAAAGTTTACTAATTTTTCTCACAGAAATGTGTACAGGGCACATCTGCCACCCCTGCACCCTGGCCCAATGGCAATGGTGGCAGCTGCCCCATGCTTCCGGTGCCCTGATCTTGTCTCTGTTCGGCCAACTGACGATCGCTGTAAACATAGGCAATCTCCTTCATTCCTCAGTGCCTCTCTCCACCCAGGAGTATAAATAGGTACCAGTTAAAAGCTTGGAAAGTTACCAACAATAGACTGAAATATAACCAGCCTATATACTAGAATGGCGTGAATGGGACCTGGAATAAGGGACTCGATAGACGCCAACCAAACCAATAACTTCGGACACTGAAATCGATTGAGGAGTCCATCTTTCACTCAATCATATGAAATCATAATCAACTACATAACATATAGGCTGATGTCATATTCAATTACGTCATAAATGACGCGATTTAGTCAGTCATAAATGATTAATAGTCTGTCAAGTTGTATGAATTGTATGTCTTTACTATTTAATAATCGTGCTGTTGAATATTTTGAAACTAATTTGACTTGGCACAGTTGCTGCCATACATAGTAACACTGTTAAAGTAGTTTCAAAATATTCAACAGCAGTGGGTCGATCAATCCAAACACGGGCAAAGCGTGGGTGAAGCTTAGCTAGGAATTGGTTGGCATAGCTAAAACTGGATTCCTCCATTGTATACAGAATACTGTCAGCGCTAGATATGCTTAGGACTGTCATTTACTTTACAGAATACTGGTAATCCGGGTGAGTCTGAGACACAGTATGATAAACATGACCTTGTTTCAGTGCCCAAATGTTATGGTTCTGTAGAATGTATGTGTGCTGTACACAGAAAACAATAATAACATGACCAACTCAGCTGTAACGCAGTTAGTTCTGGCATTTGTTGTGCCGCATTGTCTGAGACCATAGAGCTCTGGCAATTCACCTTTCCAGAGAATCCATCTATCATATCACGTCATATTCAGCTACACAGCGTGTAAGATGACATCATAATCATTAAGTCATAAATGATTCTATTTGGCCCATCTTTAACTCGTAATAGTCCGACACATTGTACGAATTGTATGTCTCTACTATTTAATAAACATACTGTTAAATATTTTGAAACTAATTTAGTCAAATTAATTCCAAAATATTCAATAGCTTACCTGTATAGTTTCCTGGAAATTGATAGTCAGGGAGTTCAGAGATCGATCTATCCCAACACGAGCGAGGTGAGGGTGGAGCTTAGCTAGAGATGGGCGGGGCATATCTAAAACTGGAAACGTCCATTTGTCTGGAACCCTTGTTCCAGATACTGAAAATAAGATGCTGTCTGAAGACAAAGTGCTTATGTCAATAAATACAGATCAAACCGAGAAGATCGTTAACATTAACGTCACCATAAAATATACGCTCAGATGCTAATGAGATGTTATGCGGTGGCAAAATTCCACTAAATAATATTGTTCAAGACTATTACATAGCTATCAGTCAGATAATCCCCAGACTGACAAGCTGATCCTATCATTATATAGCAAATTTATGACTTCCAGTCTAAGACAAGATTATTTATCATGTAACTTGTATGCAAATTCAGCACATTACACTAGAACAGAGTAAATCCTTCTTAAGCAGTATCAGGCACATTCTTAAATACAGTGGCACCACTCATGATCTGTGTCATCGCAGTCTCTTAGCTCAATCTATATGAATTGGAGTTGCTGATTGATTCAAACATACATACATACATACATACAAACATACATACATACATACATACATACATACGCCACGCGCCCGCCTGCCCGCACGGGCGCGCGCACGGCTTTGAACCAGTGAGCAGTCCGCCGCTAAGCCATTGAAAGTAGCTTAATCTTTAACACCTTTCCAAATTGAAACCAACTCATTTATCCAGAGCTCAATTAGTCAACAATACATTAGTACAATGAATTATAACACCTTTTTAGTGGCGTGTACCTCAAAGCAAACAACTTAGTAACTTTAAAGAAAAGGATTAAGTCTCAAAGACATTCACTTGCCCAATAAATAGTAGGGCAAACTGTTGGACTGGTAGATTTGTCTAATAGGCTGCTGAAGAAGTGTGTAAACACGAAACGCGTCCAGCCCTCTGACGATGTGAAAAATTTCATTACTGTGTATTCCTGTGTATTTCTGTGTATCTCTGTGTATTCCTGGATAGTACTGTATTCCTGTATTGCTGTGAGTAAGTTATAATATTTATATTGTTATTTCTGTATTGCCTGTCCTTAAATATTAAATATTTTCATGTCACCACTAATCATTACTACTAACCACATTTCTCTTATTTCAGCCTTGTAAATTAAGCCCTCTTGCATTAGAAATATATATATATAGACAGACAGACTAGCTGACAAACCTCCCACCTGTAGAGTGTGCGCCTGGTAGCATTTTTGTACTGATTGACTGTCTGGCTGCATTAGAGTTTGATCGATTGATTGGTTGGTTGGTTGTTTGAGCCCTACTGGATTTGACTGGTTGCTTGATTTGATTGTTTGTTTGACTTGATTGCTTGCAGGACTTATTATTTGACCTGATTGGTTGCGTGATTTGATCTGCGTGATTTGTTGCTTGAGTTGATTGGTTGCTTGATTGGTGGCTTGAATTGATTGGTTGCTTGATCTGATTAGTTGCTCGATCTGATTGATTGCTTGATTGGGGGCTTGAGTTGTTCTTGATTTGACTAGTTGCTTGATTTGACTAGTTGCTTGATTTGATTGGTTGTTTAATTTGATTGCTTGCTTGATTTGAGTGTTTGTTTGATTGGTTACGTAATTTGTTGCTTGAATTGATTGGTTGCTTGATCGAACTAGTTGCTTGATCTGATTGATTGCTTGATTGGGGGTTAGAGCTGTTGCTTGATTTGACTAGTTGCTTGATTTGATTGGTTGTTTTATTTGATTGGTTGTTTCATTTGATTGCTTGCTTGATTTGATTGCTTGCGTAACCTGTTGCTTGATTGGTTACATGATTTGTTGATTGAATTGATTGGTTGTTTGAATTGATTGATTGCGTGATTGATTGTTTGATTTGATTGGTTGCATGATTTGTTGTCTAATCTGATTGGTAGCGTGATTGGTTGCTTGTATTGATTGGTTGCATGATTGATTGGTTGCTTGAATTGATTGTCTGAACTGATTGGTTGCGTGATTGATTGTTTGGATTGATAAGGTGGTGGACGGGTTGTTTGCCGATTTGCCAACTTGATTGATTGCCTGGTTAATTAAGATTGATTAAGATTAATTAAGATTGATTGAGATTGATTAAGATTAATTGAGATTGATTAAGATTAATTGAGATTGATTGAGATTAATTGAGATTAATTGAGATTAATTGAGATTAATTGAGATTAATTAAGATTTAGATTGATTGATTGACTGTGATTCCATGGCTAGACAACGCGGGGGTAGGCGAAGGGCTGGTGATGACGCTGAATCACACCACCCATCATCTGCTCACGCACGCCTGGTTAAAGTATACTACATGGTAATCCAATGTTTTCACCACCTGGGTGTGCTGAACACGCATCTAGACAGCGACACCGTGCCAAATGGCCTCGGTCGAAAGGTCAAGAGTTTGACAGACTTCTGCAAACCGGCCATGCCAGATGCTGAGGTCCACTTCGACATTCGTAATGTCAACTTTGAATGGGCGAAAACAATGATTAAAACATGGGTTCGCCACTATAACTGTAAACTAGGAGTCCTCCGTTCTGAGCTACTCTCAGCCCAAACTCTTCCTTATTTAGACCTTGGTCGGGCTAAGTCCACTGCAATCCATTGGGCCAAAAAGAATTATCACAGAAAATTGGATCACAACGCCATCTCAGCATTTTATGATTTTATTAGACCACTTGATCCGAATTATAAGCCTGTTACTCAACCACCAAATGTCACCCCTGTTAGCAAACCAGTACAAAATGCAAATTTAGTACAATCCGCTCATCCCAAAAAGCGGCTACATTCACCTGCAGAGGCCTCACCACCACTAAAACGTCCAGATAAACAACCGTCTCCCATTAGCTCTCTTCCTGGCACATCCAGTGACCACAGTATTTACATTCCAGTGGACCCCTCTATGATCCCTCTACCAGATTTACCTCCACCAGCGCCACCATTCTCTCCTGAGGATTTTCCTCCTCTTCCGCAGAGGGTGTCAAATGCCAAAGGTGCTAGTAAACAGCCGGGTCCAAGGACCCGAGCTGCACAAAAGGTCCCTCAACCACGATTCACACCATCTCCATGCGCCAGACCAAAGAAGCCCACACCCTTGGAACAGAATAAGTTCTGGAAATTCAGGAATGAGGCCACCAACAAACCAAATTGGCAACTTCCGACCCTCGACAAAAAGATCTTGATCGTCGGAGATTCAAACTTGAGTCGGATTAATGTGGATCCCCATCCAGATACTCAGGTTGCCTGTTTCCCTGGAGCATCGATTAATGATCTCAGAACGATCATTAATAAATACACAGGGAAATTGCAACCTGAGAAAGTAGTCCTCACCATAGGAATAAATGATAGGAATAATCTGATCTCAGCCTCCGAGTATCGACTTAGGTTATTATTCAGTATGGTACGAAAGAAATTTCCCAAGTCTAGGATCTACTTCACTGAACTAAATTTCTCCGCAACCTCGACACCTCAGCAAAAGCAGGCACTCGATGCAATTAATCGGACTGCCGCGTCAAGCAAGGCCAAATCCCCTGAGTCCAGGGTTATTGTCATACCCAGTCTTGCTTCGACAGAATTCGAAGTGGGTCATGACAATATTCATTGGACTGAGAGGACAGCAAATGACATGTATAATAACTGGCTTGTGGCCCTTAATTTAAACTAAACTCGGGTCAAGGTACCAACCACCCAGAAATGGGACTGGGTAGTAATATTGTAAACTTAACCGGCTCCGCATTAGGCGAAGCAGAACAGTCACTGCTTAATTTTGGCTTGACTTTTGTCCCAACACCAAAACATAAAACAGGTTTGGATGCAGATTTAGATAATGGCTTTACTGAAACTGCTGAATTTGGTCACCGTGTGAAATTAGCTGATTTTTTTCAAAACTCCAATAGTAATATTCCACTATTCATTGAAAAAACTGGCTGGGCTCCAAACTTAAAATGTGTTGACCCAGCAATCGGTGAAAGTATAAAACTTTACTCTGAACGTATTGAAAATACTACATTTCCAAACGATCAGCAAAATTTATCTTATGAGCAACGCCAGGCCCTATTAGGTTTATCTAGAAAAAGTGAAATTGTCATCAAACCTGCGGATAAAGGATCGGCTACTGTAATAATGGATAAAGACCACTACATCAAAGAAGCGCATAGACAGCTTAGTAATCCGAAGCATTACCAAAAACTAAATGAACCACTTTGGCAAAATAACTGTAGCAAATTCAACAAAATTCTCCAAAAAATGGTTGATAACAAGAAGATAACTGAAAAGCAATATAAATACCTGTGCGCAAAAGATGATTCGAAACCACGTACATTTTATCTTCTTCCTAAAATCCATAAGTCTGTTGACTTGTGGACCGACCCTATGACACCACCAGGGCGACCCATCATTTCAGATTGTGGTTCGGAATCATATAGGATTAGTGAATTTATCGACTACCATCTTCAGCCAATTGCAAATAGACATTTTAGCTATCTGAAAAACACTGAAGACTTCCTAGCCCAGGTCTCTAAGATCTCGGTCCCTCCAAATTCATTCTTAATTACAATGGACGTCGATGCTATGTACACAAACATTGACATCGAAAAGGGTCTAAATTCAATTCGTAGAGCATTTGCCGACTATCCTGACACCAACAGGCCCGACAGAGAAGTAATAGCTCTATTAGAGCTTAGTCTGAAGGGCAATGACTTTGAATTTGCTGGTGAAATTTTTCAACAAATTTGTGGCTGCGCAATGGGTAAGCGTTTCAGCCCAGGTTTCGCTAACCTTTACATGGCAGAGTGGGAAAAGGAAGCACTCGAAAACTGTCCAAATCAACCGCTCATTTACCGCAGGTACCTCGATGATATTTTCATGATCTGGCAACATAGTAAGGAAGCATTTACCGAATTTCTGGCCATTCTGAATAATCATGATCCGAATATCAAACTAAAAGCTCAAATCGATGAGCTGTCCGTAGATTTCCTAGATGTAACTTTATACAAAGGTATAAAGTATGAAACAACTGGTTACTTAGACTACAAAGTTTATTTTAAGCCAACCGACTCGCATCAACTACTACACAAGAAATCATTCCATCCTCCGCATACTTTCAAGGGACTTGTAAAATCACAAATAATCCGTTTTCATAGAAATTCGAGTGATAAGAAAAACTTTGAATCATCATGTTCGACCTTATTCAAAGCCCTCAAACCGAGAGGGTACTCTTCTCGGTTCCTGCGCAAAATAAAGTCTGAAACTTTGCATAATTTGGAAATCATTCCAGATAATGCCAGAAATTCTCGGCCTACCAAAATTTGTCATAATCGTCCGATTATTGGTGAAGGAGAATCTCGGAAATGTGAAAAGAAAAGGTGTAAATTGGATAAATTTCTTCCTTCCCAGAGTACATTCACGAGCTTTCAAAACAAAAGCAAATTTCAAATTCAGTCGAAATTAGATTGCGATTCTGAAAATGTCATTTACTTAATTTCATGCAAATTGTGTCAAAAGCAGTATGTTGGCGAAACAAAAAATCGACTAAGATGCCGAGCAACCAGACACCTTCAGATATTAGACTAGAGGAAGACACACATGTGGCTGAACATTTTAATCTTCCTGATCATTTAGTCACCCGTGACTTTGAAATTATGCCCATCGAACAGCTACCTCATTCAGACACAACAGAGGAAACTGATAAACAAAGATCACTAAGAGAATCGTTTTGGATTAAAGAACTCGAAACACAATGGCCAAGGGGCATAAATTCGGACCCATGCCTCTCGGATCAACGTGAGATTATCCCATTTACTCTCACATACAATCGGAAAAATGTTGAAATTGCGAAAATCCTAAAGGATGAGTATCACAAATTACAGGACAATTTAAAACAACCATTCAACAAGCGTCCAGTAATTGCATTTAAGAAAAATCCTAATCTACGCGACATCTTGGTAAAAGCGAAACTCAAATAAGTGTTCAAAACATCAATCAATGATTTATCATTGTATACTAATCAGGCCATATGGCATCTATTAAACAAAATTGACAATCTCAGGTGATAAAATAAGCAAAAATATTTTCAATTTTTTTCAATTTTGAAAATTCTGAGCCGGTGCGTTTACAATATTACATACATATATATATATATATTATATTCTTATCTTTGCGCGGTGGTCCAGGGGAAGATGTCTGGTTGCTGATGCCATACGGAGTTGCAGTATGGCGGTTCGATCCCCGACCGGGGAGATGGTGATCAACAAATTAAACTAATGGGTGCATGACTGTCGGCTGGTTAGCATGTAGAAATTGAAGCCACGCGTTTCCAGTGCGTCAATAAAATAAAAATACATATACTGCCAGAGCCGTGATGGAGTCAGAGTACAATAGGCTTAAAAAGCCTAGGATTGAATCGTGGCAGGTGCATCCACAGATAGTCCCATATGAATCGTCAGTGTGTCAGTATATCAGATATGTGAAAGCTGGTCTGCTAACCCTAGACTTTGTCTTGGCGCGGTGGTCCAGTGGAAAGATGTCTGGTTGCTGATGCTATGTGGAGTTGCATGCAGTATGGCGGTTAGATCCCCCGACCGGGAGATGGTGATCAACAAATTAAACTAATGAGTGCATGACTGTCGGCTGGTTAGCACATGGAAATTGAAGCCACACATTGCCAGTGCGTCAATAAAATAAAAATACATATACTGCCAGAGCCGTGATGGAGTCAGAGTACAATAGGCTTAAAAAGCCTAGGATTGAATCGTGGCAGGTGCATCCACAGATAGTCCCATATGAATCATCAGTGTGTCAGTATATCAGACATGTGAAAGCTGGTCTGTTAACCCTAGACTTTGTCTTGGCGCAGTGGTCCAGTGGAAAGATGTCTGGTTGCTGATGCTATGCAGAGTTGCAGTATGGCGGTTCGATCCCCCGACCGGGAGATGGCGATCAACAAATTAAACTAATGGGTGCATGACTGTTGGCTGGTTAGCACATGGAAATTGAAGCTGCACGTTGCCAGTGCGTCAATAAAATAAGAATATATACATACATACATACATACATATTTGAAACCTGAATTCCTAGAATCTATAGTTCATGGTAACTATATAGGTAAGCGCACATACAGACTGACCAATATGCATTCCACTTTCACCTCAGCTGACACCCACCCCCACCCACACCCACCTACATCCTCTAGGGCCAATGTTAGTTATCTCATTTCTTTACCCAAGAGTTTATGACATCGGAGGGGTAAAAGGGACAGCCTACTGCCTAAAGGCTCTTTAACCATATGGCTGGTGCATAGACACTCCATGTAGCATTTTTCTCCCTGTGGGAAGCTCATCAGAGGATTTACATACATGTTTTTATATGTGTATAAGAATCCATTTGATAGACCCTGTATGAGATAGATGGCATCTTGTATGCCCGGGCCTAGTGGAGGTGCTCTACAATCCATCTAAGGTTTTCTTTTGTGGCCCTTTGGTGGGGGCCTGGATTTGTCTAGGTAGATATGTACACATAGGCTAATGCCCTAGTTAGCCCATCATCCTCACACTCTCACACTCCCTCTATGCTCTTGTATCGAGTCCCATGCTTGCACGCTTTTGATGTCTGCGCTAAGTTCATGAAACTTCATAAATGTGGTCAGTCAACTACCGCTCAATAAATTTCCCCAGTTATTATCATCTTACTAATATACGCCCAATCACATCGCTTGACATTCGTCTCATGCGAGCTCTCCATCGATCTTGGCATGAAGCCACGCCTCTATTTTTTGATTGATAGCTAGAGTGAAGTAGGCAGAAATCTGATTGGCTACCTCCAGCCCACCAGCGTAATGTTCCTTCACATAGCGAGAAATCAATGGTCTGCAAGTACGGCCTCGAATGGCGTAGCGATGTGAGTGGGCGTATGTTAGTACTCTGTATTAGCCCCGACATCATAGAGGTGTGACGTCTTTATAATTGGCAGATATGCTGTTCAGTGACGTGGTGAATATGCACTGGAAAAAAACCTCTGTTGAGGAGTTTATAACATCGGAAGAGAACAGAGGAGGACATCCTACTGGCTAAAGGCTCTTTAACCGTATGGCTGGTGCCGAAAGACTCAATGGTGTTAAGATGGTATATCATGTATGCTTCTTTTTATGCATATATGCAAAAGCCTGGTGCACCTAAGCCTTAGAACAATCAGTGAGCATGTATGTTATAGTGGGTGAAGTGAAGAATATGTCTGATTTCAGTCATTTCACATTCTGTATTTAATTGTAATACTGGCCATGAAGGATGCACACACACACACGGGCCACCCACAGTGTGAAACAAGTTTGCATCTGCATAACATTAAACATAATACATGATCATGATGAGCAGTTTGCAATATTAACCCTTTAGCACATGATGTCAACATTTTTAATTTTCAAATTAAATTAAAAGATGAGATGGGGTTCATTTTCCAACAAATCTGGTGCAAGATGTTGCTGTCTATGACAGCAACATCATCCACCAAAATTGTTGAACAATGTACACCAGTTCTTCTTCTTCTTTTCGTTCGCTGATCATACCGCCAGTCCTGTAAGTGACTATCGACATGATCATAAGCGCTAAGTGCGTGGATCCATGGTTTATTAGAGTACGCCGTGCGGCCTGGGACCTCCGTCTTCAGCACTCGAGGTTTCTGTCAGGGTTACCTCACCCTTACCTCCTTTAGTCGCCTCTTACGACACGCAGAGGATACGGAAGGTGTATTTTAAGCCCCACCTACAGGGCGAATGTACACCAGTTTCTTTTGCTATTGACACAGTAAACATTAGAATACTGACATCAGAGTTACGTGTTAAATTTTTAACCCTCAGATTTGTTCAAGAAAATTTTTACTTTCTCATAGAAAACGTGAATTTGCAGACACAGAGATTATTTTGGGAAATGTATCACTGGAATCACTGGTTGGGTTAGTTTTCATTGGGTCGGCAAATGAATATATCTCAAGATCACTTGTAAGATGTCTTATTTTACCCTGTGAAAGGGTTAAAATTGCTGCTGTAGTCATGCACTTATAGCTGTACTATGAGCAATCACTATGCATTCTATCACCAACATGACAGACATTCTATTTAATTCACTTCTACCCCCACCCAGAACCACTCACTTCACAGTTATACCCGACTCCCATCCATCTCATGGCAACCCCTTCCCCCATCAACCAACTCATATAATATTACATAATTGTAACAATAACCAACAAGAGAATGTCAGAACATATATTATGTCTACTCTCATTGTCAAACTTGACATTTATCATTATGTAAAACTTTGCCAAAATTCACTTATATCAATTAGACAATGGAGCCCACCGAGACACTTGACAATGAGCCTGCAAACAAGAACTTTAGATTGAAACGTGACCTTCTGTACAATTAACATACCAGCTTTGCAATTTGATTTAACCTATTCATGGTGAAGCCAGCCAAAACCGACCTCTGTGCTGATCTGGAGGAATGTTCATTCACAGGCCATAGTGATTATTTTTGAAAATTGACCACTTGAAAGCGAGCCAGTCATTCTAGTGGCAAACTTTTAAAAATACTCTACTCTTGGCTTGCAAATCAACATTCAGAAAGCAGTTATTTTGATTTTCTTGACCAAATTTGACCATTAAAGGGCTAACAAAGCAATGGTCAAGCAGATCTAAAACCAGCCTCTGTGGTGACCTTGAGGAATGTTCATTTGCAGGCCAAGAAACTATTTTTTGAAATCGCATCATTGTAATGCCTGGCGCGATAACTGCGCTACGCTTAAGCTTCATGACTTACTCCTTCGGTCCCAACATGGACAGAACACATAGCTACAAAAGCTCGCAGACTGGGCTTAAATATTACATCAAAACCAAAACATTCTGTCAAACCACAAACGTCATTTATTTATTAACCTGCAAAAAATGTACTAAACAATATGTTGGTGAAACAAAACGAGTTTCAAGTACGCATTAAGGAGTACCTAAGGGATATTAAAAACAACAAAGACACACCTGTCGGCCAACATTTTAATCTTCCCAACCATGGGACCACAGATGTCAAGTACAGAATTATTGAAGTATTACATCACGATCCTGATAGCATGGAAGCAACTACTTTCCGCAAGGACCGTGAACAATTCTGAATCCATCAACTACACTGTATGGATCCTATAGGCATCAATCATGCTGATTGGTAATCACATTCTACCTCTGGTAGTAAAACTATTATTTAGAAATTAAAAAATATTTGTTTATTGAATGTCCATTTGCAGACCAAGAAAAGACTATTTTAAAAATTTATCACTGGAATGACTGGCTCAGTTATCGAATTAGGGATTCCTGCAGTAAATTTTCAAAAATGGTCTTCTCCTGGTCTCCAAATGGACATCTGTCATACTTTATTTAGTTTTATTCTACAGTGTTTTGCTATACAATTTACTGCATGCATATACACATGGACTAGACATGTCAACTGTGTTCACAAATCTCCGAGAGATTAATAAGTAGATTGCAACTCTTGTCAGCCAGTAACAAACTAGGCCCTCTAGCTATAGGCACCTACATAATATTACTAGTCATAAACAACAATGAGAACTTATTCAAATTCATAAAATATCAAATCATCAATCTTGATAGACACAAATCTGACGTAGTTAGAAGCCCATTTGTGTGTGGGTGGAAGTACATAGTGATCGAAATTCAAGGGATGTGTCGAGTTTGTGTTATCGAGACACCAGCCGGTATTCCAATCATACATTAAAAAAAAATACTCTTGGCCTGCAAATGGACATTTCTCAAGAGAAATGCAGAGGTCAGTTTTGACTGGTGCAAGACACAAGACAATAATTTCAATGAGTAATAATTCTGAACCGGCTAAATATTTTGAAAACAATTTCAACACCTTTCAGTCAAATTGTTTTCAAAATATTCCGTATAAATTCAAAATATCCAGAGTTAAACTCCCTGGAATATGTAGTCTTCACAAAATCAGAAATTCACAATTTGACTGACAGTTGCTGGTGGCTTAGCCACCAACAACTTTTAGTCAAATTGATTTCAAAATATTCAATATATCCAGATAGAGTTAAACACCATGAGAACTTATTCAAATTCATAAAATATCAAATCATCAATCTTGATAGACACAAATCTGACGTAGTTAGAAGCCCATTTGTGTGTGGGTGGAAGTACATAGTGATCGAAATTCAAGGGATGTGTCGAGTTTGTGTTATCGAGACACCAGCCAGTATTCCAATCATACATTAAAAAAAAATACTCTTGGCCTGCAAATGGACATTTCTCAAGAGAAATGCAGAGGTCAGTTTTGACTGGTGCAAGACACAAGACAATAATTTCAATGAGTAATAATTCTGAACCGGCTAAATATTTTGAAAACAATTTCAACACATTTCAGTCATATTGTTTTCAAAATATTCAGTATATATTCAAAATATCCAGAGTTAAACTCCCTGGAATATGTAGTCTTCACAAAATCAGAAATTCACAATTTGACTGACAGTTGCTGGTGGCTTAGCCACCAACAACTTTTAGTCAAATTGATTTCAAAATATTCAATATATCCAGATAGAGTTAAACACCATGGAATATGGTAGAAAAATAATAGTTTTACTACCAGAGGCCGCATATCCAAGCCATCCAATCATCAGTCTTCGCAAATTCAGCAGGCAGACAGTTATCACTCAAGCTGGCTATAAATGGCTTCTGCAGCCATTTTGGGAAATGTTCATTTACAGACCAAGAGAAGCTCGACTATTGCTTAAAATTAACCACATAAAGGACTGCCTCAATAACTGAACCAGTCATTTCAGTGGTAAATTTTTAACAACTTCTGTTTGTCTGCAAGTGGACATTATTTATGAATTTTCTCGAGCAAATTTGAGGTTTAAATTGTTAAAGGATTAACTGTCTCGACGCTGCAAGCCACCGGACAACAATTTCAATGGGGAATAACTCTTAACCTGCTGAATATTATGAAAACAATTTGACTGAAAGTTGTTGGTGGATTAACCACCAACTACTTTCCGTCAAATTGCTTTCAAAATATTTAGCACGTTCAGTGATATTGCCCTTGGAATATGCCATCTACAAAAACTTAGCAGTCAGACGGTTAAGCACGTCTCCCTCACATCAAACGCAAGAATAAGTTGAATGTAAGTCTCCGCAAGGACAGCGCCCTCACCTGACTAACAGCATTCTGTTTGCTAAAAGAGGACATCTGCTAATTATGCAGCATATTTCGCATTTAGTAATTTGCCAGGCTCCAAAAGAAGCTTGCCTATAATGCCGCATATCCAAGCCATCCAATCATCAGTATTGACTTCAGATTAAACTTTTCCTTTGATCTTAAACTTGGCACTGACCACTGGTCAGTAGCTGATCATATGAGAAGTTAATGGTTACACAGTACAGGTGCAATGTGTGTGTGCGTGTGTGCGTGTGTGCGTGTGTGCGTACATGCATGGGCGGGTGCATATGTGTGTGCGTGCGTGCGTGCGCGTGTGTGTGTTTGCAAGCGTGTTAGTTATGAGCCAGTCATCTCACTGGTAAATTTAAAAAATAGTCATGTCTTGTCCTGCAGATGTACATTACCAAAGACCACTTTAACACTCATATTGTAGCACGGATCGGCCGGACGAGTATGGACCGTCCCAGTTAGGTTGGGTACGGAACGACCGCTCCGGGTACATTCCAAGCACGACACTCTGGGTAGGATAGCGCATGTATAAAGCCATATCAGAGAGGTTTTCTATTAAAAACGGCTAAGTCCGTGAGATCGCGTAGCGCGCATGTGCACGCGTCAGAGCTTCCCTGACAACACGTGTCAGTGTTGGGAGAGAATGTGTACTTATAGTGTACCGAGTTGGTGCACGTGATTTCTACAAATCACTCCATTCTCACCGTTCTTGGTACCAATCAGGACCAAAATGAGATGAGAATTCCAAAAATGTTTACCTTTTTAAAATCGGGCCAGAAATGGTCGAGTTATCCTTAAATGGCTCATTGAAATTATTTTCAAAATATTACTGGGACGTTGTAATCGTGTGTATGTATTAAATGAATGGGGAATGCGCTTACGATGTGATAGCATTGTCACCCTTTATGGCTGCACGCTGATTGGCTACAAATCGCCAGCTGATTGGCTGGGCAACCTGCCTCTGACATCACGAGTAGTATAAAAAGAGTGAAAAATCAAGAATCGAGACCACACTTCGGCGAGAGACAACCGGTGGTAGGTTGTTGAATCAGTGCAGTGCTAGATGTGGGCAACTGCTTACTGACTGTGGTACCCTACACCACATCAGTGCCTTTCGGAATTCAGTTCTCCTGCGCTGGTCAGCAATCAACATCTGCAATCACTAAGTTTTTGTAGGCTCTCGGACGGCCATCCGGGGGCTACTAAATAAATAGAAGCGACCTCCTCACTACAACACTTCAAGAGGAGCCTTCCTGCGGATGGGCCTCATGGCCCAGATGTAATCTTTACAGCATGTAGAACAAGTGGTGATTCTTGGTGGACAACTCATCAGATCTTCTTGACCACGCTGAAAAGTGGTATCAAACTTCCGCGCAGCATGTCGTGTGATTAATTAACCTTTAGGCCACAGTCTGGTGGGATTCTGCCTGGTACACCGCAAGAGCTATGTGATGTATCATGCAAGGTGTACCCAGTTATGCACATGCAATATTTAATTACAACTGTAGCCCTCTCTGTGATGGGCAACTTTCAGACTACCGTCACCGGATGGACACTTTCTAAGTTACTGTTTAAATTAACATATTAGTTATCATGACTATCTAATGGACATTTCTCTACAGTCGTTCTTCTTCACCGTTTTGAGAGTGAGCCGCATCAACAGTTCGCTTGTGGAAATTTCCCAGCAACTTCAGTATCATGCCACCTCGCCTTCCTCATCTGTAACGCAGCACCTATAGTGATTTATTAACGCTTTCCGTACCGATGACCAATAGGTACTCAAGTAACTATACTATTGTACTATTATATTCATTCATTCCGTTATAGGTACTGATGACCAATAAGTACCTCCCCGGTCATCTGAGACCGCATTTTATAGTTTCTATCTTTATACTGTATATATTATCCTTATTTTTGTGCTTACAACTAACAAGCACCGCAAGGTCCTATGACCTGATATACTGATAGCATTGTGATAGTTAGCTACGTATATGGCAAGTAGCCATCCTAGTTACCTTGTTTTGTTTATATAAAAACTCTAGGATGCAGTACGCTAGGCTATACTATAGAGCAACATTATATCCGCATCACTATTCCCCCAGCATCAATTTTACACTGAGGTCACTGTTCATGCTCACATTGCTCAAGCCTGACATGTGATCGATTAAACCTGGCTATTCTAGCTCGATAGGATAGGTTTAAAGTAGTTAGGGACAATCTCTCCATAAGAGACATTTGTGTACGCCTCTTTTCCGGCTGTAGCGGATATGTAACACCGCACACTGGCCAGATTGTAAAAAACTTTAGGGCCTCTTATTATATTGAGGGATTGTCTCTCTCTCTCTGTACACCTCCAGCCGCAAGGCTCAATAATTGTCTGGACCTCCCATTGACACGTTGGCATGATCCGACTCTGGGAAACTATTGGGGTTTCCGAGCGGTGAAGACCAGTGTCGATTTCACAAACATCCCCCTCCTCGGATACCAGTTAGTGTACGTAACCCCGCCAAAGAAGGAAGCACTGCGAAAAGATATAAATATTATGTAAAACCGGCCTGCAGTGCATCTCTGGCCATTCTGGAACTTAACCCTAATGACAGGCAAAAATTAGTTCCTCGACACACAGGTGACGGACGGGATGCAGATCTCCATCCAACTCTGTACAGTGACTGGATGCAGTCTTAGAACCAACCACGCCCTCACGGAAGCTCACTAAGGATTGATAT
The DNA here is from genome assembly GCA_034401795.1 of Chaetoderma sp. LZ-2023a. Classification (NCBI taxonomy): domain Eukaryota; kingdom Metazoa; phylum Mollusca; class Caudofoveata; order Chaetodermatida; family Chaetodermatidae; genus Chaetoderma; species Chaetoderma sp. LZ-2023a. The sequence goes on from CM067360.1 coordinate 60,560,417, forward strand.
CTGTCTCTTATTCCCCGCCATAAAATACTTAGGCGCTTTCTAAATTACTTATGTGAATGGTAATTTGTCCTAATGATGTTATATGTGGTTGCGGGGTGATATGTAACCGGATCGTTATATGATTCTGAAACTGTCATTCCGTAACATGTCCGCAAGCTGCCTATCCGAGGGAGATGCTATGTTGGGTGACCTTCGGGAAACCAGGCATCTTCGCCAGTTAGGCCCATGTGTCAAAAGATAGGTAGGAATCCCTGTCACATGCGGCCAAAGCTTGTAAGCAAATCTAACAACTAATTGGTAAGTTAGAATTTAGCAGAAAGCCCGCATAAATAAAGCGGCAACTACCAATACAGTATCTTTGGATCTACATAAGACGGTGGGCTTTGAATTCTTCAGAAATCATCCGCCCCATCTTCACGTAACCCAGCGTGCATCACAATTAATTATAACTTCACTAGGTTGACACACACTACACATAGCTTTTTGTTTGAACAAGAGAATGGCCCTTTTTGCCAGCTCTCTTCCTCTGCTTTGGCGTTGAAAGCATTTTCCTTTGACGGCAGCCCACGCGAGGCACTTTCCTCTCACAACATATTATTTTTGTTACGGGTATAATGGTTTACATTAAACTATATAAGTAGCCTCGTTAGGACGCTCCCATGCAGGGATACCTCTCGGATGGAAGTAGAATCATATGACGGAAGGACTGCACGCGTGCTCACCTACTATGCTAGAAATTTCCACAGTGCGGAACAACCAGCACTGTTTTTACACGAATATTCGACTATCAGCGAGTGGACATTCTGCGATGCCTTGCAGGCAGGTACTCAATACATTAAATTGTCGGATATCTGTGATAGGCACCAAACACCTTTGCCGGATCGCGATTGACAACAACAAAGACCCCTACGGGGGCATACTAATACTTCACAGCCATTATGTTCACTAACATCATCACAGGGTGACCAATGGCCTGCACCTCATGCACCATGTCCCGCATCTCCTCGAATACAAACATCATTGCCATACTATCCTTCAGTAGCGCAATACGAATCGGGAGATGCGGCACCTCCCTTCCAACAATATTCCAGACGAACTACATCACATGGCACACCCTACCCCGTCAGTCTCCTGGGTCACCTCCGTACAAGGAACACCTGTCGCAACAGTCGATAGAACATCCACGCCATCTACATAGCATGCCTCAGCCAGTCTATAGACCAACACCCATCTATGGACCTGCATCAGGGTGGTATTCTGTGGAACAGCCTATCACACTCAACACTATCGTCGGGAATCACCATCACGGATGCGGCATCAGCGGGAACAGCCACCAACACCACTATCAACACGCAGACCAGCATCCACATTTACGCAATTCTCCCCAGCACCACAACATGGATTCGCGCCAATAACACCATATCATGGGCATGGCCAGATCATCCTCCCTCCTGAATTTAGCGGGGAGAATGAGTGGGCAAATTATAAGTGCCAATTTGAAATTATTAGTCGTACAAACCGGTGGATGGATCAGCAAATGGGAGAGTAGCTGGCCACAAAACTGTCGGGATAAGCTCTTCAAGTCCTGGCAGATTTGGGATCAGACTCCACACCAAGTACATGGAACTGGAAAGCGCGTTGTCGGAAAGATTTGGGGACATGGGTCTCAGTGAAACGAGTCGTCTTCAGCTCAAAAACTTGCGTAGACAAGCCGGGGAGACATTACCGGAATTAGCTAATTGTATTCAGTGACTAGTTACGCATGCCTACCCCAGCACGAACCACGAGGGAGTCACGCATCTACATCTACACACCTTCATTAATGCATTGAGCAGAGAACCCGCCCTCAAGGAAAAATTATTCCTTCAGTTGTTAATAGCAACTGCACTCCACATTGAGATTTTCTCGGAGCGGGAGAAAACAAATCAACGCCAATTGCATCCAATTAATGAAGTGAACAATGCAAACCTCCTAATCGCCACCGACAACACTTCTGCATCTGCATCAACATCAGCAACTGACCCGCACACCACACAATCGGAGCACCCCACCAGTCAAAATCACGCACCTATGGGGGGGGGGGGCCCACAACAACACCCCAGAATGCGGGAACCAGCACAATAACAACAATCATCAAAGCATGCATGATAGGATAGAAGAGATAACGAAATGGATCCCCGCACTCACCAACTTAGTCACCACACTCAGCACCACCGTCACCACCCAATTGACAACACGACCAGCAACAAATATGGTAACGCATACACAACCACCAAACACATGTTTTGGATGTGGTCAGCCAGGTCACTGAAAAGGAGCGATGTCCAAATCGCCCTCCATCTACAACTCCCACCACAGACTGACGTACACCGCAGTTGGAGACCCCGTTAAACTAGAATGGGCACTGATTATAGAGTCACTTCGGTGCCAACTCTCACAACCCGGCTCAACTGCAGCCTCCGGACAACAACATCAGGTGGCCAACACTACGAATCACACTTCCACGACAGTATGCAATCACACACACCCCGCTTCATATATGTCGGTACCAACGATGCACACTGCATCCACGGTATTGACATCTCCCTCTGCCGGAGGTTGTGACCCCATAACCTCCATATCTAACAAACCTATGTACAATGGCAGTGGTTGGTTGTAGCACCTCCACTGAAACAACGTTTATACAAGCACCATGACCTGTCGCCAAAGCACTTAACACCTGGTGCCCCATGGTGGTATGCAACTCACACGTCCTGACAGCCAGTAATAGTGACTTGGACTGCAGTCAGCATTCGGCATCATGGATCCACAAGAAGAAGCATCATCCTAAGAGCGGCAAACCTCAGCGACGCCACTGCTTCTTTTGCGCATCTACAAACCAACCCATGATGCATTGCAAAAAGTGGCTCACACAGGTAGCCCTTATCTGTGACTGCACCAGTGCTGTCCAGACTGCTGTATACCCCAATTCACAGTACACCACAACAGCATCAACATCACCATTGCTAAACCACCCCCCCCCCCAACCCCACACCCCCCCCCCTCCGTCATCGTCTAAGCAATCACAGCAGCAGCGACGACGGGATGGCCTCTTCCTCACTCAGCCACCAACTGCACTTACGGAAGCTATTTGGAAACAGACCGACTACATACAGGATGATACTGCACCAAAAGCAATCCCTCAGGCAGTATCATTGGAAACTCTTCCACAGGCACACTGCAAAGTAATATATAAGTGTGGGTTGTCTGTTTAGTGGCGTTTCAACCAGTGCCACCATTGACACTGGAGCTTCCATCACCGTCTTTAACAAGCCCTTATATGAGAGCATCCCACCTCATAAAAAGCCACCCCTTAGGCATACAAACATATTTTTACAACCAGATATCAGGCCCCATGTTCCTGTGGTTGGTACGGTAAAGCTCGTAATACAGATAGAGGAAATGCAATTCATACAGCGAGTTGTCATTGCCGCTATTCAAAATGATGCCCTGCTTGGTTCTGACTTTATCAGTGCCAGCGAAGCCGTCATACATTGCAGACAACAGGAACTAGACATACACAGCCAACGAGTACCCCTTGGACGGAATCATCACCGTACAATACCTGTGCAGTGATTTTGGCATCTACGGCCACAGTTGAGCTGGGACAGGAGGAAATTTTATGGGCCACCGCACCACAGTTAGGAAACAACACACACACATAGTTATGCTGGAACCCGACCCTGAATACATGATCGCCTCACAATGCGCCCAACGGATCAAATAACTCTTGTACCGGGAGTTCGTTGTGGCCATCTGGTGGATGTGATATCACTGGAGACACCCCCTACTGCACCTACACCAGCAACAACTTCTGATGATTTATCGGAACATCTGCATGACAAATATTTGTGTGCCACAGTTGGACGCAATCTCATAAACTTGACATATGGAAATTATTAAATAAGTATCGTGAAAGTTTCTCGACGGGAGACATGGATCTGGGAGAAACTCATCTCGTGCGACACTCCATCGACACCGGAAACAACCGACCCATTCGACAACACATTTGATGTCATCCCATTCACAAGGAGGCGGAGGCACATCAACAAGTGAATGACATGTTGCGAACAGGCATTATAGAGCCTTCAGCACCCCCCCCCCCCCCCCTGGGCCAGTCCCATTGTACTAGCCGGCAAAAAGAATGGATCTTTGTGGTTTTGTATAGACTACCACCACCTTAATGATCTTAGCGTCAAGAACTCATATCAATTACCTCGGATAGATCAGGCCTTAGATTCCTTGTCCGGAGCCAAGTGGTTTTGTACCCTTGACTTAGCTAGTGGGTATTGGCAGGTAGCCATGGATGAGGCTGACAGGGAGAAAACTGCGTTTGTCTGTCGAGACTGTCTTTTCCAGTTCCGCAAGATGCCCTACGGCTTGTGCAAAGCTCCTTGAACGTTTGAGCGTCTCATTGAGCAGTATTAACCATCCTGCAATGGGCGATCTGTCTCTGTTACATTGATGACGTAATCGTCTTTGGCTCCTCGTTTGAGCAGACTCTGTCCAATTTGGACACGGTCTTAATGCGGTTTCATACCGCTAACCTCAAGCTCAAACCCAAAAAGTGTCATCTTTTTAGACAGAGCATTGAGTTCCTGGGACATGTCATATCTGGCGATGGAGTGGCTACTCAACCGTCCAAAACTAAAGCAGTAGCAGAATGGCAAACCCCCACCACAGTGACAGATACCCAGAGTTTCCTCAGCCTCTGCCAGTACTATCATCGATACATCCGTCATTTTAGTGAGATTGCATCACCATTATTTAGGATCACCGAAAAAGATTGACTATTCGAGTGGACGAGTGAGTGTGATGATTCCTTCAGGGTGCTGAAGGAACATTTGATGACCGCGCCACCAATTCTTGCTCATCCTAACCCTAACCTCGATTTCATCTTAGACCCTGATGCATCTGCTTATACCATAGGTGTAGTTCTATCTCAGGTCACAGAAGGTGGAACAGAGCAGGTGCTGGGTTATGGTCCGCGTACTCTAAACAAAACAGAGAAACGTTATGCGACCCTTAAGAGGGGAATTGTTAGCTGCGGTATATTTCATCAAATATTATAAACACTCTCTGTACGGCGCCCCTTTACCCTGCATACAGATCACGCCTCGCTACGCTGGCTCAGAAACTTAAAAAATCCGGAGGGCCTTTAACTTCAATGTTGTTCATAGACCCGGCAAACTGCATGGAAATTCCGATACGTTGAGCAGAATCGGGCTCGAGGATGAACAGGAAGTGGCCACCACCGTGGCACATGCAACACAGCCATCTCCCGTGTTCCCCGAATAGCGGTGCGCAGAGTGGGACACGGAGACAGTTTCTCATCAACAAGCAACAGACGTGCAAACACGAAACATATACACGTGGATCCAGGAGAGGGTACGTCCTCCTATGGAATCTGTTACACCACTTTCCGTGATGGCAAAATATTACTATCAGAGGTTTGGAGAGTGTCATATGCAAGGTGGCATTCTCTACATTAATAACCGGATAGTGATTCCCGAGCTTTATCATATCGTCATTCTCCAACAACTTGACGATAATGCTGGACACTTGGCTGTCGAGTGAACAATAAGCGAATTAAACAGAGATTCCACTGGATCGGGATACGCTTTAGTGTGAAGGCATGGGTCGCCAAATGTGTCCCATGCCAAAGATGTGCTGGCACCATTCCGCACCATTACAAATTAAAATTGTTAATGCACCTTGGGAGTGAGTGGCTATTGATGTGCTCGGACACGTGAATACGACGGATGAGGGAAACAAGTACATCTTCATAATGCAAGATTATTTTACGAAGTGGGTGGAAACATTTGCTTTGCTGGACCAAGAGGCATCCACAGTGGCGGAGGTCCTGACTAACAATGTTCTCTGCAGCTTCGGTATGCCCTATAAATTGCACTCCAACCAAGGAAGTAATTTTGAGAACTGGCTGTCTCCGAGCTCTGCAAATTGTTTCATATAGTCAAGACTTGAACAATGCCCTATCATCCGAGAAGTGCTGGGATGGTAGAAAGGTTCAACCGTACCTTGGCCGAGATGTTGACTAAGGAAATACACTTTTCGTCTTCTTTTCGTTCGCTGATCATACCGCCAGTCCTGTAAGTGACTATCGACATGATCATAAGCGTTAAATGCGTGGATCCATGGTTTATTAGAGTGCGCCGTGCGGCCTGGAACCTCTGTCTTCAGCACTCGAGGTTTCTGTCAGGGTTACCTCACCCTTACCTCCTTTAGTTGCCTCTTACGACATGCAGAGGATATGGAAGGTGTATTCTAAGCCCTACCTACAGGGAAAGAAACGCACCTTGATTGTCGCAATTGGGATCTAACACTCACATACGTGCTCATGGCATACCACACTTCGATACATTCCAGCACAGGTTATATTCCTGCCCGGTTAATGTTAGGCTGTGAATTAGTCTTACCCCTGGATCTGGCCATGCCCAGGACTCCAGGAGAGAAAGATTCACCATCTCTCTACGTAGAACTCATGCGGCAACAGATAGAACAGCCTCATGAGCTAGTGAGAGCAACCGACGAGTGTGTGGAGACTCGCATGAGGTGAGAATAATTGTTTGGGTTCACGATTTGCGACGTTCTGCAAACCTGCCGAGTAAACTGAGTTACCTATGTGGTAGTATGTAAGAAGTTGGACGTGACCTACTGTATCCGCGCCTCGGATGGCCTGACCTCAGTTATCCACTTCGATCGACTTAAACCTTGTGTCAGTGACGACCCAGTACCAGAGCTCGGACTGGGCGTCCCATGTGACACCGGTACCCAGACAGATGTCTCTATGGAACAAGTATTCCCGACGTTAGTCCAGAGCACCGCGGTGCCAGTTTGATCCCTTTCCTACCAAGCCAGGAGTCTGGAGAACAGATGACTAACGCTGAGGATGATGACGAGATATGTACTCGCTCTCTCCCTCCTCTGAGCGGGTCTACACGATCTGGGAAGTAGTATCTGAAGACTTTCTCGTTTCTGCTGTCCAAGGGGAAGGACGGAAAAGTTGTTCTGCCAACCTCTCACCCACCCCCACCCACTTCATGCTATTACCCCATTTATAGACAGTATAATGGAGACATTCAACTTCACCAACAACATAGATAGCATGCACCTAGCTTTTGTAACAGAAAAGGTTAGACACCATTTTCTGCAACATTCCCTTCCACATGAATGCGGTGAGTTCGTGACCCACCGCAACCCGACCTTTCCGCAACAGCAACAGACACGGCATTTCCCAGCTTGGAAAACTGGATCTGCCCACCTCGCACGTCACACATCAACCCGGACTTCCCTACAGCAGAACACCATCATCAGCACAAGTCAACATTTTCCGAAAACACCCCCTTATCCGGTGTGCGGAAAACAGATCACATGGAAGGGAGGAACAACATCACAGCCATCTACAGTAAGTGCTATGGGTGATGCCCCACTCCCCCCCTTTCACCCCCCCCCCCCCAACCCCGGAAATATTGTATGTAATCAGCTAAACAATCACACTTCAGTCACACGTAATAACAGCCAATATTATTAAGAGAGCAAGATGCCCGCAGTCTGTCGTCGGTATCGAGTAGGACTTTGCCACCGAAAGGAAATTCGATAATGGATTGATTCAAGTTATGACAGCTCCCTTCTTGGTCATCCACGCTCTAAAGTGACTCTGTCCCATCTTCGGACTCGGCCATTACAGAGAAAAATACATTATGTCCGATAATGTTGACACCACAAGCATCGCAGTACACACACACACACACACACACACACACACACACACACACACACACACACACACACCGACCACTGCTATAAAAACTTCACGACAGCGCAAGATCATCTGCAGATAAGTAGCCACGCGTGTCAATCAAATTCTCCAACATGACAGACACAGACACTCAGGATGACTGAATCACAATCTCCATACGACGACGGTATTGAAAATTGTAAACTGTGGCACGCACTTTCATAGCTGTACTGTGATAATTAAGTTTGGTCTATGTGAGGTAGGACTAGTTCTACCCATAGGGGAGGATGCTTGGCAGTCCGCCCACTCAGTAAATACAGTCCAGCTTGGTGGGGTCAGTAGACTTGGAATCTGCAAGACATGGAGCTGTTTAAACCAAACAATAAATTACGGTCAGCTATACTGTCCTAATTTTGATTAAGAACACGACAGTTCTACTGTGTATACAAATGATTAGCGCGCGGGCTGATGAAACAGCATCAAGTATAACACCGTGGAGAATTTCAAATATTCTCTTACCTACCTATTCTAGCCACTAATCAACACGGGCTGGAATAAACCCACTACACACAAGAGGCGGTGCATGCATAAGATCAGGCGCATATAAAGGGACACTGTTCTAAGGAACAGAATAAGGAAAACCTATATTTCTATTTTTCGCATCAAATACGTAGTCAACAACATCAAAACTCCACCCATATACAGATTGCCTAAGTTTCCGATCAACCACATGCTTTCAAAACAAGAATCACGTGATTATCACTAATATTTTCCGGTAAATTGGATCAAAGGCTATAAACAAAAGAACCGCCCTTCACGTATCTACCACAGCGTGATGGAGGAGGCGAGCGGTGGTGAGTCGGGGCCACGGTCGCTGATGTCATCACGCTCTCCCACACTCCATCGGGCGTTCCAGCCTGAAATTTGAACAGGCGAGTTTGTAAGCATCCAACTTGAAAAACCGCATCACGCTAAGTAAAAAGTGATCATCCACAGGAATATAGTTCCAGATTTTTACGTTGATCGGAGACCCGATTTTCCGCTGAGTGGAGATGAAAGCGACTATCCTGCCTTCCTATATTTATATTTGCCATCTTTTTACGAAGGGAATATATAATCAGACGGAGAATGAGTTAAATAATTCCATATCTGGAATGACCTACTCACTCGGAAACTTCCGGGCGTGGTCCTCCACCCTCCCGTGACAGCACCAAAAAGTATAAAAGGAGGAAAGCATGCAGTGAAATTTCATATTCCCTCCAAATTCGACACTAAGGAGGATCGGTCATATGCCATTTTCGTGTCGCAAACCAAATTCTGCTGTTTTTCTTCTTATTATTATTTTATGTTATAATTGGCCAGGGAAGTTTATGAAGAGTTAGGAAAGTTTAGTTAGGTTCATGCAGTTCTGCAAATAATCATCATGCGGGAATAGTATGTCGCTTGCAGAAGATATAGCCTTGTCTGACAGCTCGGAAGAATCGGCACCTGCGAACATCGGCAAGAAGTATCCTTGTACTTCTTTATTGTACGACGCACAGCCGTGCAAGCGTGCATTTTCTAGAAACTCAGACTTGAAACTTCACATCAATCGTGACCATTTGCTTCAGAGAGCATTCTGTGCAGACTGCAAGTACCTATATTCAGCCACGTGCTACGGTGTAACACACGCGTTATCATTTAAGCATCATGTGTTGGTTATGACATTAAAGCCTGGTAAGCAGAATGAGGACATAGATATCCTCACGCCACGCTTTGAAAATAGACTTCCAATTGTAGTAATTCCGACCGGAAAGATGGCCAAAACCAAATGAACGAAAAGATGACAACCTGACTTTATGCAAGTAGCATCAGCATCCGCATCCGCAACACAGCCAGCCAGCTCCAGCACTCCAGCAACCATCACCATAGCACCGGCAGCACCCGCAAGAACAGCACTGGCAGCACCTGCAGCATCGGTAACGACACAAACTGTAGTATCCGCACCAGCAGCACCTGCAGTGACCACACCGACAACACACAGCACTACAACACCATCCCCATCCGTGATAGGACAGCCAATTTCGGTAGTGATAACCACTCCTGTGAAGATCCATGATCCAGTTTTACAGGACATTTCAGACAGTTCAATATCTCCGCTCAGTTTAGTTATCGACGAGGAGATAACCCTCATGGAAGCCGCCATCACTACTACAGTACCACATACCAGCACGCCGACATCCACGTGCAGCACCATCATTCCAATAGATCCTGCCATCAGATAATCTACTACGGCAGACAGACCATACTCGGGGAAACGATACATATGTTACAGGGCTATTTTCCACCTATTTCTAAATACGGGGATTAGCTGGGTGGAAATAGCTCTGCTACACTTCAGGATGAGACGGGTGAAGACACTCTAATAGACGATAAGCAAGTCGCGTCTTCAAATATTACTGATACTGAACTTTTAATGATTCCAAACTTTGCTTTTAAAAGATATACTGATGATAGGAAACTTTATAAACAATAACTATTTATCTCTAATTTTCTCTAACAATCTGTCATTCAATCTTTATATGTATCTCTAACTCTATCTGTCTGTCACTCTAGTCACTACACATATATCTCTCTAATTCTATCTATCTAATATACAAAATCATTTACATTTTATACCTAGTTGTATCTATAGTAAACAGATATGTAGTTAAGAAACATGTTACACATAAATTCAGAACATGTCTAAAAACATTTCTAATTTGTCAGAAAATATCAAATTGTTAATAATAATACTTTTATGAATACAGGATTATGCAATTCAATGAAATAAATTGATTTAACCGCTTCGATTCCATATACATGTTAAGAGTATTTTAATCTACTAAGTTAAGTAATTTCTGATGACTATTTTGAAAACAATCAAAGTTAATGTTGTTTCTGCCATAGGCAGCACAACTTTCAGTCAAATTATTTCCAAAATACTCAGTAGGTGTCTTATAGAAATGTGTAGAAACTATATTTATGGGTATTCAGAAGGAAAGAAGTTATCAGATTATAAACACACAATTTAGTAAACACAGAATGGAAGCTTTATAAATAAATGTTCAGGTATAAGCATCGTTGAAATATGTTGTCCTCAAGACCAGTGTGGGCGGCTTAAGTGTTGTTAATAGGGCTATTGTTCTCTGGGCTATAGGCTACAGGAATCGTCGCGCTTGATTTCACATGGTTCTGGTGGTCATAATTAACAGCATTATATGTAAAATCACTGATATAATGTAATCCACATAATTGTCTATATCTGGTCTAAAAGCACCATAACACATAGCTCACCAACCAGAGATCCGAGCGATACCCAGAACGTCCACGAGTAAACTGATTAAGGCTGTAAAAATTAGGAAGATATCCGCAACCACTGGAGCGACACCATCACGTAGCATCTACGCATCATTCAGCCGACCTCAAGCAAGCAACATTACCACCACCGCCACCACCACAGTGATGTCAGCAACTTCGGAACCAGCAACAGTCAGGACTTCACCCATCATCGTCACCACAACCACTAGTGCATCCGCTAACTTATCTGCAGCTTCATCGAACTTAAGTGCCGCAGACATTATTAACATAAATAATGAAATATCAGCATCAGAAGACCACCCGCCATGGCCGTCAAGTACGAGTCGTGGGACCCAAACTTATTGGGGTAATTTCTCGGCAGATGTTTGTGGACATTATTGTCATGGATGCAGCAGAATGTGTGAATACGTGTGCGGAAGATAGAATTATTATTATTTTATTTTTTAAATACTTTTCTTATTATTATATATGTTTTTAAAATTGAAACCCCATCCCTTGGCTGACTACAGTCATCCAACACAGCTACGCAAAGTTATTGCATAGCTGTGTCTCACCTAAATAATCGCTGCAGATTCCTGTGTTGTAAACACATCGGGTGCGATGTAGGTACACAACACACCACAGCAAATATGTCTTTTATTCCCGTCATGCCGTCCCAGCTATTGCTGGGGCTGCCTGATGAACCAGTTTATTATTATTATATACTATTTTTTGTTAGAACGACGAGACGGATTTTGGATAGCGAGAGCTATCCATGCGGACTCGCCAAAACGGGCCGCACTGTATGCCTACCTTCACATACTCGGTATGCATACATAAGTACTGTCTTATTTACTGTCATATTACTACTGTATGTTTTAAAAATATATGTTTTTCTTATATATTATATTTTTATAACTTGATTTAGGTACGTTGGCGCTTGGGCGCTCTCGGCAGAGATTTAATTATCTGTCACCAAGAGAACACCCATGCGAGCTATTGTCTTAGCCGTAATCATGGTATTAACTCAATAAAACAGCACGCACCACAAAATGAAAACAAAAAAAGGAAACGCATGGAAAAATAAATACCAGGTCAAAAATCAAAACTAAAAGTATGCCTCCCTCCCAAACTCTTTTGCACCTCTATGTGCTGTTCTCTGATTAAACTACACATCTCTCGTGTCACTACTCCTTTCGGCTATACTCCTACTCGAGAAATCTATAATTCTCGCCTAGTGTGCTCCTGTGCTTTCAATCCACGATGCGTTATCGTTTGTCATGGGTGTCAAACTAGGAGGGGCTAGTGTAGCGCGGATTGGCCGGACTGTCCCAGCTAGACTGAGTATAGAACGACCACTCTGGGTATGTTCCAAGCACACCACACACCATTCCCCCCTGGGAAGGATAGCGCTTGTGTATAAAGCCATATGAGAGGTTTTCTACAGAACTGCTACGTCCGTGCGATCACATAGCGCACATGCGCATGGATCAGAGCTACCCTGACAACACGTGTCAGTGTTGGGAGAGAATGCATACTTATAGTGTACCGAGTTAGTGCACGTGATTTCTTCAAATCACTCCATTATCACTGTTCTTAGTACCAATCATGACCAGAATGAGACGAAGATTCCAAAACTGTTTATCTTTTTAAAATCGGACCAGAAATGGCCGAGTTATTCTTAAATGGCTCATGGAAATTATTTTCAAAATATTACTGGGACATCATAATCGTGTGTATGTATTAAATGAATGGGGAATGCTCTTATCATGTGATAGCATCGTCACCCTTTCTGGCTGCACGCTGATTGGCTACAGATCGCCAGCTGAATGGCTGGGCGTGCTCCCTCTGACGTCACGAGCAGTATAAAAGGAGCGAAAATTCAAGAATCGAGACCACACTTCGGCGAGAGACAGCCAGTGGTAGGTTGTTGAATCAGTGCAGTGCTAGATGTGGGCAACTGCTTACTGACTGTGGTACCCTACACTGCAGCAGTGCCCTTGGACGGCCATCCGTCTTGTTTGAACAAGAGAGTGGCCCTTTTTGCCAGCTCTCTTCCTCCGCTTCGGTGTGGAACGCATTTTCCTGTGACGGAGGCCCGCATGAGGCACTTTCCTCTTGCAACAATATTATTTTTGTTAGGGGTATAATGATTTATATTCAACTATATAAGTAGCCTCATTAGGACGCTCCCTTGCAGGGATACCGCTCGGATGTATACGGATCTGTGAGGTACCTCTGACGAGCCCGCGTAAACAAGACACCAACTTAGTTCTATGTATTGTATACTTTCTCTCGTCTACTCACAAACGAGTACCATTGTTTGTGTAGTAATATATTTTCCATTAATTATCATGTCCAAACTACTAAATTAAGTTATGGACCATCATACCGGTGACACCAATAGTTGGGATGAGACCATGAGGTTCAATTTCTGCGGCAATGGTCGCACGACCCCGCTGGAACATTATCGTTCCACCGGCTCTAGAAGTCGGTCTTTGTACTTTACGGAGTTGCGATACGGAATCCGTAACCCTGAGAACCGTAGCTAACCAGCCCTCCCACGCATCCTGTATATGCAGTTCAATGGAGCGGTGCAACATAACGGACCAGCGTGTACCCCGCGAGCTACAATATCAGCCAAAAATGGCTTCAGCACTGGTCTTAGACCAAAAGAAGCCTATTTTTTTTAATTTATCACTAGAAATACCGCTTACCGCTGGCTCAATAACTCAGCCAGTCATTCCTGTGGTAAATTTTCAAAAATAGTCTTCTTTTGGTCTGCAAATGGACATGGGCTATGAGAAAATTTAAATTTTCTTGAACAAATGTGAGGGATAAAGGGTTACGCGGCAAACCATGACAACAATAAAAGTGTTAACCCTAGACGGTTGACCCATGACCTCATAATGACCTTGTGCCCTCGTAATTAAGCAAAGCGGCCGCAGTTCAATCTGATAACCTACTGTTAGTCTAATTATTGTATCAGATTTTCCCAGTTAAATACCATTAAGATACTGATCTGTGGCAGGTATTTGCGTGATTTCATGAGATATTGATTTGATCCCGATTGGTGACCTAATAGTTGATAATCTTGAGTAGTAACCATCTGACTGCAAAGTTATTGCAGAAGGCATATTCTACGGGTTATATCTCTAGATCTGCTGAATATTTTGAAAACAATTTGACTGAAAGCTGTTGGTAGATAAGCCACCAACAACTCTCAGTCAAATTATTTTCAAAATATTCAGGAAATCAGGAGATTTTGCTCATTGAAATTATTGTCTGGTGGCTTGCAGTAGTGAGAAAGCTAAATCACCATCTCCTTATCATACATTACAATAACAGTTGTTATTCAATCCTATAGACCTTCTTTATGAAAAGAATATTCTGTTGAATATTTTGAAATTAATTTGGAGGGTTAAACGTTAAATGCACAAACTAAATATTTTTTATATTTTATGGAAAATCAGCAAAACTTGTTTCTGTTTAGCCTGTTAATGGTCAAGCCAGTCATAATGTCTTCCTCTACAGTGGTCATGAGGAATGTCCATTTTCTGGCCACTTAAGAGATGACAATTTTTGAAAATTTACTACTGGAATGACTGGCTCGATAACAGTCATTTTTAAATTGTTAAAAATCGTCACCTCATACCCTGCAAATGGACATTCAATAAGTAATAATTTAGATTTTCATGACCATTCTTGATCATAAAAGGGTTAACCCTTACCACTCTCATATCAATATTCTATATTTTACTGTGTCAATAACGAAGAAACTGGTTCCCATTTTTCAACAATTTTGGCCGATTTATGACAACAACATCTTCCAACAGATTCATCTTTTAATTTAATTTGAAAATTTAAAATCTTAACATCAGAGCGGTAAGGGTTAATAAGGCAGTTGGTTAACCATTTAGCACTCATCAGCCAAAACAGCTTCTAGTGTTCTTGAGGGATTTAAATTTGCAGCCCAAAAGACTATTTAAACAATTTTAGTACTGGAATGACTGGCTCGATTATCAAGTCAGTCATTACAGTGGTAAGTTTTCAAAAATATTCTGATCTTGGTCTGCAAATTTACATCTTCTTTGAGAAAATTAAAATTTTCTTGAACAAATTTAAGGCTTAAAGGGTTAAATTGTTTTCAGATTCTTTGGTATATGCTATCCTTGTTGAAAGCGCGGGTCTGTGCACAGAATTCACAATGAATAAGATATGGCCTATCAATTGTTAAAATTTATCTTCTAAATAAAGGGCTCTTACGGACCATTGAAGGCTTTATTGTCACGTGAGTATCAATCTATAATAATACACACTAGAAGAAAACCTATGCTAACAGTACATCTTTACAATTGAATATTGAGTATTGACATATGAGTAGGATCTCAGTAACTCTAACAAAAGATATTAAAGATGTGATCTACAAAGGAGACCCTTGTCCCTGAGGAGTCGCTATTGGGGTGTGTTTGTATAAGAAAAATGACCACACAAAGCGATAAAACCTCATCACTATCATCAAATACATTGCAATTATGTTCCCGTTACAATTTTGCATAATAGTACCCGATTAACGTTGATTCAGGAACAAACACGAGAACGCTAGATAGATCACTAGTAAATAATGCTTCATGACTTAATGCAAGAACAGTGAAGTGAGTCCATGACAGAGAATTCATGCAATCAATAATGTAATAATTGAGAGGATCGCACTACATGCATGGCATATATGTCATGTAGATATTCCGGCCAAGTGAGCTAAACATGGACTCAGGGATTCTTATAAGGGTCCTTTTGAGGGTATATATCCCCAAAATGCAACTTGGCAACCCCAAAAGTAGTGGCAGTCAGTCCTATGGGGCCCCTGAAAATCCTGTATGATTATTAAATATTAATTGGTTGTAGATTTCTTTGCACAAAAAATACTCATAAAATCTAGCATGGACACCCATACTTCATAGAACCGAGTCATGGTACCTTCTAATTTTAGCATGGATGAGAAACTCTGCATTGGAACCCCAGATTTTCAATTTAGGACCCTTGGACTTTGGCTTTGCATCGCCACTTTTCAGAGTGTGGGGTCCCTGGGACCTCCAAATTTTAGATACCATGAGAAACACTGTATGGACTGGCATCAAGATCAACTTATGGCGTCTGGCCCCACCTCTCTCCATTGCACCACGCCAGAGTATGCAAGGTTTGTTGCATTGCACCACGCCAGAGTGTGCAAGGTTTGTTGCATTAATACTATAACCCTCACATTTATCACATAGAATATGTGGATTTGTAGATGAAGAAAACATTATTTTTGAAAATTTACCACTAGAATGACTGGCTCGGTTATCGAGCCAGTCATTCTAGTGATAAATTTTCCAAATATTCTTCACCAAGTCTGCAAATGGACATTGCTCAAGACTACTGCAAAAGCCATTTTTGGTCAGATTGAGTGTTAAAGGGTTTAAGAGGACATGATCGATGATCGAGTTATAAAGTTATAATTTATACATTTTTCAAGACAACTACCCACTCTCTCTATGACAAGTTTGACAAACAAGAGGCTCAGTGGGCTTGCATAATTCACCTGCATAATTAGTATTTTAACCAGAAACAGAGGGAATCTTGGCTGATATACACCCACTTCTGTATGAAACATCAAGATATAAGCTTCTAATTTGACAATTTTAGCAGAACCCATGAGCATTTAAGTCAGAAATGAAGGAGTTTGGGGTTCAAAATAAACTTAAAAGTTGGTCTGAAATAAGAGAATTTAGGATTATAACTGGCTCGATTGGAGAATGAGATTAAAAAGTATCAAAACCTATATACTGTATTGTCCTTTTTGTTCTCAAAATCCATCAACCAACAACAGTTCAATTTTGATAGGTCAATGGACATTTTCTTTCACATATCGACTCCGCTTGGAGATATGAAAATATCCTTTAGGCACTAATCATATTTGCCTCATTTTGACCCAACCTCTTTAGTAGCTTTAGTTGGGGTTTTTAGAAGTCCACTAGGCAAATTGACCAATCAGCTTCTCTTGAACATACTTGGTTCAGTTCTTTCACTAGATGAAGTTTCTTAAAATCTTTATGTCAATTGGCAAATCAGTTTCAGATCTTTAAATGTATTTCTAGAGTTAGCACAAAATCTAAGAAGGCTGTCAAAAAGTCAATTGTCGGTAATCAGAATCATGGTCAATAGGATTTGAGAAATCTCAAATAGCTATTTAGCAGCAAACAAAACAAAATTATCACCATTTTCGCTGTTAAAATCAATAAAGGAACAGTCACTTAACATTAATTGGTCTACTGCAGCCATGATTTTTTCATTAATCACCTTGCCTTGAGCAAACGCAAAAGATAACCAACATCATCTCTTAATAGCTATTCAGGTGATCTAATACGTCACTCATAAATGATGCAGTTAATTTTAAGCTTTTTATCATGCAGCTAAAGAAAGATATTCAGGCTTTAGTAGCTAAATATTGGTACATTTCTACACCCTAGGATGGCTGTCATGATTTACTTTTGAACCAATCAGAAAAAACCTGTAAAAGCAACCATACAGGTAAGCTGTTGAATTTTTGAAAACTAATTTGACTTGAAGTTGTTGCTCCCTAAGATGAGTATTACAGAATAAAGAATGTACACCATTGGCACTTGCATGATATCACACACTATCGCTTGAGAAAACAAAATGGTGGGAATCACTGTTCAACATTTAAGCGATATTACAAAGCAGATAATTGTGATACACATAAAGGAATGTGACAGAATATGAATGATTATGGAATCAAGAAACCATAATCTCTCCGTGCAGTACAATATTTGAGATGAGATAATTAAGCATCCCTTTAAATGGCCCTAATCATATTTCCATGATTTCACCCTAATCCCTTCAGCCGTTCGGCAGAAGTTGCTTTTGTGAATACTAGGTCATCTAAGACGGCCAACAGACCAATCAGGTTCTCTTGAACAAACTTGGTTCAAGTCTTGCCTTCTAAAGATAAAATTTCTTAAGTGTCAAATCAATCAGACAATCGGTTTAGGAGAAGATGTTTACACAAGTTTCATTTGAACAATCATATAACTCTCTACGTCAATGAACCAAGAATGCTTCCTAACAAATGTAGTTGAAATTGGCACATTGGTTGACAGGCGGATGACGGATGACTGACAACTGGTCGCTATTGTTGGTTTTAGCTATAATGGTGGTTATGATGATGCATGCGTGTGGTTCTGGGAATGGATTTCCCGTTGTCAGGATGGGGGGGGGGGGGGGGGGGGGTCTGGGTCTTCTCGGAAATATTGTTTTAATTGAGAAGCCATCTCCTGCATTCTGAGTGATAAACAACACCCTTATTTGCTTCTTCACTCTCACTGGTTTTAATATTTAAAATTTTAAAAGGGTTGAAATGGATAATAAAACATATTTTAACCTTTTGACACACAAGCAGGCCTAAAACGGCTTCTGCAGTCATCTTCCAAATGTCCATTTGCAGGGGTTTTTTAACAAGAGGCCCAATGGGCCTGTATCGCTCACCTGGAACATTGGCATATCAAACTAATCTTACTTAAGTTTTACATCTATCGGTGTCACTTCCAATGACTTTCAGTCAAATGATTTAGTTTTCGAGATATTGACAACAATCTCTGGACTGGTTTTTTTGCATTAGTGATTTTGAACAATGTTTAAGTGAAAATAGATGATATCAGTGCTAACAACAGCTGGTTTCTTAACTGTCTCACTGCTGCAAGCCAGTGCAGCCAATAATTTCAATTTTCAAAAGCTCTTGACTTTTTGAATATTTTGAAAACAATTTGACTGAAAGTTGTTGGTGGCTTAGCCACCAACAACTTTCAGTCCAATTGTTTTCAAAATATTTATCACGTTCACGTTTGGAATATGTCATCTGCAAAAACTCAGTCAGACGCTTACTAGAGGTTTAAATACAATTTGAAGAAAATGGTCTCTAAAGGCAGGTAGGTGGTCTTTATAGCAGGTTATTCCCTACCACCACACAATCCATTTAACACATGCACATCTGGCTGAATCACCGAGTTAGTAGCAGGGGTAGGGTGAGCTGGCGTTGATTTAGAAAATAATTTGACTGAGGCAGCAACAACTTTCATTGCTGCCAAAGGCAGCAACAAATTTCAATCAAATACATTTCAAATATTTTTAAGAGCATAGATGTCAGAGCACATAATACATATCTTAAATATTTCTGCAGTATTGGAAAGGTTAATCTGTTAATTGGAATTTAATATCTAGTTTGGCAATAAAATCTGACATGGTGATAAGACAGTGGGAACAAACCATTTGCCCTATGAAAGTGAGACTCCAAATATTTAAGGAGTGATAACTCTGGCATTTGACGTCCTATCAGTTTCATTTTCACAACACAGATATTAGATGCTGTCATTAACAGTGTGACCAAGTTTGGTGTCAATCCGTCAAGAAATAACAAAATGAGCCGTCATTGTTGGTGACGGACAAACAGATGGATGGACGGACATACAGAAGACGGATAGGGTTATCACTATACGATAGCTGACTGACAAGTAAGCGGAGTTAAAAAAAACAATTTCGGCTTCACAATCCATCAAATAAAAAAATTGAATATGGCAGCCAAACACGCTAAAATTTGATTGGTCCACGGCGGCCATGTTTTTTACCTATCAACTTCCCATGAACAAACTTTAATGGCCCTTAGTCCATAATCATATCCCCAAAATTTCAGCCCGATCCGTTCAGCAGGTCTGCAGAATAAGTCGTTTTTACGAAAACTACGTCATCCAAGATGGCCGCCGAACCATTTGGCCAATCAAGTTCCTTCGAACAAACTTGGTTCAGCTCTTGCCCTATATGATATTTCGTGAGTTTTGAATCAATCCACCAAGCGGTTTCGGAGAAGATTTTTAAAGCCATTTCCTAAAATCGGCCAAAATCCAAGATGGCCACCGGCCAAATCGGCTTTGTTTGAACAAACTTGGATCCCTTTGCCCTAAGGATACTTCCTGCCAAATATAATTGAAATCGGCCCAGTGGTTATTGAGAAGAAGTCGTTTAAAGGAAAAAGTTGACAGACGGACAGACACACGGACGCCGGATGGTCGCCATGGCATAAGCTCACTTGGCCATTCTGGCCAGGTGAGCTAATTACCAATTGAATGACTGGCTCTGTTACTGAACCAGTCATTCCAGTGATACAATTTTTCAAAAATATTCTTCTCTTCATCTGCACATGGATATTTTCATTGAAATTTTCTTAAATATTTGATAGTTAAAGGGTTAAATCAATAGCTTAATACTTACCAGTCCATTGCATGTCCCAAGAGAAACTTTAGATGCTGAATGCCCACGGATTGTTCCTATAAAATGGCATGATCCAATGTTATGCTGTGGCCGACTTATAGAAACATCCGATAGATTCCCAAATCGGTTTTTACGTCGCTCGATTATTAATCCCGGTGATATAAATCCATGGTTTGGTTGAAGCTCTAAATGCCATACATGATTCTTTAAACGGATGTTGTAATGGAGAATTCCATCGTCATTAAAGTCATCTTCTTCTACGTTACTATTTATATCAAAATGTACACTTCGTTTATTTACACTATGACCATCAGTGGTCAGCTGATCAGGATACAGAGAATGCTTAAGAAATTCACCATTCCGTTTTACTCGAATAGGAACTGTTATCTCATAACTTTCTAATCCGCGTAGAAATTCCACTGGAAAATTAACAAAAGTCAAATATTTAAACCCTTGTATTAGTGAACTGACAATAAAGGAATTCATTTCTAGCTATACCACACCCATTTGTGGCTTTAACCCTTTAATGGCCAAAACCAGCCTCTGTCATGGTCTTGTGGACCTTTCAGTGTTTGAAATTCATGACTTTTCCTGACCAAAATGAACAAATTCCATCTTCTTCTTCTTCTTTATGATGTAACTACATAGATTACAATCCGAGTTATTCTGCACAATTTTTTTATATTGTGTCTTGCAACAACTAAGTCAAATCATCGTTGTCACAAGCTGTTGCCGTAAATTCTATTGCATATAATGGGGACGGCAGAAATGTATGCGAATTACAATTTTCCATGAATTTTCCATGACCTAGGATTAAAAATGTTGATTTTCCATGACTTTCCAGGCCTGGAATTTAAATTTTCAAATTCCACGACTTTCCAGGTTTTCCAGAAGCCTGTAGGGAATGTCCATTTAAAGGTGAAGAAAATACAATTTTTGAAAATTTACCATTGGAATGACTGGCTCGGTTATCGAGCCAGTCATTCCAATGGTAAATTTTCAAAAACTGTTTTCTCTTACCCTGTAAATTGACCTTCAATAGGCAGATATTTAAATTTTCTTGACCAAGTTTGACTATTAAAGGTTTAAGCTCTGCCCAGTTTCCGCGTGTTGAGATCGATTTATAGCCTCTGAATTCTCAGAATCCCATTTTCAAGATAACTATAGAGGTAAGCTGTTGAATATTTTGAAACCAATTTGACTGGTTGTTGTCGCTGCATATACCAGCAACAGCACCCTGTCAAATTAGTTTCAAAATATTCAACAGAATGTTTATTAAATAGTAAATCCATCAAAGACATGCACTTGACAGACTTAGAACTCCAGCTTCATGAGTGAGTATTCTCTGTCAATTAGGATTGTGACTCAGCCTACATGTGAAGTAATTGATTATGACGTCATATACTTGAGTGACAGATCAGATTCATCCTTTGGGATAATTCTGGTTCACTTTGTATGCTACTTGTATAGGTAACTTTGTAGTAGGGAATCGTGGGTAATGAATTATTCACACAACATGACACTCATCAACTTCCCTGGTGAAGCTGATGCGCATCTCAGGGTGTGCGAATATTTGTATCTACTGTCGACTGTACAGTTTATTTTGAAATTGATATTGCTGTAAACAGTTGCTGGCATACATTTTACAGCAAAATCATTTGAAAATTTTTTATCCATGATTGGCCAGAAATCTGGCAGTTTTTAGAAAATCGGTCCATCTTGTCACAGCATAGCAAGGGTTTAACTCTTAACAATTATATTAGCAAAAATGGCTTCTGTAGTGGTCTTGAGAAATGTCCATTTGCAGACCAAGAGATGACAATTTTTGAAAATGTATCACTGGAATGACTGGCTCGATAACCGAGCCTGTCATTCCAGTAGTAATTTTTCAAAAATAGTCTTTTCATGGTCTGCAAATTAACATTTTCTTTGAGAAAATTTAAATTTTCTTTAACAAATTCGAGTGTTAAAGTGTTTAAAAGAATGGGCTTTACATACTTCAGCAGCTAAGATCAACACAAATGCATGGTAGTAGAGTTACGGAAATTTTAACAGGAAAATGCCATTATTCGGTGAGAGATGTGTTTAAAATTGGACTGATGAAAGAGTAAGTTGGATGAGTTTCAAATGCAGATGAGTTAAACAGACATTCTTCACTTTAGACAAAAGCTGTTGTTAGGTTAATCTTTTAACACTCGTATCAGCCACAAGCGGCTTCTGCAGTGGTCTTGAGAAATGTCCATTTGCAGACCAAGAGAGGACTATTTTTTTTCATTTATCACTGGAATGACTGGCTCGATAGCCGAGCCAGTCATTCCAGTTGTAAATTTTCTAAAATAGTCCTCTCTTGGTCTGCAAATGGATGAGAAAATTGAAATTTTCTTGAAAAAATTGGATGGTTTAAAGGGTTACGGCGTCTGTTTGCGTATTGTACCATTCATATCTCTCATTAGCTTACACCTATGTGTGTATATGTACCATTCATATCTATCATTAGCTTACACCTATGTGTGTATATGTACCATTCATATCTCTCATTAGCTTACACCTATGTGTGTATATGTACCATTCATATCTATCATTAGCTTACACCTATGTGTGTATATGTACCATTCATATCTATCATTAGCTTACACCTATGTGTGTATATGTACCATTCATATCTCTCATTAGCTTACACCTATGTGTGTATATGTACCATTCATATCTCTCATTAGCTTACACCTATGTGTGTATATGTACCATTCATATCTCTCATTAGCTTACACCTATGTGTGTATATGTACCATTCATATCTCTCATTAGCTTACACCTATGTGTGTATATGTACCATTCATATCTCTCATTAGCTTACACCTATGTGTGTATATGTACCATTCATATCTCTCATTAGCTTACACCTATGTGTGTATATGTACCATTCATATCTCTCATTAGCTTACACCTATGTGTGTATATGTACCATTCATATCTCTCATTAGCTTACACCTATGTGTGTATATGTACCATTCATATCTCTCATTAGCTTACACCTATGTGTGTATATGTACCATTCATATCTCTCATTAGCTTACACCTATGTGTGTATATGTACCATTCATATCTCTCATTAGCTTACACCTATGTGTGTATATGTACCATTCATATCTCTCATTAGCTTACACCTTTGTGTGTATATGTACCATTCATATCTCTCATTAGCTTACACCTATGTGTGTATATGTACCATTCATATCTCTCATTAGCTTACACCTATGTGTGTATATGTACCATTCATATCTCTCATTAGCTTACACCTATGTGTGTATATGTACCATTCATATCTCTCATTAGCTTACACCTATGTGTGTATATGTACCATTCATATCTCTCATTAGCTTACACCTATGTGTGTATATGAACCATTCATATCTCTCATTAGCTTACACCTATGTGTGTATATGTACCATTCATATCTCTCATTAGCTTACACCTATGTGTGTATATGTACCATTCATATCTCTCATTAGCTTACACCTATGTGTGTATATGTACCATTCATATCTCTCATTAGCTTACACCTATGTGTGTATATGTACCATTCATATCTCTCATTAGCTTACACCTATGTGTGTATATGTACCATTCATATCTCTCATTAGCTTACACCTATGTGTGTATATGTACCATTCATATCTCTCATTAGCTTACACCTATGTGTGTATATGTACCATTCATATCTCTCATTAGCTTACACCTATGTGTGTATATGTACCATTCATATCTCTCATTAGCTTACACCTATGTGTGTATATGTACCATTCATATCTCTCATTAGCTTACACCTATGTGTGTATATGTACCATTCATATCTCTCATTAGCTTACACCTATGTGTGTATATGTACCATTCATATCTCTCATTAGCTTACACCTATGTGTGTATATGTACCATTCATATCTCTCATTAGCGTACACCTATGTGTGTATATGTACCATTCATATCTCTCATTAGCTTACACCTATGTGTGTATATGTACCATTCATATCTCTCATTAGCGTACACCTATGTGTGTATATGTACCATTCATATCTCTCATTAGCTTACACCTATGTGTGTATATGTACCATTCATATCTCTCATTAGCTTACACCTATGTGTGTATATGTACCATTCATATCTCTCATTAGCTTACACCTATGTGTGTATATGTACCATTCATATCTCTCATTAGCTTACACCTATGTGTGTATATGTACCATTCATATCTCTCATTAGCTTACACCTATGTGTGTATATGTACCATTCATATCTCTCATTAGCTTACACCTATGTGTGTATATGTACCATTCATATCTCTCATTAGCTTACACCTATGTGTGTATATGTACCATTCATATCTCTCATTAGCTTACACCTATGTGTGTATATGTACCATTCATATCTCTCATTAGCTTACACCTATGTGTGTATATGTACCATTCATATCTCTCATTAGCTTACACCTATGTGTGTATATGTACCATTCATATCTCTCATTAGCTTACACCTATGTGTGTATATGTACCATTCATATCTCTCATTAGCTTACACCTATGTGTGTATATGTACCATTCATATCTCTCATTAGCTTACACCTATGTGTGTATATGTACCATTCATATCTCTCATTAGCTTACACCTATGTGTGTATATGTACCATTCATATCTCTCATTAGCTTACACCTATGTGTGTATATGTACCATTCATATCTCTCATTAGCTTACACCTATGTGTGTATATGTACCATTCATATCTCTCATTAGCTTACACCTATGTGTGTATATGTACCATTCATATCTCTCATTAGCTTACACCTATGTGTGTATATGTACCATTCATATCTCTCATTAGCTTACACCTATGTGTGTATATGTACCATTCATATCTCTCATTAGCTTACACCTATGTGTGTATATGTACCATTCATATCTCTCATTAGCTTACACCTATGTGTGTATATGTACCATTCATATCTCTCATTAGCTTACACCTATGTGTGTATATGTACCATTCATATCTCTCATTAGCTTACACCTATGTGTGTATATGTACCATTCATATCTCTCATTAGCTTACACCTATGTGTGTATATGTACCATTCATATCTCTCATTAGCTTACACCTATGTGTGTATATGTACCATTCATATCTCTCATTAGCTTACACCTATGTGTGTATATGTACCATTCATATCTCTCATTAGCTTACACCTATGTGTGTATATGTACCATTCATATCTCTCATTAGCTTACACCTATGTGTGTATATGTACCATTCATATCTCTCATTAGCTTACACCTATGTGTGTATATGTACCATTCATATCTCTCATTAGCTTACACCTATGTGTGTATATGTACCATTCATATCTCTCATTAGCTTACACCTATGTGTGTATATGTACCATTCATATCTCTCATTAGCTTACACCTATGTGTGTATATGTACCATTCATATCTCTCATTAGCTTACACCTATGTGTGTATATGTACCATTCATATCTCTCATTAGCTTACACCTATGTGTGTATATGTACCATTCATATCTCTCATTAGCTTACACCTATGTGTGTATATGTACCATTCATATCTCTCATTAGCTTACACCTATGTGTGTATATGTACCATTCATATCTCTCATTAGCTTACACCTATGTGTGTATATGTACCATTCATATCTCTCATTAGCTTACACCTATGTGTGTATATGTACCATTCATATCTCTCATTAGCTTACACCTATGTGTGTATATGTACCATTCATATCTCTCATTAGCTTACACCTATGTGTGTATATGTACCATTCATATCTCTCATTAGCTTACACCTATGTGTGTATATGTACCATTCATATCTCTCATTAGCTTACACCTATGTGTGTATATGTACCATTCATATCTCTCATTAGCTTACACCTATGTGTGTATATGTACCATTCATATCTCTCATTAGCTTACACCTATGTGTGTATATGTACCATTCATATCTCTCATTAGCTTACACCTATGTGTGTATATGTACCATTCATATCTCTCATTAGCTTACACCTATGTGTGTATATGTACCATTCATATCTATCATTAGCTTACACCTATGTGTGTATATGTACCATTCATATCTCTCATTAGCTTACACCTATGTGTGTATATGTACCATTCATATCTCTCATTAGCTTACACCTATGTGTGTATATGTACCATTCATATCTCTCATTAGCTTACACCTATGTGTGTATATGTACCATTCATATCTCTCATTAGCTTACACCTATGTGTGTATATGTACCATTCATATCTCTCATTAGCTTACACCTATGTGTGTATATGTACCATTCATATCTCTCATTAGCTTACACCTATGTGTGTATATGTACCATTCATATCTCTCATTAGCTTACACCTATGTGTGTATATGTACCATTCATATCTATCATTAGCTTACACCTATGTGTGTATATGTACCATTCATATCTCTCATTAGCTTACACCTATGTGTGTATATGTACCATTCATATCTCTCATTAGCTTACACCTATGTGTGTATATGTACCATTCATATCTCTCATTAGCTTACACCTATGTGTGTATATGTACCATTCATATCTATCATTAGCTTACACCTATGTGTGTATATGTACCATTCATATCTATCATTAGCTTACACCTATGTGTGTATATGTACCATTCATATCTCTCATTAGCTTACACCTATGTGTGTATATGTACCATTCATATCTCTCATTAGCTTACACCTATGTGTGTATATGTACCATTCATATCTCTCATCAGCTTACACCTATGTGTGTATATGTACCATTCATATCTCTCATCAGCTTACACCTATGTGTGTATATGTACCATTCATATCTCTCATCAGCTTACACCTATGTGTGTATATGTACCATTCATATCTCTCATCAGCTTACACCTATGTGTGTATATGTACCATTCATATCTCTCATCAGCTTACACCTATGTGTGTATATGTACCATTCATATCTCTCATCAGCTTACACCTATGTGTGTATATGTACCATTCATATCTCTCATCAGCTTACACCTATGTGTGTATATGTACCATTCATATCTCTCATCAGCTTACACCTGTGTGTGTATATGTACCATTCATATCTCTCATCAGCTTACACCTGTGTGTGTATATGTACCATTCATATCTCTCATCAGCTTACACCTGTGTGTGTATATGTACCATTCATATCTCTCATCAGCTTACACCTGTGTGTGTATATGTACCATTCATATCTCTCATCAGCTTACACCTGTGTGTGTATATGTACCATTCATATCTCTCATCAGCTTACACCTGTGTGTGTATATGTACCATTCATATCTCTCATTAGCTTACACCTGTGTGTGTATATGTACCATTCATATCTCTCATTAGCTTACACCTGTGTGTGTATATGTACCATTCATATCTCTCATTAGCTTACACCTGTGTGTGTATATGTACCATTCATATCTCTCATTAGCTTACACCTGTGTGTGTATATGTACCATTCATATCTCTCATTAGCTTACACCTGTGTGTGTATATGTACCATTCATATCTCTCATTAGCTTACACCTGTGTGTGTATATGTACCATTCATATCTCTCATTAGCTTACACCTGTGTGTGTATATGTACCATTCATATCTCTCATTAGCTTACACCTGTGTGTGTATATGTACCATTCATATCTCTCATTAGCTTACACCTGTGTGTGTATATGTACCATTCATATCTCTCATTAGCTTACACCTATGTGTGTATATGTACCATTCATATCTCTCATTAGCTTACACCTATGTGTGTATATGTACCATTCATATCTCTCATTAGCTTACACCTATGTGTGTATATGTACCATTCATATCTCTCATTAGCTTACACCTATGTGTGTATATGTACCATTCATATCTCTCATTAGCTTACACCTATGTGTGTATATGTACCATTCATATCTCTCATTAGCTTACACCTATGTGTGTATATGTACCATTCATATCTCTCATTAGCTTACACCTATGTGTGTATATGTACCATTCATATCTCTCATTAGCTTACACCTATGTGTGTATATGTACCATTCATATCTCTCATTAGCTTACACCTATGTGTGTATATGTACCATTCATATCTCTCATTAGCTTACACCTATGTGTGTATATGTACCATTCATATCTCTCATTAGCTTACACCTATGTGTGTATATGTACCATTCATATCTCTCATTAGCTTACACCTATGTGTGTATATGTACCATTCATATCTCTCATTAGCTTACACCTATGTGTGTATATGTACCATTCATATCTCTCATTAGCTTACACCTATGTGTGTATATGTACCATTCATATCTCTCATTAGCTTACACCTATGTGTGTATATGTACCATTCATATCTCTCATTAGCTTACACCTATGTGTGTATATGTACCATTCATATCTCTCATTAGCTTACACCTATGTGTGTATATGTACCATTCATATCTCTCATTAGCTTACACCTATGTGTGTATATGTACCATTCATATCTCTCATTAGCTTACACCTATGTGTGTATATGTACCATTCATATCTCTCATTAGCTTACACCTATGTGTGTATATGTACCATTCATATCTCTCATTAGCTTACACCTATGTGTGTATATGTACCATTCATATCTCTCATTAGCTTACACCTATGTGTGTATATGTACCATTCATATCTCTCATTAGCTTACACCTATGTGTGTATATGTACCATTCATATCTCTCATTAGCTTACACCTATGTGTGTATATGTACCATTCATATCTCTCATTAGCTTACACCTATGTGTGTATATGTACCATTCATATCTCTCATTAGCTTACACCTATGTGTGTATATGTACCATTCATATCTCTCATTAGCTTACACCTATGTGTGTATATGTACCATTCATATCTCTCATTAGCTTACACCTATGTGTGTATATGTACCATTCATATCTCTCATTAGCTTACACCTATGTGTGTATATGTACCATTCATATCTCTCATTAGCTTACACCTATGTGTGTATATGTACCATTCATATCTCTCATTAGCTTACACCTATGTGTGTATATGTACCATTCATATCTCTCATTAGCTTACACCTATGTGTGTATATGTACCATTCATATCTCTCATTAGCTTACACCTATGTGTGTATATGTACCATTCATATCTCTCATTAGCTTACACCTATGTGTGTATATGTACCATTCATATCTCTCATTAGCTTACACCTATGTGTGTATATGTACCATTCATATCTCTCATTAGCTTACACCTATGTGTGTATATGTACCATTCATATCTCTCATTAGCTTACACCTATGTGTGTATATGTACCATTCATATCTCTCATTAGCTTACACCTATGTGTGTATATGTACCATTCATATCTCTCATTAGCTTACACCTATGTGTGTATATGTACCATTCATATCTCTCATTAGCTTACACCTATGTGTGTATATGTACCATTCATATCTCTCATTAGCTTACACCTATGTGTGTATATGTACCATTCATATCTCTCATTAGCTTACACCTATGTGTGTATATGTACCATTCATATCTCTCATTAGCTTACACCTATGTGTGTATATGTACCATTCATATCTCTCATTAGCTTACACCTATGTGTGTATATGTACCATTCATATCTCTCATTAGCTTACACCTATGTGTGTATATGTACCATTCATATCTCTCATTAGCTTACACCTATGTGTGTATATGTACCATTCATATCTCTCATTAGCTTACACCTATGTGTGTATATGTACCATTCATATCTCTCATTAGCTTACACCTATGTGTGTATATGTACCATTCATATCTCTCATTAGCTTACACCTATGTGTGTATATGTACCATTCATATCTCTCATTAGCTTACACCTATGTGTGTATATGTACCATTCATATCTCTCATTAGCTTACACCTATGTGTGTATATGTACCATTCATATCTCTCATTAGCTTACACCTATGTGTGTATATGTACCATTCATATCTCTCATTAGCTTACACCTATGTGTGTATATGTACCATTCATATCTCTCATTAGCTTACACCTATGTGTGTATATGTACCATTCATATCTCTCATTAGCTTACACCTATGTGTGTATATGTACCATTCATATCTCTCATTAGCTTACACCTATGTGTGTATATGTACCATTCATATCTCTCATTAGCTTACACCTATGTGTGTATATGTACCATTCATATCTCTCATTAGCTTACACCTATGTGTGTATATGTACCATTCATATCTCTCATTAGCTTACACCTATGTGTGTATATGTACCATTCATATCTCTCATTAGCTTACACCTATGTGTGTATATGTACCATTCATATCTCTCATTAGCTTACACCTATGTGTGTATATGTACCATTCATATCTCTCATTAGCTTACACCTATGTGTGTATATGTACCATTCATATCTCTCATTAGCTTACACCTATGTGTGTATATGTACCATTCATATCTCTCATTAGCTTACACCTATGTGTGTATATGTACCATTCATATCTCTCATTAGCTTACACCTATGTGTGTATATGTACCATTCATATCTCTCATTAGCTTACACCTATGTGTGTATATGTACCATTCATATCTCTCATTAGCTTACACCTATGTGTGTATATGTACCATTCATATCTCTCATTAGCTTACACCTATGTGTGTATATGTACCATTCATATCTATCATTAGCTTACACCTATGTGTGTATATGTACCATTCATATCTATCATTAGCTTACACCTATGTGTGTATATGTACCATTCATATCTATCATTAGCTTACACCTATGTGTGTATATGTACCATTCATATCTCTCATTAGCTTACACCTATGTGTGTATATGTACCATTCATATCTCTCATTAGCTTACACCTATGTGTGTATATGTACCATTCATATCTCTCATTAGCTTACACCTATGTGTGTATATGTACCATTCATATCTCTCATTAGCTTACACCTATGTGTGTATATGTACCATTCATATCTCTCATTAGCTTACACCTATGTGTGTATATGTACCATTCATATCTCTCATTAGCTTACACCTATGTGTGTATATGTACCATTCATATCTCTCATTAGCTTACACCTATGTGTGTATATGTACCATTCATATCTCTCATTAGCTTACACCTATGTGTGTATATGTACCATTCATATCTCTCATTAGCTTACACCTATGTGTGTATATGTACCATTCATATCTCTCATTAGCTTACACCTATGTGTGTATATGTACCATTCATATCTCTCATTAGCTTACACCTATGTGTGTATATGTACCATTCATATCTCTCATTAGCTTACACCTATGTGTGTATATGTACCATTCATATCTCTCATTAGCTTACACCTATGTGTGTATATGTACCATTCATATCTCTCATTAGCTTACACCTATGTGTGTATATGTACCATTCATATCTCTCATTAGCTTACACCTATGTGTGTATATGTACCATTCATATCTCTCATTAGCTTACACCTATGTGTGTATATGTACCATTCATATCTCTCATTAGCTTACACCTATGTGTGTATATGTACCATTCATATCTCTCATTAGCTTACACCTATGTGTGTATATGTACCATTCATATCTCTCATTAGCTTACACCTATGTGTGTATATGTACCATTCATATCTCTCATTAGCTTACACCTATGTGTGTATATGTACCATTCATATCTCTCATTAGCTTACACCTATGTGTGTATATGTACCATTCATATCTCTCATTAGCTTACACCTATGTGTGTATATGTACCATTCATATCTCTCATTAGCTTACACCTATGTGTGTATATGTACCATTCATATCTCTCATTAGCTTACACCTATGTGTGTATATGTACCATTCATATCTCTCATTAGCTTACACCTATGTGTGTATATGTACCATTCATATCTCTCATCAGCTTACACCTATGTGTGTATATGTACCATTCATATCTCTCATCAGCTTACACCTATGTGTGTATATGTACCATTCATATCTCTCATCAGCTTACACCTATGTGTGTATATGTACCATTCATATCTCTCATCAGCTTACACCTATGTGTGTATATGTACCATTCATATCTCTCATCAGCTTACACCTATGTGTGTATATGTACCATTCATATCTCTCATCAGCTTACACCTATGTGTGTATATGTACCATTCATATCTCTCATCAGCTTACACCTGTGTGTGTATATGTACCATTCATATCTCTCATCAGCTTACACCTGTGTGTGTATATGTACCATTCATATCTCTCATCAGCTTACACCTGTGTGTGTATATGTACCATTCATATCTCTCATCAGCTTACACCTGTGTGTGTATATGTACCATTCATATCTCTCATCAGCTTACACCTGTGTGTGTATATGTACCATTCATATCTCTCATCAGCTTACACCTGTGTGTGTATATGTACCATTCATATCTCTCATTAGCTTACACCTGTGTGTGTATATGTACCATTCATATCTCTCATTAGCTTACACCTGTGTGTGTATATGTACCATTCATATCTCTCATTAGCTTACACCTGTGTGTGTATATGTACCATTCATATCTCTCATTAGCTTACACCTGTGTGTGTATATGTACCATTCATATCTCTCATTAGCTTACACCTGTGTGTGTATATGTACCATTCATATCTCTCATTAGCTTACACCTGTGTGTGTATATGTACCATTCATATCTCTCATTAGCTTACACCTGTGTGTGTATATGTACCATTCATATCTCTCATTAGCTTACACCTGTGTGTGTATATGTACCATTCATATCTCTCATTAGCTTACACCTGTGTGTGTATATGTACCATTCATATCTCTCATTAGCTTACACCTGTGTGTGTATATGTACCATTCATATCTCTCATTAGCTTACACCTATGTGTGTATATGTACCATTCATATCTCTCATTAGCTTACACCTATGTGTGTATATGTACCATTCATATCTCTCATTAGCTTACACCTATGTGTGTATATGTACCATTCATATCTCTCATTAGCTTACACCTATGTGTGTATATGTACCATTCATATCTCTCATTAGCTTACACCTATGTGTGTATATGTACCATTCATATCTCTCATTAGCTTACACCTATGTGTGTATATGTACCATTCATATCTCTCATTAGCTTACACCTATGTGTGTATATGTACCATTCATATCTCTCATTAGCTTACACCTATGTGTGTATATGTACCATTCATATCTCTCATTAGCTTACACCTATGTGTGTATATGTACCATTCATATCTCTCATTAGCTTACACCTATGTGTGTATATGTACCATTCATATCTCTCATTAGCTTACACCTATGTGTGTATATGTACCATTCATATCTCTCATTAGCTTACACCTATGTGTGTATATGTACCATTCATATCTCTCATTAGCTTACACCTATGTGTGTATATGTACCATTCATATCTCTCATTAGCTTACACCTATGTGTGTATATGTACCATTCATATCTCTCATTAGCTTACACCTATGTGTGTATATGTACCATTCATATCTCTCATTAGCTTACACCTATGTGTGTATATGTACCATTCATATCTCTCATTAGCTTACACCTATGTGTGTATATGTACCATTCATATCTCTCATTAGCTTACACCTATGTGTGTATATGTACCATTCATATCTCTCATTAGCTTACACCTATGTGTGTATATGTACCATTCATATCTCTCATTAGCTTACACCTATGTGTGTATATGTACCATTCATATCTCTCATTAGCTTACACCTATGTGTGTATATGTACCATTCATATCTCTCATTAGCTTACACCTATGTGTGTATATGTACCATTCATATCTCTCATTAGCTTACACCTATGTGTGTATATGTACCATTCATATCTCTCATTAGCTTACACCTATGTGTGTATATGTACCATTCATATCTCTCATTAGCTTACACCTATGTGTGTATATGTACCATTCATATCTCTCATTAGCTTACACCTATGTGTGTATATGTACCATTCATATCTCTCATTAGCTTACACCTATGTGTGTATATGTACCATTCATATCTCTCATTAGCTTACACCTATGTGTGTATATGTACCATTCATATCTCTCATTAGCTTACACCTATGTGTGTATATGTACCATTCATATCTCTCATTAGCTTACACCTATGTGTGTATATGTACCATTCATATCTCTCATTAGCTTACACCTATGTGTGTATATGTACCATTCATATCTCTCATTAGCTTACACCTATGTGTGTATATGTACCATTCATATCTCTCATTAGCTTACACCTATGTGTGTATATGTACCATTCATATCTCTCATTAGCTTACACCTATGTGTGTATATGTACCATTCATATCTCTCATTAGCTTACACCTATGTGTGTATATGTACCATTCATATCTCTCATTAGCTTACACCTATGTGTGTATATGTACCATTCATATCTCTCATTAGCTTACACCTATGTGTGTATATGTACCATTCATATCTCTCATTAGCTTACACCTATGTGTGTATATGTACCATTCATATCTCTCATTAGCTTACACCTATGTGTGTATATGTACCATTCATATCTCTCATTATCTTACACCTATGTGTGTATATGTACCATTCATATCTCTCATTAGCTTACACCTATGTGTGTATATGTACCATTCATATCTCTCATTAGCTTACACCTATGTGTGTATATGTACCATTCATATCTCTCATTAGCTTACACCTATGTGTGTATATGTACCATTCATATCTCTCATTAGCTTACACCTATGTGTGTATATGTACCATTCATATCTCTCATTAGCTTACACCTATGTGTGTATATGTACCATTCATATCTCTCATTAGCTTACACCTATGTGTGTATATGTACCATTCATATCTCTCATTAGCTTACACCTATGTGTGTATATGTACCATTCATATCTCTCATTAGCTTACACCTATGTGTGTATATGTACCATTCATATCTCTCATTAGCTTACACCTATGTGTGTATATGTACCATTCATATCTCTCATTAGCTTACACCTATGTGTGTATATGTACCATTCATATCTCTCATTAGCTTACACCTATGTGTGTATATGTACCATTCATATCTCTCATTAGCTTACACCTATGTGTGTATATGTACCATTCATATCTCTCATTATCTTACACCTATGTGTGTATATGTACCATTCATATCTCTCATTAGCTTACACCTATGTGTGTATATGTACCATTCATATCTCTCATTAGCTTACACCTATGTGTGTATATGTACCATTCATATCTCTCATTAGCTTACACCTATGTGTGTATATGTACCATTCATATCTCTCATTAGCTTACACCTATGTGTGTATATGTACCATTCATATCTCTCATTAGCTTACACCTATGTGTGTATATGTACCATTCATATCTCTCATTAGCTTACACCTATGTGTGTATATGTACCATTCATATCTCTCATTATCTTACACCTATGTGTGTATATGTACCATTCATATCTCTCATTAGCTTACACCTATGTGTGTATATGTACCATTCATATCTCTCATTAGCTTACACCTATGTGTGTATATGTACCATTCATATCTCTCATTAGCTTACACCTATGTGTGTATATGTACCATTCATATCTCTCATTAGCTTACACCTATGTGTGTATATGTACCATTCATATCTCTCATTAGCTTACACCTATGTGTGTATATGTACCATTCATATCTCTCATTAGCTTACACCTATGTGTGTATATGTACCATTCATATCTCTCATTAGCTTACACCTATGTGTGTATATGTACCATTCATATCTCTCATTAGCTTACACCTATGTGTGTATATGTACCATTCATATCTCTCATTAGCTTACACCTATGTGTGTATATGTACCATTCATATCTCTCATTAGCTTACACCTATGTGTGTATATGTACCATTCATATCTCTCATTAGCTTACACCTATGTGTGTATATGTACCATTCATATCTCTCATTAGCTTACACCTATGTGTGTATATGTACCATTCATATCTCTCATTAGCTTACACCTATGTGTGTATATGTACCATTCATATCTCTCATTAGCTTACACCTATGTGTGTATATGTACCATTCATATCTCTCATTAGCTTACACCTATGTGTGTATATGTACCATTCATATCTCTCATTAGCTTACACCTATGTGTGTATATGTACCATTCATATCTCTCATTAGCTTACACCTATGTGTGTATATGTACCATTCATATCTCTCATTAGCTTACACCTATGTGTGTATATGTACCATTCATATCTCTCATTAGCTTACACCTATGTGTGTATATGTACCATTCATATCTCTCATTAGCTTACACCTATGTGTGTATATGTACCATTCATATCTCTCATTAGCTTACACCTATGTGTGTATATGTACCATTCATATCTCTCATTAGCTTACACCTATGTGTGTATATGTACCATTCATATCTCTCATTAGCTTACACCTATGTGTGTATATGTACCATTCATATCTCTCATTAGCTTACACCTATGTGTGTATATGTACCATTCATATCTCTCATTAGCTTACACCTATGTGTGTATATGTACCATTCATATCTCTCATTAGCTTACACCTATGTGTGTATATGTACCATTCATATCTCTCATTAGCTTACACCTATGTGTGTATATGTACCATTCATATCTCTCATTAGCTTACACCTATGTGTGTATATGTACCATTCATATCTCTCATTAGCTTACACCTATGTGTGTATATGTACCATTCATATCTCTCATTAGCTTACACCTATGTGTGTATATGTACCATTCATATCTCTCATTAGCTTACACCTATGTGTGTATATGTACCATTCATATCTCTCATTAGCTTACACCTATGTGTGTATATGTACCATTCATATCTCTCATTAGCTTACACCTATGTGTGTATATGTACCATTCATATCTCTCATTAGCTTACACCTATGTGTGTATATGTACCATTCATATCTCTCATTAGCTTACACCTATGTGTGTATATGTACCATTCATATCTCTCATTAGCTTACACCTATGTGTGTATATGTACCATTCATATCTCTCATCAGCTTACACCTATGTGTGTATATGTACCATTCATATCTCTCATCAGCTTACACCTATGTGTGTATATGTACCATTCATATCTCTCATCAGCTTACACCTATGTGTGTATATGTACCATTCATATCTCTCATCAGCTTACACCTATGTGTGTATATGTACCATTCATATCTCTCATCAGCTTACACCTATGTGTGTATATGTACCATTCATATCTCTCATCAGCTTACACCTATGTGTGTATATGTACCATTCATATCTCTCATCAGCTTACACCTATGTGTGTATATGTACCATTCATATCTCTCATCAGCTTACACCTATGTGTGTATATGTACCATTCATATCTCTCATCAGCTTACACCTGTGTGTGTATATGTACCATTCATATCTCTCATCAGCTTACACCTGTGTGTGTATATGTACCATTCATATCTCTCATCAGCTTACACCTGTGTGTGTATATGTACCATTCATATCTCTCATCAGCTTACACCTGTGTGTGTATATGTACCATTCATATCTCTCATCAGCTTACACCTGTGTGTGTATATGTACCATTCATATCTCTCATTAGCTTACACCTGTGTGTGTATATGTACCATTCATATCTCTCATTAGCTTACACCTGTGTGTGTATATGTACCATTCATATCTCTCATTAGCTTACACCTGTGTGTGTATATGTACCATTCATATCTCTCATTAGCTTACACCTGTGTGTGTATATGTACCATTCATATCTCTCATTAGCTTACACCTGTGTGTGTATATGTACCATTCATATCTCTCATTAGCTTACACCTGTGTGTGTATATGTACCATTCATATCTCTCATTAGCTTACACCTGTGTGTGTATATGTACCATTCATATCTCTCATTAGCTTACACCTGTGTGTGTATATGTACCATTCATATCTCTCATTAGCTTACACCTGTGTGTGTATATGTACCATTCATATCTCTCATTAGCTTACACCTATGTGTGTATATGTACCATTCATATCTCTCATTAGCTTACACCTGTGTGTGTATATGTACCATTCATATCTCTCATTAGCTTACACCTATGTGTGTATATGTACCATTCATATCTCTCATTAGCTTACACCTATGTGTGTATATGTACCATTCATATCTCTCATTAGCTTACACCTATGTGTGTATATGTACCATTCATATCTCTCATTAGCTTACACCTATGTGTGTATATGTACCATTCATATCTCTCATTAGCTTACACCTATGTGTGTATATGTACCATTCATATCTCTCATTAGCTTACACCTATGTGTGTATATGTACCATTCATATCTCTCATTAGCTTACACCTATGTGTGTATATGTACCATTCATATCT
Organism: Chaetoderma sp. LZ-2023a; assembly: GCA_034401795.1. Taxonomy (NCBI): domain Eukaryota; kingdom Metazoa; phylum Mollusca; class Caudofoveata; order Chaetodermatida; family Chaetodermatidae; genus Chaetoderma; species Chaetoderma sp. LZ-2023a. The sequence continues at coordinate 60,599,403 of CM067360.1, forward strand.
CTCATTAGCTTACACCTATGTGTGTATATGTACCATTCATATCTCTCATTAGCTTACACCTATGTGTGTATATGTACCATTCATATCTCTCATTAGCTTACACCTATGTGTGTATATGTACCATTCATATCTCTCATTAGCTTACACCTATGTGTGTATATGTACCATTCATATCTCTCATTAGCTTACACCTATGTGTGTATATGTACCATTCATATCTCTCATTAGCTTACACCTATGTGTGTATATGTACCATTCATATCTCTCATTAGCTTACACCTATGTGTGTATATGTACCATTCATATCTCTCATTAGCTTACACCTATGTGTGTATATGTACCATTCATATCTCTCATTAGCTTACACCTATGTGTGTATATGTACCATTCATATCTCTCATTAGCTTACACCTATGTGTGTATATGTACCATTCATATCTCTCATTAGCTTACACCTATGTGTGTATATGTACCATTCATATCTCTCATTAGCTTACACCTATGTGTGTATATGTACCATTCATATCTCTCATTAGCTTACACCTATGTGTGTATATGTACCATTCATATCTCTCATTAGCTTACACCTATGTGTGTATATGTACCATTCATATCTCTCATTAGCTTACACCTATGTGTGTATATGTACCATTCATATCTCTCATTAGCTTACACCTATGTGTGTATATGTACCATTCATATCTCTCATTAGCTTACACCTATGTGTGTATATGTACCATTCATATCTCTCATTAGCTTACACCTATGTGTGTATATGTACCATTCATATCTCTCATTAGCTTACACCTATGTGTGTATATGTACCATTCATATCTCTCATTAGCTTACACCTATGTGTGTATATGTACCATTCATATCTCTCATTAGCTTACACCTATGTGTGTATATGTACCATTCATATCTCTCATTAGCTTACACCTATGTGTGTATATGTACCATTCATATCTCTCATTAGCTTACACCTATGTGTGTATATGTACCATTCATATCTCTCATTAGCTTACACCTATGTGTGTATATGTACCATTCATATCTCTCATTAGCTTACACCTATGTGTGTATATGTACCATTCATATCTCTCATTAGCTTACACCTATGTGTGTATATGTACCATTCATATCTCTCATTAGCTTACACCTATGTGTGTATATGTACCATTCATATCTCTCATTAGCTTACACCTATGTGTGTATATGTACCATTCATATCTCTCATTAGCTTACACCTATGTGTGTATATGTACCATTCATATCTCTCATTAGCTTACACCTATGTGTGTATATGTACCATTCATATCTCTCATTAGCTTACACCTATGTGTGTATATGTACCATTCATATCTCTCATTAGCTTACACCTATGTGTGTATATGTACCATTCATATCTCTCATTAGCTTACACCTATGTGTGTATATGTACCATTCATATCTCTCATTAGCTTACACCTATGTGTGTATATGTACCATTCATATCTCTCATTAGCTTACACCTATGTGTGTATATGTACCATTCATATCTCTCATTAGCTTACACCTATGTGTGTATATGTACCATTCATATCTCTCATTAGCTTACACCTATGTGTGTATATGTACCATTCATATCTCTCATTAGCTTACACCTATGTGTGTATATGTACCATTCATATCTCTCATTAGCTTACACCTATGTGTGTATATGTACCATTCATATCTCTCATTAGCTTACACCTATGTGTGTATATGTACCATTCATATCTCTCATTAGCTTACACCTATGTGTGTATATGTACCATTCATATCTCTCATTAGCTTACACCTATGTGTGTATATGTACCATTCATATCTCTCATTAGCTTACACCTATGTGTGTATATGTACCATTCATATCTCTCATTAGCTTACACCTATGTGTGTATATGTACCATTCATATCTCTCATTAGCTTACACCTATGTGTGTATATGTACCATTCATATCTCTCATTAGCTTACACCTATGTGTGTATATGTACCATTCATATCTCTCATTAGCTTACACCTATGTGTGTATATGTACCATTCATATCTCTCATTAGCTTACACCTATGTGTGTATATGTACCATTCATATCTCTCATTAGCTTACACCTATGTGTGTATATGTACCATTCATATCTCTCATTATCTTACACCTATGTGTGTATATGTACCATTCATATCTCTCATTAGCTTACACCTATGTGTGTATATGTACCATTCATATCTCTCATTAGCTTACACCTATGTGTGTATATGTACCATTCATATCTCTCATTAGCTTACACCTATGTGTGTATATGTACCATTCATATCTCTCATTATCTTACACCTATGTGTGTATATGTACCATTCATATCTCTCATTAGCTTACACCTATGTGTGTATATGTACCATTCATATCTCTCATTATCTTACACCTATGTGTGTATATGTACCATTCATATCTCTCATTAGCTTACACCTATGTGTGTATATGTACCATTCATATCTCTCATTAGCTTACACCTATGTGTGTATATGTACCATTCATATCTCTCATTATCTTACACCTATGTGTGTATATGTACCATTCATATCTCTCATTAGCTTACACCTATGTGTGTATATGTACCATTCATATCTCTCATTAGCTTACACCTATGTGTGTATATGTACCATTCATATCTCTCATTAGCTTACACCTGTGTGTATATGTACCATTCATATCTCTCATTATCTTACACCTATGTGCGTATATGTACCATTCATATCTCTCATTAGCTTACACCTATGTGCGTATATGTACCATTCATATCTCTCATTAGCTTACACCTATGTGTGTATATGTACCATTCATATCTCTCATTATCTTACACCTATGTGTGTATATGTACCATTCATATCTCTCATTAGCTTACACCTATGTGTGTATATGTACCATTCATATCTCTCATTAGCTTACACCTATGTGTGTATATGTACCATTCATATCTCTCATTATCTTACACCTATGTGTGTATATGTACCATTCATATCTCTCATTAGCTTACACCTATGTGTGTATATGTACCATTCATATCTCTCATTAGCTTACACCTATGTGTGTATATGTACCATTCATATCTCTCATTAGCTTACACCTATGTGTGTATATGTACCATTCATATCTCTCATTAGCTTACACCTATGTGTGTATATGTACCATTCATATCTATCATTAGCTTACACCTATGTGTGTATATGTACCATTCATATCTCTCATTAGCTTACACCTATGTGTGTATATGTACCATTCATATCTCTCATTAGCTTACACCTATGTGTGTATATGTACCATTCATATCTCTCATTAGCTTACACCTATGTGTGTATATGTACCATTCATATCTCTCATTAGCTTACACCTATGTGTGTATATGTACCATTCATATCTCTCATTATCTTACACCTATGTGTGTATATGTACCATTCATATCTCTCATTAGCTTACACCTATGTGTGTATATGTACCATTCATATCTCTCATTAGCTTACACCTATGTGCGTATATGTACCATTCATATCTCTCATTATCTTACACCTATGTGCGTATATGTACCATTCATATCTCTCATTAGCTTACACCTATGTGCGTATATGTACCATTCATATCTCTCATTAGCTTACACCTATGTGTGTATATGTACCATTCATATCTCTCATTAGCTTACACCTATGTGTGTATATGTACCATTCATATCTCTCATTAGCTTACACCTATGTGTGTATATGTACCATTCATATCTCTCATTAGCTTACACCTATGTGTGTATATGTACCATTCATATCTCTCATTAGCTTACACCTATGTGTGTATATGTACCATTCATATCTCTCATTAGCTTACACCTATGTGTGTATATGTACCATTCATATCTCTCATTAGCTTACACCTATGTGTGTATATGTACCATTCATATCTCTCATTAGCTTACACCTATGTGTGTATATGTACCATTCATATCTCTCATTAGCTTACACCTATGTGTGTATATGTACCATTCATATCTATCATTAGCTTACACCTATGTGCGTATATGTACCATTCATATCTCTCATTAGCTTACACCTATGTGCGTATATGTACCATTCATATCTCTCATTAGCTTACACCTATGTGCGTATATGTACCATTCATATCTCTCATTAGCTTACACCTATGTGTGTATATGTACCATTCATATCTATCATTAGCTTACACCTATGTGTGTATATGTACCATTCATATCTCTCATTAGCTTACACCTATGTGTGTATATGTACCATTCATATCTATCATTAGCTTACACCTATGTGTGTATATGTACCATTCATATCTCTCATTAGCTTACACCTATGTGTGTATATGTACCATTCATATCTCTCATTAGCTTACACCTATGTGTGTATATGTACCATTCATATCTCTCATTAGCTTACACCTATGTGTGTATATGTACCATTCATATCTCTCATTAGCTTACACCTATGTGTGTATATGTACCATTCATATCTCTCATTAGCTTACACCTATGTGTGTATATGTACCATTCATATCTCTCATTATCTTACACCCATGTGTGTATATGTACCATTCATATCTCTCATTAGCTTACACCTATGTGTGTATATGTACCATTCATATCTCTCATTAGCTTACACCTATGTGTGTATATGTACCATTCATATCTCTCATTAGCTTACACCTATGTGTGTATATGTACCATTTTTCATCTTAAGCATTAACCCTTTAAGCCTTGAATTTGTTCAAGAAAATTTCAATTTTTTTTTAAAGAAAATATCAATTTGCAGATCAAGAGAAGACTTTTTTGAAAATTTAGCACTGGAATGACTGGCTTAGTTATCAAGCCAGTCATTCCAGTGGTAAATTTTCAAAAATAGCCTTCTCTTGGTTTGCAAACTGACATTTCTCAAGACCACTGTAGAAGAGGTTTTTGGCTGATATGAGTGTTAAAGGGTCAATTGATTTTTTTTTAAACACAATTTTCTCATATAAAATGACCATCCGCAAACCAAGAGCTTATTTTTGAAAATTTACCACTGGCATAACTGCATCGATAAGCCATTCCAGCGGTAAACTGTTAAACATAGTCTTGTTTTGCTTTATCAATGAACATTCCGCAAAGGCCAGTTCTAGCCGGTTGGATCAATAACCGCTTAATGGTCAAGATGTCAAGAAAATCAAAACTGTTTCTAAGAAAAGGCCCATTTGCACGCCTAGAGAAGACTATTTTTGAAACTTTACCACTGGAATGACTGGCTTGATTAGTGAGCCAGTCATTCCAGTGGTAAATTTTCAAAAAATAGTTTTCTGTTGCTCTGAAAATGCACCCTTCACGAAAGCTCAAGACCACTGCCAAGGCCGGTTTTGACCGACTTAACATTAAAGTCTATAAGGGTTAAGATAAATACATTACCAATTTAACCCTTTAACCCTCAAATTTTAATTTTCTCATAGAAAATGTCCAGTTTCAGACCAAGAGAAGACCACATATTTGAAAATTTATCACTGGAATGACAGCCTATGTCAATGAGCCAGTAACATGAGTGCTAAATGGTAAAGCTGGCTAACAAACCAAGCACGTATCCGAAGGGAAGGGGGCGGTGGTTGATTGCCTCCCCAATTATTTCAGTTTCCCCAAGCCAATTCCAGATATCATAATGCATTAACCCTTTCCCCGACAAATCACTGAAAATTTATATTCTTTACGCTAGAAAAATTATTCTGTTGAATATTTTGAAATTAATTTGAGCAACAGCTTCCAGTTAGATTAATTTCAAAATATCAACAGTTTTTCTGTATGGTAGCCTGGAAAATGATATATGGGAATTCAGTGGTGAAAGGGTTAATCCCCAAGCCCAATCCCAAAGTTGCAACATGATAGATTTGTAATAAAGAAATATTAGTTACCTCTACGGGATGTCGAAATTGTTTGAGTGTAACTTTGGTGACCATCTCGGTCACTTCTTCACAGGGCTGGTTCAAGGAATAGGCGAACTAGGCACTGCCTATTGTGCCATATTTTAGAGGGGCACCAAAAAAGGGAGCGGGTGGGGGGAGGGGTGTTGTTTGCAGCAGCCCCTTACTACTCAAACTACATGTACTTAAAGCAAATAAGATTTCTTAAAAAATCCACACTTAGGACAAGACCTAATTTTCTCTAGAAATGCAGGAAATGCCCTCTCAGAGCATCTGGATTTCAAACTTTTCCGGTTAAAGGGTGGTCCTTTGCCTTTGTCTAGGGCGCCAGAAACCTTAGGACTGACCCTGCTTCTTCAGCACTAACTAACAGTCGCTGGCAACGTCGAGTCATGTGACAGCATGAACTGATAGACTGCTGGTATACGGTAACCCTCGTCTCAGTTCATGGTTGGTTGATCGTCAGTTAGTGCTGAAGAAGTGACCAAGATGGTCACGAAATATACACTCAAATAATTTCGACATCCCAGAGAGAGGTAACTAATATTTCTTTATTATGAATCATCCTGGGAATGGGACGAACATTTTCGGAAATATGATATGAAAGCCACACTCAAACAATTTCTACTTCCCAGAAAGGTAACTAATTTTTCCTTATTATGATATATTTGGTTTTGTACCCCCAGATTTGTGGGAGTGTGGTTATGTACCTGTAACAAACCTTGAAAAAATTATAGCAGAAATGATTTCTCAGTCTAATTTCTGGATTTCAAGATTTTCTGGTGGGGAGGGGGATATGGACACCACTCCCATATCCTTCCACCCGCACCTCCACCACCAGATTTCAGTCTATACCTCCAATACCCTACCCAAAAATCCAGCTACTCCATGCAGTATTAGTACTAACTGCTAGGTCTAACAGTAGATCCCACCTACCCATCCCCACCTCTTCCATTACCAACACCACTTCCTCCACTATATCATCGCCGATCAAATATTGCTTTTGAAGCGTGTAGGCGCAAAAAGAGGCATAGCCACAAGGGGACAGTTCCACACACAAAGACTTTTTGGATCGTTGTGGTGGTGGGGGGGGGGGGGGGGGGGGGTTGGCCGCCCAACACAATCATTGAGTGTCTAAGACCGAAAATTATTTAACGCTGAAAAAGGTAGATGTCATAAGAGAACATTTAAATTTAAATTTTTTTCATGCGAAGATACCCCCTACTCCCACCGCCACCCACTCCACCCCCACCTCCCAGTCACATCCATGATCCCAACTCCGGACACACCACCCCATCAGTTGGTTGCCTTTGACTTGTCACACACCTCCAAACCACCCACAACCAATGACCCCGCCATAACTCTCTCACCCTACTGTGTACGAGATGCGCGTGCGTGCCGTGAGGAATTTCAAAACTATCCAAAAATTCAAATTAACACAGTTATTAATAATGTAGAAAGAAGGGTTAATCTCTTAGTTAATGTTATTTACAATTAAGTATACGTGTATATAAATAGGACTAGATCAATCACAAATGCCACATGTGTATGCCAATTGCATAACACAGTCCAAGATAACAATTTTAATAAGTCGCACAAGCACGAAAACTAGGAACATAAAACGAAACCGAAAGTGACGCCACGTCCTATTATTGTTGCCAGATGACATGTAATCAGCATTAAAAAATATAACGAATTTCAACAACGTAAAAGAAAATTTAATCTATTGTTTTTCACAAGTGGATCTTCAAACAACAAAGCCAATGGAGGAAATGAAAATGATAATGAACTTCCTCAATATTCAATATGCACGTAGCAGTACACTATACTAACCTTGCTTCGGATCAGGAAATCGAAACTCAGCACCTCCGTTTATCACACTAGAACAAAGTAGAAAACACCCACAGAAAAGTGTGGCTATGGAAAGTTCAGTCCTCCACAAGAACCCTCCTCCTCGAGACATTGGTCCTCAGCGCCCAGCCGGTGGTCGGCTAGGACGAGTGCATGGGTAGATAACAAATTAACAACGATGCCCAATAACGGTACAAAACACTAAACAGTATCCCTGGCGGTCGCAACGTGGTTTGTACACATGTAAACGGCCGATCACCGTGTGTGTGTTTATTATAGCGAGTACATGATGATTTGAGCACACTGATTGCGGTGTAGAACTCCAGGCTTCATATTGCTCGCAGCAGACGACAAGACTTGCTGTAATTTGTAAACTGCGCTGGAGAAAGCAGTCGAGCCAATAAAACCCACACTCATTTATAGTACAGAGAGAGCTCTATTTGCGTGCCACGCGACTATCACAAATAATGTTTGCGGTGTGCTTCTCGCTCTCTGTTGAAGATTTCGTATGTTTTCTCGTCCATAAAATGAGTGTTACAAATGATTAAAAACAACAGTTGTTGGAGGGTGTTAATAGGTTAAACACTTGCATACATATTTCTTATCTTCTACCCGCTGGCCGCGACCCAAGTGGTCTTGATACACCCCTCTACACTCCTTTATTTGCAATTTAACTTTAAAACCGGAATTATCGCCATTCGCCAATCCCAATACGTGACCATCGCCTCATATTATTTATGCTTATGATGTTAATGTGTCTAAGGAAACCAAAAGCTAGAATTTTCTTTAGGGATTTAATTTATTTTAATTTCAAACAATTCTGAAACAAAGTTCTGCTCAGGTACGTCCGCAGTAGGAGTATGAGATTCAGTTTGCATCCATTGTGAATGCCAATCCAGGGGGAAGTCACCGTCCCTGGCTACTGCAAACAACACCCTCCCCCGCCCACCCCTGCAATACGTGCAAAGCATGGGCGGAGCTTAGCTAGAGACTGGCGGGGCATAGCTATAACTGGATTCACCCATTCCAAGACTAGCATATGATTTTCTTGAAAATGTAGCCGGAGGGGCAAACAGTGGTGTCGTGCTGCAATGCTGGTAAGCGCTGGCAGTGGTGGTGATCGTGTGGCTCCTGTCCTGCTGAAGGTGTCCAGCGGTGGCCCTTGGGCAGAGGCACGCTCTGTCTCCACTAGCAGGTGGTGGCTGTAGCTTGTGATTTGGTGGTTGTGCGGTGGAGGGTGTCGAGCGGACTGAACTGGTGACACTGAGGTCACGATGGCGGGTGTCGAGTTGTACCCAGCTGAGGAAGCTAGCAGATGTCCTGTGCTGCCGGCGGGAGGATGGGCATCGTCCAATCTCAGGGAGGTGAACGGATGACCTGTCACTCGTGTCTCGCAGGTGTGCGCTTCCTCATGTTTTCTCCCTACAAATGTTTGCAGATCAGTAGCAGCTGCATCATCTATGGATGCTTGTTGGTTCATAAGCCCCTTCTCGATGTTGATTTCAATCGTACTCTCAGTGTCTTTGTCACAAGTTGCCATCCTGGTTAGCGGTGGGGGGGGGGGGGTTGTGGTGTGGTCCCCTGAATTTTTTTGGTTTCTTGTGGCGGGATTGTCGATAGAGTCATTCTCTCCCTAGAACACGGTTAGCTTGGCTGTCGATGGGTGTACATGGATCAATGCAGCTTCGCTCTTGCGAGCGGTGAAGGTTTGTAGAAGAGGTTATGCTCATCCAAGGTGTGCAGGCTCTGAAACGAAGAAAGTTAAATTAATCTAGCTGGATAGGTAAATCTAAGTAGAAGAGTGACGATATGTGTCGATTCTGATTGGTCATGTGGGCGTGGCCTAATATGCAAATAAGATGATATCATACATCGTGTGACCAGCTCTTGTCCAAGCAGATCCACGCTCATATCTTCGCTGTTTTCGGGGATGTATATGTGCATGCACGTGGCGATGATTGACAGGTGTAATGAGGCTCGAAGGTCTTAAAGGTCACATGACACCTGTATGCCAAGCAGATCGATAAACATATCGTCACCCTTGTACAAGATCATGTGACACCTGTAGACTAATCAGAGAGACATCCATATCATCTCCCTGCTACGAGATCATGTGACAACACATCCATGTCATCGCGCTGTATGGGATCATGTGACATCTCTAGGCCAAGCAGATTGACATCCATATCATCGCCCTGGTCAGATCTATTGACTTCAGCTGGCTCGTTGTCAGGCCTAATGCCCCATGAAAGGGGTGTGGCCTAAGGTCTTGGGGTGCGGCCTAATGACGTCCATACAGTCACCCTGCTCAGATCTATTGATGTCAGTTGGCTCGTTGTCAGGCCTAATTACCCATGAAAGGGGCGTGCCCTAAAGTCTTGGTGCATGCTCTAATGGCGTCCATACCATCATCCTGTGTAGGTCAGATCTACTGATAACAGCAGAGGCCTAATGGCGTTCATACCATCGCCCTGAGTAAGTCAACTCTCTATTGACACCAACTGGCTCATTATCCAGCCTAATGAGAGGTGGGGGTGGTGGTGGGGGTGGGGGGTGGGCGGGTGGAGGTGAGAGAGATTGAGCTACAGAGTGTCATGGGCTATAAGACAAATAATTCAAGTGTCGAGGAATTAACTATCAACAGTGTACTAAAATATCCCAACCTGCGTGCATTGTGCCAGATTTTCTCACCTTGCCAATAAGTAGCACCATTGCGGAATGATCCTTTAGCAGACTCAAACTCTTAAAGTCCTAGCTTCGTTCTACAATGGGCAAAGACAGACTGTCCGCATTAGCTTTTCTTTCCATCAAAATACAGTTGGCTACTGGACTGGATTGTAATGAATTAATAGATTACTTTGCTAGGATGAAGCCTAGTAGAAAGAGGCATGTGTAGTTGCTTTGTGCAACAGATAGTATGTGAATATCAAAACAACCAGACATGAAATGTTTTGGTAGAAGGCTTTGCTGTCTCCGGTCAAAAGATTTCATTTCAGCCAACTGACATCTGTGGTACCCTTGTAATTGAATTGAGATTGCTGTATACTATATACCGCACTCCGTTTTGACTTTGTCTATCATTTACCAGTGCATTCATTAAATCTTTCACCAAGGAAAGACATCGTCTTACATGTATTTTAATGCAAATACACAGGACACCTGTTGACTATTTTGTAAATAATTTGACTGGAAGCCATTGCTTGAAATTGAGTCCCGAGAGCTTTATACACAGAAAAAAAAGTTTCCATCATTTACAATTAGATTCATTAACCCTTTCACGGAATACAGTCATTATCTCAACTTAAAAGCAACCACACATGAAACTTGAATATTTTGAAAATAATTTGACTCTGATCCAATGGAGAGATGTGTGAGAGAGTAATTATGGGCATATATGCCAATCCTACCATGGACATTTGATTGATTTCACATAGTTTCAAACAACAACCATGACAACCCTGCCCACCACCTCTGTTCTATGCTGACTAGCATTATACAATTAGCTTACATTGTTTTGAATTTTTTAAAGCATGTAGTGGCAGCCACTGGCCAGGGGGTCGGGTTGGGGTGCATCCCACAACCACCACCCACCTCAATTTCAGTTCGCATCCAGCTTCAGGTATTCAACATATACACCTGTGCAAAAGTTAAGCACCACCCTATTTTTACGCACATGCGAGGGTATATTCATGTGCTATGAAGAAAGCAATAGCATAAACATTTATGTACCCATCCATCTTAGTGCAAGAGGTAATAATGCAACTAGAGGAATGCTGAATATGATGGTGGGGAAACACTGTATGTTTTTGTTTGAACTTGAAAACGAGGCCTGAATATGGTTGCGTTGACACAACTGACAACTATTGCCCTACAGTTGACACACGTGGCTAGATTGTCATTAATGGTGTCTGAAAACGAAGTTTAACATCTGTGCACGAGTTTAAGACTGTCATTATTAATACCGGGTATATCCACCTTGTGCCTGGATGACTGCCTGGACACGATGTCTCATGCTGGTCACCAACCGACTGATACGCCATTGTGGTATTCGTTGCCATTCAAGATGGAGTGCGTCTGTTAATTCCTGTAGGTTCTGCACAGGAGGATCCCTCCTTCTCACCATGTTTCCCAAAATGTCCCAGATATGCTCAATAGGGTTCATGTCAGGGCTCCTTGCTGGCCATGGTAGGGTTTCGATGGCATTCTGGCGGAGGTATTCATGCACAGCTCTAGCACGATGTGGTCGGGCGTTGTCATCCATGAATATAGGGTGGGTTCCAGGTGCATGATTTACAAAATGAGGGACCACAACTCTATCCAGTATGGAATCTTGATATCTTTGTCCATTTAGTGTTCCAGGTACAGTCAACAGATCCAGCTTACAATCAAATGAGATGCACCCCCATATCATAGCGGAACCTCCACCAAATGGAACTTCTTCCATGATGTTACGTTGGTCGTACGCCGTGCGTCTGGACCTCCATACACGAGTTCGACCATCTGTGGCATGAAGCAGGAACCGACTTTCATCGGACCAGTGTACCAATCTCCAGGATCTCATGTTCCAGTGTCTTCTTTCGTTGCACCACCTCAGACGCTCCTCTTTGTGGTGTGCAGTGAGGAGAGGACGTCTGACAGGTCTCCTAGCTTTCATGCCAGCAGCATACAGTCTCCTTTTGACGGTAGACATTGACACTCTATTGCGCGTTTCCCATTGCTGGCTGAGCACTCTGCTGTTGGTGAATGGAGATCTCCTAACAAGGCGTACTAGGGCTCGATCATCACGGGCAGTAGTCTTCTTCGGTCTTCCAGATCTAGGCCTGTCCTTCACCTCGTTAGTTTGCCCATGTTTTGCAATCAAACGACTGATTACAGTATGGTTAATGTTCAGCTGTCTGCCAATCTCTCTGCATGACATACCAGTGGTATGCATGCCTATGATTTGCCATTTCACACGATCACTTAACCTTCGTCTTGCCATAGCGGTTCACAATCAAGAGCTAATTCTCTCTGTACAAATAAACCAAGGTCATGAACACAAAATTCCTAATCTTGTCGCCTAAATCTGTATGTAATGTTCTACACCTCAAACTGGACTTTTACATAACTGAATACGTGTGCTGTTTCCCGCCACGCACGGACATCAAGCGGCGTGAAGTCATGCATGCATGTGCATTTCGTACTTGGAATTATGTCAGCTAACGCGGGGACAAAAAGTATGGCAGCCTAGTTGTACAATCATGTTTCTACGTTCTATTGTTTTTGCTGGTGCTTAACTTTTGCACAGGTGTATATAATAATTTAACACCCAACTCATGGTCTATATTTACCTCGGGAAATGCAGGAGAGGCCATGTGATATAGATTTACAAAACTTTTCCTTGATCCCACCACCACCCCTACACTTGACGCATTTTTGCTATTGCTTGCTCCCCTGTACAACAAAACCTGGCTACGTCACTGTGCGTTACCCTGTCAGTTTAGGGTTAGTTTAGCGAACAACAACTCATTGACCTGTATCATGTCGTATTTTAATGCATTTACTACCATTTAATTACAGAATTTTAATATTGTTAATGTAGTAGTATAGTACTGGTAAACTTGTTTAATTTTATGTATTTTGTATGTATTTATGTTTTATATTTGTGCATGTAATGAGAGATGATATTAATGGTGTGATTTGTATGGTAACTGTCTGAAATTTATGCATGAATCGTGCGTGATTTGTATATGGATCATGCATCATTTGTGCGTGAATTGTATGTGATATGTGTGTGAACTGTGTGTGATTTGTGTATGGGCAGTGCATGAACTGGAAGTGTGTGAGAATAATGTGTTTGTAGATTTTGTATGCTTTGTTATTAAATTTTGAAAACGTTTTTCCTGCCTTTGATTTTTGCTTACGAATTGTGATACATTAACCCTATGTCAAACAGGTCTGAGACAAAATGACAAGTGAGCTTTTTTCCTAATAAACAAATATATATGCATTGCACATGCCTGGATGTACCCAATCTTAACTTAATAACGTTCTAGAGTGCTGGCGCTGCGTAGATGCATCAACTTTGCTGAAAATATGTCGAGGTCATTCAGTCAAAAAGTCTTCTATAAATACTCAGCACAACAGTCTATAAATCCTAAAACGTTCAATTCACATGAATAGCTAATCTATTCCAATAGTCTTAAACTCTCGCATACCCCGCCACAACCGTGATCTCATACCAAGGCGACAATATGGACATCACTTGTACAAGGGTGACGATATGAACGTCGATCTGATTGGCTTACAGGTGTCACATGATCTTGTACCAGGCGGCATATATGGACGTCGATATGATTGGCCTATAGGTGTCACATGACATCAGACATGTGTAGCTCGTGGGGGCACATGCTGGTCCACAATGTTGCTCCGCTCTGTTGCACCGCATGTACAGGATGCATGAGAGGGCTGGTTAGCTTTGGTTCTCTGGGTTGCAGATCCCGTATCGCGCCCCTCCGGAAGGTACAAAGACCATCCCAACCGTTGGTGTCACTGGTATGATGGTCCATAAACTAATTTAAAAATCCGGACATAGTAATAATTAAAAATAACTACACAAACAATGGTACTCGTTTGCTAGTAGATGAGCAAAATTATACAGTACATAGAACCAAACCGGTGTCTTGTCTCTGTGGGCTCACAGGAAGTACCTCACAGATTCGTAAATCCAGCGAGGTATCCCCATAAGGGAGCATCCTAATGAGGCTACTTAAATAGTTTAATATAAACCAATTATACCCCTAACACACACAAAATAATATTATTGTGAGAGGAAAGTGTCTCACGTGGGCCTCCGTCACAGGGAAATGCCTTCAACACCGAAGCGGAGGAAAAGAGCTGGCAAAAAGTGCCACACTTTTGTTCAAACAAAAAATTATGTGCAGTGGGTCAATCGTAGTGAGACTATAATTAATGTGATGCACACTGGTTTATGTGAAGACGGGGCTGATGATTTCCGAAGAATTCAAAGGCCACCGTCTTATGTAGGTCCAAAGATACTGTCTTGGTAGTTGCTGCTTTATTTATGCGCCCTTCTGCTAATTTCTAACATATTGTTTAGTTGACAGATATGCTTCCAAGCTTTGGCTGTAAGTGGCAGGGATTCCTACCTATCTTTTGACACATAAGTCTAACTGGCAAAGATGCCAGGCTTCCCGAAGGGTGCCCCACATAGCATCTTCCTCAGAGAGACAGCATGCAGACATGTTATGGAGCGATAGCTCCTGAATCATATGACGATCCAGTCACGTATCGCACCACAACCACATAATACATCACTAGGACAATTTACCGTTCACAAAAGCAATTTAGAAAGTGCAATAGTATTTTTATGGCTGGCAGTAAGAGGCAGATATCTATCCCTAGTGACCTTCCCGTGAGGGCGTGGTGGACTCTAACACTGCACCCAGTCACCATACCGAGTCTCATCCGTCACCCGTGTGTTACAGAACTAACATTATACCTGTCATTAGGGTTATGTTCCAGAACGCCCAAAGATGCACTGCAGGCAGGGGTTACACAATATAATTTCTTTTCGCACTGCTTCCTACCTTGGTGGGGGTATCTAAGCTAACTGGTATCTGAACATACAGGGGGAGTGTATGCGAAATCGACACTTTAGTTTTCACCACTCGGAAACCCAGATAGTTTCCGAGAGTCGGATTCTGCCAACGTGTCGATTGGGAGTCCAGAAAATTATTATGAAGCCTTGCAGCTGGAGGAGCGTAGAAAGAGACAATCCCTCATCATTACTAAGAGGCCCTAAGCCAATTGGCCAATTTATACAATCTATCCGGTGTGCGGTGTTACATATCTGCTACAGCCAGAAAAGAGGTGTACACAATATGTCTCTTATGGAGAGATTGTCCCTAACTACTTTAAACCTATCCTATCGAGCTAGAATAGCCAGGTTTAGTCGGTCACATGTCAGGCTCGGGCAATGTGAGCATGATCAGTGACCTCAGTGTAAAATCGATGCTGGGGGAAATAGTGATACAGATATAATGTTGCTGTATAGTATAGCCTAGGGTACTGCGTCCATTGAGTTTTTATATAAACAAAACAAAATAACTAGGATGGCTACTTGCCATATACATAACTAACTAGTACAGTGCTAACAGTATATCAGGTCATAGGACCTTGCGGTGCTTGTTAGTTGTAAGCACACAGAAATAAAGATAATATGTACAGTACGAAACGGAAAAATTAAAAATGCGGTCTCACGACCTGGAAGGTCCTTATTAGTCATCAGTACCCCTAACGGAACAAATGAACAAATAGTACAATAGTATAGTTACTTGAGTACCTATTGGTCATCGGTACGGAAAGAGTTCATATATCATCGTAGTTGATGCATCACAGATGAGTAGCGCGAGGTGGCACACTCCTGAAGTTGCTGGGAAGTTTCCGCAGGTGAACTGTTGATGCGGATGCACTCTCAAGACGGTGAAGAAGAATGACTGTGGAGAGATGTCCATTAGATAGTCATAATAACTGATACATGAATTTACACAGTAAATTATAAAGTGTGTGTCCGGTGATGGTAGTTTGAAAGTTGCCTGTAACAAAGATGGCTACAGTTGTAATTAAATATTGCATGTACATAACTGGGTAAACCGTGCGAGATACATCGCATAGTTCTTGCGGTGTACCTGGCAGAGCCCCACCAGACTGTGGAAGTTTGATAGCACTTTTCAGCGTGGTCCAGAAGATCCGGCGAGTTATCCACCAAGAATCACCATGGCTCTACATTCTGTAGAATTTACATCGGGGCCGCAGGGCCCATCCACAGAGAAGCTCTCGTAAGTTGTTCCAGATAGGGAGTCCTTCTTATTTATTTAGTTGTCCAAGGGCTTAAAAAAACTTGTGATGCAGATAAAAGGTTGCTGAATGGCACAGGCGATCTGAATTCCGATAGGCACTGCTGCAGTGTAGGATACCACAGTCAGTAAGCAGTTAGCCCACATCAAGCACTGCACTTATGCAGCCACCTTGCTGTCGGCTGTTCCTCGCCGAAGTGCTCTCGATTCTTGATTTCTTGCTCTTTTTATACTACTCGTGATGACAGAGGCAGGATGCCCCCGCCAATCAGCGGGCGAGCAGTAGCCAATCAGCGTGCAGCCTAAAAGGGCTTAATACATACACGCGATTACAACGTTCAAGTAATATTTTTTTAATTATTTTAGTGAGCTATTTATGGATAGCTCGGCCATCTCTGGTCCCATCTTAAAAAGGTAAACGGTTTTGAAATCCTCGTCTCATTCTGGTCCTGACGACGAGAATGGAGTGATTTGAAAAAATCACAAGTACCAAATCCGTACACTATATGTATACACTCTCTTCCAATACTGTTGCCAGGGAAGCTCTGACGCGCACGTATGCGCGCTACGCGTTCTTACGGACTTAGCCATTTTATAGAAAGCTCTCTCATATGGCTTTATACACACATACTATCCTACCCAGGGGGGGGGGGACGTGCTTGGAATGCACCCGGAGCGGTCGCTCCGCACCCAGCTGAGCTGGGATGGCTCGTACCCGTCCGGCCGATCCACGCTACACCAACCCCCTCCTAGTTTGACACCGGGACAAATGATAATGCACCGCGCCTCGAAAGCACGGGAGGTTACTAGGTGAGAATTATAGACTTCTTGAGTAGGTGCATAGCCGAGAGGAGTAGTGACGTGAGAGACGCGTAGTTTTATCAGAGCAGAGCACATAGAGGTGCAAAAAAGTTTGGGAGGGAAGCATACTTTTAATTTTGATTTTTGGCCTGGTATTTATTTTTCCAGGCCTTTTCTTTTTTTGCATATTGTGGTGCGTGCCTTTTATTTACTTTATAACCATGATTTAGCTAAAACAATAGCTCACATGGGCATTCTCTTGGTGACGGATAATTAAATTTCTGCCGAAAACGCCCAAGCTCCAACGTACCTGAATTAGGATATATAAATATTACTAGTATATGTTTTAACATATATATGTCTTTTTCTTATATACGTAATATCACAGTAACATAACATGATAAAAATTATCATGACCGTGGTCAGCCCAGGGACGGGGTTTCAATTTTATAAACATAATAATAAATAAGAAAAAAATATTTTGAAAAATAAATAATAATAATCCTATCTTCTGCCCACCTATTCACACATTCTGCTGCACCCACGAGAATAATGTCCACAAACATTTGCCGAGAAATTCCCCCAACAAGTTTGGGTCCCACGACTCATGCTTGATGGCCGTGGTGGGGGGGGGGGGTCTTCTGATGCTGATATTTCATTACCCATGTTATCAATGTCCATAGTACTTAAGTTCGATGAAGTTGTGGATGAGTTAACGGATGCAAAAGTGGATGTGGTGACGATTATGGGTGTAGTCCTGACTCTTGCTGGGTCCGATTTTGCTGACATCACTGTTGTGGTGGCGGTGGTGGCAGAGGTGCTTGCTTGAGGTTGGCTGAATGATGCGGAGTTGCTGTGTGATGATGTTGCTCCAGTGATTGCGGATATGCTTCTAATTTTAACAGCCTTGATCAGTTTACTCACGGACGTTCTGGGTATCGGTCGGATCTCTGGTTGGTGAGCTATTCGTCGCTTTCCCGAATATGGTCTATCTTTGTCCTCATTTTGTTCACCAAGCTTTAATGTCACAACCAATACACAATGTTTTAAAGGCTAACGCGTGTGTTACACCATACCGCATGGCTGAATACAGGTACTTGCAGTCCGCACAGAATGTCCGTTGTAGTAAGTGGTCACGATTGATGTGAAGTTCCAAGTCCAAGTTTCTGGAAAACGCACACTTGCACAGATGTCCATTGTATGATAGAGCAGTACAAGGATACTTCTTTCCAATGTGAGCAGGTGCCGATTCTTCCGAGCTGTCGGACAAGGCAAGGTCTTCCGCAAGGGACATACTACTTCCTCATGATGGTTATTTGCAGAACTGCACTAACCTAACCAAACTTTCCTAACTCTTCATAACTTTCCTGGCCAATATAACATAAAGTAATAAAATAATAAGAAGAAAAACAGCGGAATTTGGTTTGCGACACGAAAGTAGCCTAATATGCGCTCTTCCCTAGTGTTGAGTTTGACGGGAAGATGAAATTTCAGTGCACGCGCTCCTCATTTTATACTTTTTGGTGACGTCACAGGAGGGCAGAGGGCCACACCTGGAAGTTTTAGGGTGAGTCAGTTCCGCCAAATATGGAAATATTTAATTTTTATTCTCCTGTAGTCGGATTATATATTCCCTTCATAGGAAGCATTCAAATATAAATAAAAGAAGGCAGGATAGCTGCTGTCATCCTCACTCAGCCGGAAATTGGGTCTCCGATCAACATTAAAATCTGGAACTATTTATTCCTGTGGACACTCACCTTTTAATTAGTGTGATGCGGCTTTTCAAGTTGGACGCTTATAAACTCGCCTGTTTGAATTTCAGGCTGGAACTCCCGATGGGGTGTGTGAGAGCATGATGACATCAGTGGCGTGGCCCCGACTCACCACCTCTCGCCTCCTCCATCACGCCGTGGTAGATACGTGTAGGGTGGTTCTTTTGTTTATAGACTTTGATCCGATTTACCAGAAAATAGAAGTGATGATCACATGATTCTTATTTTGAAAGCACGTTTTTGATCAGAAACTTAGGCAATCTGTATATGGGTGGAGTTTTGATGTCATTGATTATACGTATTTGATGCGAAAAATAGAAATATGTTTTTCTTATTCTGTTCCTCAGAACAGCATCCCTATATATGCGCGTGATCTTGTACATGTGCTGTCTCTTTTGTGTGGTAAATTTATTCCAGCCCGTGTTGATTAGTGGCTGAAATATGTTGGTAAGAGAATATTTGAAATTCTCCATGGTGTTATACTGTCGAAGTTTTGATGCAGCTTCACCAGCCAGCATGCTAATGATTTGTATACGTGGTAGAACAGTCATGTTCTTAATGAAAATGAGGAGAGTGTAGCTGACTGTAATGCATTGTTTGGTTTAAACAGCTCCATGTCTTGCGGAAGCCAAGGCTACTGACCCCGCCAAGCTGAACTGTATTTACCGGGGGGGGGGGGGGGTGAGGGGGGGGGGGGGCGGACTGCCAAGCATCCTCCTCTATAGGTAGGACAAGTCCTGCCCTACCTAGATCAAACTTAATTATTACGGTACAGCTCGAAAAGTGTGTGTCACAGTTTTACAATTTACAATCCTGAGTGTCTGTGTCTCTGTCATGTTGGTGAATTTGATTGACACGCATGGCTGCTTATCTGCGGATGATCTTGTGCTGTCATGACGTATGAAGTCTTTATAGCAGTGGTCGGGGGGGGGGGGGGATACTGCGATGCTCGTGGTGTCAGCTTTATCGGACATGATGCATAACACTCTGTAATGGCCAAGTCCAAAGACAGGACAGTGTTACTTTAGAGCGTGGACACACTCGATCAAATGCTTTCGAAATGTCGAAAAATAAGAACAGTACTTCTTTCTGTTTATCTAGAGCTTTGGCGATATTTGTATATATTCCCAATTGTTGATTTACTGTAGAATGTGAAGGAAGAAGGCCAGACTGATATGGAGTGATGCTATCTCTAATGTGGTTGTAAACGTATTTAAAAACAGTTGCATACTTACACCGCATAAAGTGTTTTTGCCGCATAGGAATCTGCAGCGATTATTTTGGTGAGACACAGCTATGCGGCAATTAGCATAGCTGTGTAGGATGCCATCCTAGGGACAGGGTTTCAATTTTAAAAACTTTAGATATTAATAAAAATAGTATTTAAAAAATAAGCATAATATTTCACTTTTCTGCACACTTAATCAAACATTCTGCTGCATCCACAACAATAATGACCACAGGTGTTGGCCAAAAAGTTACCCCAACAGGTTTGGGTTCCGTGATCTGTATATGCTGGATGTGGTGCGTGATTTCGAACTACTGACATATTGTTGGTGATATTTTCCCTACTAGTGTCTGATGAGGTAGCGGATAAATTTGCAAAAGTTCTGTCTAATGCACGTGGTGTTGATCTGTGACTGGTGATGGCGGCTGTGGTGGTGCTGGGTGTCCTGATCGTCTCTGTTGTGATGGTTGCTGTCATCATGCGGTGGTGGTAGTGGTGGTAGTTGAGGTGGTGGTGGTTTCGGATTTACTCCTACGGAAAGCTGTGATGATGCGTGAAGAAGTGGAGGTGGTTGCTGTGGTGAGTTTCCTGATCTTGGCAGCCTGGATGAGTTTGTTGGTGATGGTGACTGTGGTGGCCTTAGTGCTGCACGATGGTGGTGTCGTGGTGCAGTTCTCCTTGGCTGTTTCTTCGTCGATGGTTAAGTCTGGTGGTGATACGGAACTATCGGAAATGTCGGGTAATGTTAGTGAAAGCCTAGGAACTGTTATTGGTACACTTATCATGACTGATGCTGGACGGATAACTGCGGATGTTGATGTAGCCAGAACTGAGGGTGCTGTCAGTGCGGTTATTACTGATGTTACTGGTGTGGTGTCTGCTGCGATGGTGGTGACTTCTGGAGTGGTTGCTGGTGCGGTTGCGGTGGTGGTGGTGGTGGAATGCGGAGGAGTAGGTTGGCGTCTCTTTGTATGTTTTGTCTTGGCCATTCTACCGGTAGGAATTACTTCATGTGGTGTACAAGCTTCCAATCTCGGAGCTACAATGTCAATTGGTTCGTCTTGGTCTCCGGGTTGAAGATTAACCACTAGAACACGATGTTTAGACATGGAGACGTGCATAACTCTGTACCGTGTTGCTGAAAATAAATACTTGCAGTCTGAACAAAATGCGTACTGATGTAGATGATCTCGGTTGATATGTAATGTGAAATCCGAGTTGCGGGAAAATCCGCATTTTCATGGCTGTCTGTTATATAATAATGAGGTGCATGGAAATTTCTTCACCATGCTCATCTGACATTCCTCGATCAAGCTGTCAGACAAGGCAAGATCTTCCGCAAGAGATATCTTATTTCCGCATTGTTGTTGTATGCGGGACCGCAAACACCTAACCTATCCATTCCTAACTTTTCATTTTTGTATAGACTCCTAATGGCCAATTAAAGTAATCAGATAAATGTAATAATATTTAAACAGCAGAAATTGATTTGTGACACAAAAGTAGCTTAATGCCCCATCTGCCCTATCATCAAATTCGGAGCGAAGATGAATTTTCGTGCGCGATCTCCTCCTTTTATTGTTTTTTATGATGTCACAGTCGGCCAGATGACCACGCTAAAAAAGTTCTGGGTGAATCGGTCATCACCATAGAATTTTATTAACCTGGAGTCGGATTAAATATTCCCTTCATAAGGAGAAGGCAAATATAAATATAAAAAGGAAGGAGAGTCACTTATTTCTCCATTTTTCGGAAAATCGGGTATCCGATCAACGTTAAAATCGGGAACTACTTATTCCTGTGGATGCTCACATTTTAATTAGAGTGAAGCAGTTTCCAAGTTAGATACTTATAAACTTTCCTGTTCAAATTTCAGGCTGGAACACCAAATGGGTTGGGGAGAGTGTGATTACGTCCGGTCTGTGACCCAGACTCATCACCCCTCGCCTCATCCACCGCACGTGTGGTAGCTATGTGGGAGGGTGATTCACATGTTTATAGTCTTTGATCTAATTTACCTGAAAACAGTGTTGTTGATCACATGGTTTCTTATTTTGAAAGCACGTGGTTGATCGGACTAGGAGTGTCTGGTGCTCTTAATTGTTGCTGACCAATGTAAATTGGATGCGGGATGTTGAAGTATGGCTTTCTAAATGTCTGTTCTCAGGAACAGCGTCCCTACCTGCATGTGATTTTTATCAGCGCTGATGTAGGTTGTAGATACGCGTGGCTGGTCCTCTGTGGATGAATCCTGTGCTGTCGTGCTTTGTCACGGTTTTATTGCAGTTGGGGGAGGAGTACTCTGATGATTGTGGTGACGACTTTATCTAACATTGAATGTATTCTCTCTGTAATGACCCAAGCCTTAGAAAGGCGGGACAGAGGTACTTAGAGTGAGGATGACCAAGACGGGGGCTGTCGTAACTTGAATCAGACCATTGTCGAATTTCACATTCTGTGCCTATCTCATACTAGCTACCGACAACAGGCGGCGGTCATCCGGCTCTCTCAATAAAATCTGTTATTACGTGTAATTGGTGTCATTTCATTTACTGCTATTGCTAATCTCACCTCAAGGGAGGGGTGTGTCTTGCGGTGTGGGGGTCATGATGTTCTTGATGTTGTTATCCTTCCGCATGTGTTGTTTCCACGTGACGATGAAAGGGGTGCGCGCATGGCGGAAAATTGTTGCTCTTGTCCTTGTATGTAGTAATACCTGATGTAGGGAAGTCTGGCATTGAATGTGATGTTGGTCGTGTGGTGCAGTGGGTGATGTCCAGTTTTCCAAGTGGAACATGCCGAGTCTGTTGATGGAGGATGGTTTGTGTGCGGAAAGCAAATTGCTCACCGTTTTTGTGTTACTATCGTTTTCTGTTGCAAAGGATAGGTGCAGGCTGGTTTAATTTGATGATGATGTTCATGGGTGTTAAGGCCCAATGCTGCAGATGCGGTGGGTGTCGATGTCTTCCGTTCTACTTCCTATAACTGGATGTATGTTTAGTATTTGTGCAATTCATAATTGATGTATCCAAACTTGAGGACATGTGTGTTTCTGTTGTTTCTGTCTTTCTGTGTTTCGGCTGTGGTGTTCTGACTGCTCACAAGGTGTGTGGTGGTGAGACAGTTGTGGAGTGGGGTGCCTCGGTTGGGGGATGGACATCTCCTGTTACATGATGGTTGATAGTTTTTAGTACCGTGAAAAATCGAGCCGAGATTCTGCTGAACAGGCCGCCTCTGCACCCACCATCAGCCAAGGGGATGACCGAGGTGTGGGAGGAAATTAGGGATGTGAGTTGGAGTGGAGGTGGTGTTGTGGGAGCGACTTGTATGGGGGTGGTGGGGGGGGGGGGGGTGGGGGTGGGGTGGTCTCGCGGTTTCAGGGGTTGTAAGGAGGGTGCTCCGAGCTGCATGGTTTTCCTGTTGGCTCTAACAGGCCAAGTAACAAGCCTCAGCCTCCGCTTGTGGTAACTCTATAATTGGGGTAATAGCATGAAGTGGGTGGGAATGGGAAGAGGTTGGTGGAACAACTTTTCCGTCCTTCCCCTTGGACAGTACAAATGAGAAAGTCTTCAGATACGACTTCCCAGACCTGGTAGACCCGCTCTGAGGAGGGAGAGGGCGAGTACATGGCTCGTCATCGTCCGCAGCGTTAACCGTTTGTTCACCCAACTCGTGGGTTGGTAGGAGAGGGGTTGAACTGGCACCGTGGTGCTCTGCGGTAACATCAGGAATACCTGTTTCCGCAGATACATCGGTCTGGGTACCAGTGTTATACGTATCGCCTGGTCTGAGCTCTGGCACCGGGTCATCGCTAACACAAGGTTTAAGATGATCGAAGTGCATGACTAAGGTCATGATATCTGAGGCGCGGATTTGGTCGGTCACGTCCGACTTCTTACCTACTACCACATAGGGGTCTTCCCACTGGTAACTCAGTTTACTTGGCATGTTTGCAGAATGTCATGTATCGTGAACCCAAACCATTTTTTTGTACACACCAGTCATGCCAGGTTTTCTGACGCCGGTGTACAGTGGAGAATGTTTCTCTCACAAGCCCATGGACCTGTTCTATGTAGAGAGGTGAATATTTCTCCCCCAAAATTCTGAGCATGGCCAGATCCAAGGGTAAGGCAAACTCACAGCCTAACATTAACCGAGCAGGGGTATAACCCATGCTGGAATGTATGTATTGATGTGCGGTACACTATGAGTACATATGGAAGTCAAAGATCCCAATCACGACAATCAAGGGGTGTTTCCTTAGTCAACGTCACCGAGAGAGTCCTATTGAATCTCTCTACCATCCCATCACTGCACGTGTTTTGACTATTTGAAACATTTTGCAGAGGTCGGAGATCAACTGGCGCTCAATATTACTACCTTGGTCAGAATGTAACTCACAGGGCATTCCAAAATGGCATAACACATTGCTGGACAGAACCTCCGCTACTGCGGATGCCGCTTGGACGGTAAAGCAAATGCTTCTACCAACTTTGTAAAATAATCTTGCAATATGAGGATGTATTTGTTTACTTCATCCATCGTATTCAAGGGACTGAGCACTATTGGCACTATCAATAGCCACTCGCTCCCACAGTGCACCCACAATTTTAATTTGTAATGGTGCGGTGTGTTGCTGGCCAACAGTGCATCTTTGACAGGGGATGCATTTGGCGACCCAAGCCTTGACACTATCGCATATCCCAATCCAGTAGAATCTCTGTTTGATCTGCTCCATTGTTCTTTCCACAGCTAAGTGGCCAGTGTTGTCCACTATGCACCCTTTGGCCTTCCCGGTGTGTTGCCTGTCTCCATCATGGGACGTCGCCCAGTACTTCACACAGGAACGCCGCCTAGGCTAAGTGCCTTTCCCGCATATGCATATGAGATTGAAAACCCTGCCCATAAGAAACATAATTGAGGAACGTGGCTCAAGGGGCAATTAGTCTAACATGAGATCGAGAACATGCCCATAAAAACATGAATGATTGAGATTGAATATATCAAAATTATATCCTATTCCAATAAATTATCTATTTTATAAATATGATGATAATGAATATATTAACTTTGCATGCATTTGATGCATGTGGGTGTGTGTGTATGTCCGGCTGTTCATAGGTATGTATGCTTCTTAAGATGATTTACATTAGGCATCGTGGGACATACCCAACATGCATCAGCTACATATCATTACATGGAGCATGCACTCTCCATCCAACTGTAACCGATGGATATTTACATATGCCTACAACCCCTAGTTAAATATCTACTCTCAGATATGTAACTGCTGCACACCATCAATCAACAGCATACAATCAAAGATATTTACAATATGAAAAATGGAAATATATACTACACAATAGCCACGCCAGTGTGTCCTAACAGCCAAATAACCATGTCAAAATAAAAAATATCCAAACAAAAACATATAAATAACATTAGCAAATAAACAAAACAATCAAATCAATATAACTAAATTCTTGTAAGTAACTTATCATATATAAGTTTCATGTAACATAAGCTAACCATATAACTAAATTATAAGCTAAACTATGCAATAGCAACTATAGCAGTGGCACAAATCCATATAATTAAAACATAAACAAACTTATACAGTTGTGTGTAAACATAGTATATGATGTGTAGTATAATATGATCTATTACATTGATAGCAGGATGCG
This sequence comes from Chaetoderma sp. LZ-2023a, assembly GCA_034401795.1. NCBI lineage: Eukaryota > Metazoa > Mollusca > Caudofoveata > Chaetodermatida > Chaetodermatidae > Chaetoderma > Chaetoderma sp. LZ-2023a. Next base: position 60,625,556 of record CM067360.1, read on the forward strand.
CTGTTAACATAGTAAATGTGAGCTCCTGGTCCTTACCTCATTCGAATCTACTGTATTTCTTAGTCAATTCTACTAGCAGTCTGGCTATTTTTGCATAATCTCGGACGCACGACCTGTAATAGCCAGTTGCACCTAAGATACTCCTAACTTCATCTATGTCTTTTGGGGCGGCCATTCCTCGGATGGCTTCCACCTTCTGCTTCTGAGGTGAAATATCCTGAGCTGAAACATGGTAGTCTAACAAATCGATGGGGTCTTTTAGCAAAATCACACTTTTTACGCTTCAATTGTAAATTATACTCACGTAACCGTGACATGACTAAACAAAGGTGATGAGCATGTCCTTCAGGTGATCTTGAAACACAACAACATCATCGACAAAGACATATATGAACCGCCCCACATAGCCTTGAAAAATGGAGCTCATCGCCCTTTGAAATATGGCCCCTGAGTTCCTAAACCCAAATGTCATGCACAGCCATTCTTACTGGCAAAGGGCACAAACAAAAGCCGTTTTCTCGATGTCTTGTTTAGCCATTGGAATATGCCAATACCCAGACTTAAAATCCATCATAGAAAACAAATCTGCGCCTTGCATACCATCAAAAATATCTGAAATGTTTGGTAATTGGTAATTATCATGGGGGTACCACTTCATTAAGACAACGATAGTCTATGCAGAAGCCGGTTGTCCCATCCTTCTTAGTGACCAGAGTGATAGGTGATGTCCAAGGTGAAGCAGATGGTCTTATCACACAAGCTTCTAACATTTCTTTGATCTGATCCTCAACTATATGTGCTTTTATTAACGGCATGCGGTATGGTCGCTGTCTAATGGGAGCACATGTAGTGGGAATAGTGCATTCTACAGAGGGAGTTTTCCCCAAAGTGTTTGGACGAGCCATGTCAAAATTGTCGGCAAATTCATTCAGAACTTGGTCAACAACCTTATACCCTGTTGTCTCAGTGATACTCGCTTCGATGTGATATTCAGACTGGTGCCTGAAAGGAAAATGCGATCTATAAATTTTATCAAACCATTTCATTTCCCCTTTTGCATAATCAATTACTGTTCCACCCAAGTGCAGAGCACCTGCTCCTGTTAATCCCTCTTGATGCATTTGATGCACAATTACAACAGGGATAGGGCTGGCATCAGTAAAATCTTTACCGCTGTTTCACGCAAGACCTCAATTAGGGAACCATTTACAGCCAGCAGAGTACAGGGCTTTTTCAATGGCCTACTGCCTAGCAGACTTCCAAATGTTACACCTAGTGAGTGACGTACTGGCCCCAGTATCTATCAATATATCAATATCACACCTACCAGTATCAACATCATAACCATGTGACTCTAATACGAGTTGGACCAGGAAACGGTCAGTCATCCATTCCCTCCATTGACATTTCCCAGATTCTATTGGTAGAGAGGCTCAGCCATGGCCCCTTGCTCATCATGTCGTCCATCACGTGTGACTTCAGCATAACTAGTGCGATGTGGATCCGTTGAATAGTCCATGCGATGCTCTGCCTCGTTGACCTCCATGTCTTCGTGGCATCTGTTGTGTGTGCATCATCCATTTGGACACTGAGACTGGTAGTGTCCTACTACATTACATCCCCAACATGTTACCATTGGTCGGGGTTTGCTTAGTTGTGGCGCATTCTGTTGCTTCGGTGACTGTCTTGATGCATGTGTTGCTGATTGCTGTTGCTGCTGTTGCAATCATTCAACCTTACCGCAATAATAGCACTTATTTACCTTGCGTTTCAACTGTCCAGGTTGTGGTGATTTGTTGCTCGAACACTCATTGCCTTTGTGGCCGATGCCACCACACCCATAGTACGTTGGTTGTTGTGTTGGCGTTCTTCTACCGATAAGCGGTAACGTAAAGTTGACCTCACAGTTCGCATTTTGTTGATGCTTTACTACATTTAATGTTTCAGCTTGAAGGCCTTTCATTGCTTTAAACACTGAGTCTAAAAGTGTATCCTGTCGTTCAAACATGCGGGCCTCTAGTTCTCGAATAAGTTGATAAACTGTCTTTTCGGGCCGGTTCACAGTGTCAATTTCCATCAGCTCTTCATGACGGCTCTTAGGTACAATGTTCATTGCATCTAACAGGTTGTTCAAGCTGCCGTTCTCCTCTGTGAACACAATGGCGACTTCCAAAGTTTCATGTTTCTTAAAAACTACATGCCTAGCTAACTGTATATCATTTAGTGTGCGTATGTACACATGCAGGATGATGCATTAGCTATCAGCGTTGTCTTCTCTGGAGGCTTTCTTCGCCATATAGCAGAAGTGGCGGTTGAACATGTTGATGTTCTCGCTACGTGTTTGCCAAATATTCTCAAGTTCGCACTTGAGACGTTCTCCCTCGTTTGCCAATACGAATGTTTTGACGATGGATTCATGTATATCGTTCCATGCTGTTGCATTGCGATCTTGTTGGGAAGACAGAAACTGTTCCAACTCCTTATGCAATTGTTCGGTCGTCGTCCACGATGCGATATAAGTGGCATCCCCACCTTTTGCAGGGTGGATGGAATCCAGTGCGCATCTGCATGACTCAAGGAATTTGTGCACTTTAATTGGATTTGAAACGTCGCAAATGTTGATGTGTCGAGCATGATTTTGTAAAAGTTCTCTGTGCACCGGGTCATCCTCCCAACTTGAAGATTGATTAGTAAATAGAGCTACACTATTTTGCAGCTCCCTGGTGATGTTTTTCAAAACATGCAAAAGTTGTGTGTGCGTGTGTGTGCGTGCGTGCGTGCGTGCGTGCGTGCGTGCGTGCGTGCGTGCGTGCGTGCGTGCGTGCGTGCGTGCGTGCGTGCGTGCGTGCGTGCGTGCGTGCGTGCGTGCGTGCGTGCGTGCGTGTGTCGGTTTATCTCCCATGCTATAACTCTGTTTAGCCCAGCATGCTACCGACTAAAAACCTTTTCTATTCAGCTCGATAGGATGGGTTCAAATGATTAGAGACAATTTCTTCGTTAGGAAACACGCAGTGTATGCCTCATTTCTGACAGTTGCGATAATTTAGCCCCGCACTCAGGCAAGGTTGTGTAAGATTGGCCAAAATACCTAAAGGGCCTCATATTTCTAAGTTATTGTCTCTCTTCATGTTCCACTAAGCCTTATGGCTTCTTAATTGTTTGGATGTCCCTATCCGCACCATGGACTGATCCGACCCTGGGAAACTATTGGGGTTTCCGAGCGGTGATGGCCAGGGTGTGGTGTCACACATATTCCCCATGTATATTCGGATACTCAGTAGTTAGCACCTTTGCCAATGTAGGAAAGCACTGCGAAAACATGTCTTAATTATTATTTTCTTTAATCTGCTGAACAATCCTCCCGCACCACAGTGCATAGCTGGGCAACTTGTGTTTAAACCTAATGACAGGTTAAAAAGTTAGTTCCATAGGACCTGGTGATGGGCATCCCCACCGAATTCCGTAACAATGTCTGGGCATGATATTCAGATCTGCGACACGCTCACGGGAAGGACATTTATGGTGGGTATTCGTCTCTCTTACCCCCACCATAACGATAGATCAGTTGCCTAAAAATGCTTTTGTGAAAAGTAACCAATGTCCTGTGACACTTTATGTGGTTACGGAGCGAGATGTCCGAATTCTTATCCAGTTCTGAGATCTTACTAAGTAACATGTATGCACGCTGTCTTCAGTATTGATGTCTTAGGGCATCGGTTCTCAATGACAGCCGTATCTAAAAGCCATAGGTAGATGCCAGCCATTTGCGGTCTAAAATAATTCTTGTCTCTAAAAACTAAATATTAGGTTAAGCATAGAAGAAGGCCTGCATAAATAAAAGTGACAACTACTAATTCAGCATACTGGGAATTACATAAGACGGTGACATGGGAATCCTTTGGGAATCATTCGTCCCGTCTTCACGTAAAACAGCACGCAACCATACAGTCATAATCTCACTAGGTATGGTCTTTTCTTTACAGCATTTTGGTTAAATATTAGAGTGGGCCCCTTTTGACTACCACTCTTCTCCCACTTTAAGCAGTGGCAACATTTTCCCGTGACGGAGGCGCGCGCGAGGCACTTGCCTCTCGCAAAGATTCAGTGATGACGGTCCATGCAAGGATAATACTCCTCACCCAAACTATCACTAGGAGTAGTGCTCGCATGAGGCACATGATTTTCCGTCACTACAAAGATAATTTTCTTTCCTTTCAGCTTAGAGGTATAATAACTTATATTAAGTTAATTAGTTAAGTCTCATGTACGAGAGCCTCTCTTGAGGGGATACCTCTGCGGACCTACGAGTCTGTGTGGTACCTCCAGAAGCCCCACATTTAAAAGTTCATCAGGCTTTCTCTATGTCTTGTATTTTCGCATGCTCATTATTTTTATCTAGCATACTTGACGGTCTGTTTAGGTGAAACTATTGTATAGACTTATTTTAATTAGGTCACCAAATCAAATCTTGTAAGTCCATAGATCACGAAATTGCTATGGACAGGCATACTGGTGACACAAACTCTTGGGATGAGACTGTTGTGTTCAATGTTCGCGACGATGGTCACACGGCCCCGCCGTAACGATTGAGTTTCACCGGCCTTAGGAGCCCATCTTTGTTACCCTTAGGGAAGTATCATACAGGATCCGTCACCCCTAGACCGGAAGCTAACCAGCATCATCAGTCGTCGTGCACTTGCAGCATGGGGAGTCGACATCAGACACCAGAATGGCCCAACACTACCCCACGAGCTACACCGCCAGTTCGTATCCGTTCCACGGAGAAGAAGAAGTCAATGGCGCTGGTGAAGTGAACCACTCATAAAGAGAAGAGAACAATAACATCTTCCCCACCGGCAACAGCTAAATCAGTGTACCTTTCTGAGGATAGCGCAACTTCGATATCACTGCATCATCTAGTTATTCTTATGGATCCAGAAGCAAGTAAAGGAAGGATGATCACCACCACATCATCGATCACTACAGTGCAGCTCACGCACATCACGACCCTCACGACAACTACACCGTATACCACAAGCACCTCGATAACAGCCCAGACCAATCCCACAATGCGGTAAGAAACCAGTCCGTGTAAAGTGTATTCGGGAAGGAAACATGTGGCAGGACAATCCTTGGGCATATTTCCATTACCGCATGTTACAGCTAGTAAGCTAATCTGTGCAACAAAACAACAGAAAGGGGCATCCACCACCATGCATAATACGGCCTATGTCATCACCGACAGCTTCGTCACATCAACACTGTGCACATCTAGCTTCACCACAACGACAACATTACCATTATCTGCGCAACAGACACTTTCCGCATCATCAGAAAGTGACCATGTTTTTGATGTGAGCATCTCCACAACTTGCATTCATCAAACGCGTACAGTGTTAGTGGACTGTGCAACACAGCTGGGACTCTTTCAGAAATCTCATATATATATATATATATATATATATATATATATATATATATATATATATATATATATATATATATATATATATATATATATATATATATATAAAAGTAGGGATTATCTGATAGGAATCATGACGATGGTTGTGCTGCTACTATTATTTATGTATACTTGTCCTATTATTATAATATTTTGTAAAATCGAAACCAATGTCCCAGAATGACCACGGTCAATCTGCATAGTTACGATATTACGTAGCTATGCCTCATCATATTGTAGCTCGCCGGGCGGTGTCGGGCCGTTCTGATGTCTCATGTCGACTCGCCGCGCCGTAGGTGCATGATGAGTGACGATGCTGGTTAGCATCTGGTCTCGGGGTGACGGACCCTGAGCGAGACTGCCCTGCAGGAAACAAAAACCGGTTCCTAAAGCTGGTGGAACTCAATCGTTCCGGTGGGGCTGTGCGACCATTGCCGCAAACATTAAACACAACGGTTGTGTCACCAGTATGCCTGTCCATAGCAATTTCGTGATCTATGGACTTACGAGATTTGATTTGGTGACCTAAAAATGTAAGTCTATACAATGTGTTAGCCTAAAATTTGCTAGATAAAACTACAATAAGAGCATACGAAAATACAAGACATAGAAGCAGGTAGATGAACCTTTAAACATGGGGCTCCCGGAGGTACCACACAGACTCGTAGGTCCGCAGAGGTATCACCGCAAGGGAGGCTCCCATACATGAGACATAGCCATTTAACTTAATATAAGTTATTATACCTCTAAGCTGAAAGGAAGAAGAATATCTCGGACGAAAAGTGATGTGCCTCACGCGGGCACTACTCCTAGTGCAGGTTAGGGTGAGGATTATTATCCTGGCATGGACCGTCGTCGCTGAATCCTTGCGAGAGGCAAGTGCCTCATGCGGGCCTTCGTCTCGGGAAGGTGCTGCCACGGCTTAAAGTGGGAGAGGAGTAGCAGGTAAAAATGGGCCCACTCTAATATTCCAAACAAAAATGCTGTACAAAGAAAAGACCATACCTAGTGAGATTATGACTGTAGGGGTGCATACTATTTTACGTGAAGATGGGATGGAAGATTCCCGATGGATTCCTTCGTCACCGTCTTATGTGATCCCTAATATGCTGAGTTAGTAGTTGCCGCTTTTTTTCTGCGGGCCTTCTGATCTGCTTAATCCTTATTTTAGGCCGCAACTGGCCAATAACTACCTAGCTATTAGACACGGCTGTCACGGAGAACAGATGCCCGAGGATATTAATACTGCAGACAGCACTCATACATGTTACTTAGTGGTATCTCCAAACTGGGTGAGAATCCGGACATTCCGCGTTGCAACCACATGAAACATTACAGGACATGGTTCACATTTCACGGAAGCATTGTTAGGCCATATCTCCTATCGTTATGGTGGTGGGTAAGAGATATGGATGCACACCGTGAATGTCCTTCCCATAAGGGCGTGACAGATCTAAATATCATGCCCAGCCATTTAAACAGAATTCGGTGAGCATACATATCTCGCCCGTCACCGGGTCCTATGGAACTAACTGTTTAACCTGACGTTAGGTTTATACACAAGTTGCCAGTTTTGCACTGCGGTGCGGGAGGATTGTCAGTAAATATAATAATAATTAATACATATGTTTTTGCAGTGCTTTCCTACATTGGCTTAAAGTACTATCTACTAAGTATCCGAAGATACACGGGAATGTGTATGTGATACCGCACCATAGCCATCACCGCTCAGAAACCCCAATAGTTTCCTAGAGTCGGATCAGCCCATGGTGCGGATAGGGACGTCCAAACAATTAAGAAGCCACAAGGCTAAGAGGAATATGAAGAGAGACAAAATCTTGGAGTTATGAGTCTTACCAGAGTGCGGGCCTAGATTATCGCACTGCCGGAAGAGAAGAATGTATTACAGTATGTAATGAAGAAAGTGTCTCTAATCATTTTTGAACCTATCCTATCGAGCTGAATAGAATAGGTTTTTAGTCGCTAGCATGCTGGGATAAACAGAGTTATAGCACGGGCAGCGACCTCAGTGAAAAATTGTTGGTGGCGGGAGAATATGCTGCATATATAAATGTTGCTGTATAGGGTTTCCTACGTGCACTGCATTCCTATATTTGCCATAATTTAAGCAAAACAGTTTAACGGATGGCCACTGGCCATATACATATGTAATCTAACCAGAACAAACAATACGGTGGCAATGATTAAGATATATATAGTAATACAGGTTGACGAACCTACTATAGTGCGGTTAGAAACACATTGAGGAAAATGAAAATAACTATTTAACAAATACAGAAATTATAACTATCGGTCCTAAGACCGTTACGGTTCCTTTTAGTCATCGGAACCGTTAGTACGGATACGAGATAATTAACAAAACCTATATAGAGAAATAATCAAACGGTGAAGTATAGTTACTTGAATACTTGGTAGTCATTCCCAAGTTAGGCTACCGTGTCACACAAATTGACATGTAGATCTGTAGTCGACGTGAGATGATGCGCTCTCCGGAAGCTGGAAAGTTACCGCAGGGTGGTTCCTGCAGGCTGGTTCCCGCAAGCTGTTGTCCACAAACAAGATTCCCGCAAGAACGTCCATGGCAGGGGATCATCGCTCAGCACTGTAAGCCTATTCAGAATGTGTAACGAGCAGTCAGCAAAAGATACGATAGTACTACGTGGTGAAGAAAGTTCCCGTACACCGATGGTATGGATGGAAAGTTTAAACAACCTGATCACTAGCAGGGGTTGTCAGATGTGGATGAAGATGCAAAACAAAGCATCACGGTGCTGGGTACGTCAACCAGCTCTGAAGACGCACCGGGCAGAGTTCACTTGCTACGGTCGAAAGTTGAAAGAACCCACACGATTAGTGCGGCGGCGTTTGAAATACCACTTTTAGACGTGGCCTGCGGATCCGGCGAGTCATCCACCAAAGAACATCCTGCCTCTACATCTGTAGGCCTCACCGCAAGTTTGTGTTCCGAATGTAGATATTGTATTCGTGAACGTTTTTATCAAAAGTTTCCAAACTACTCCCGTAAAAGGGGAGTTACAAAATTGTTTTAGTGCAGTGGGTTGGAAACTGTACTCTACGGGATAAAAACCCGACATGTAGCGAAGAAAGACGCGTGTCGCGCTTGATAATAGTTGGTACAGCTCCAACCTGTTTGGCCCCTGGCCGAGGATGCTCTCGATCACTGGATCGCTTCTCCTTTTATACTCGCCATGACGTCACAGGTGCAGGCTTCATCCAATCATCGTTCGAGCAACAGCCAATCAGCACACAGCTAATAATAGCGGCGTCGAACGTTCTAGAACATTCTAGAAGCTTTATGTCTACGTGGTTATGACGTCAGGACAATATTTTGAAGAAAATCAAGAAGAGTTTTTCCTAGATAACTCAGCCATTTCTCAACCGATTTTGAAATGGTGTACAGATTTAGATAGCCCATCGAACTCTGGTCTTGATTAATGCCAGATTTAACGGGAATAGACAATCAATAAGAATTACAGAGTACCTGCTCAGTACACTATAAGTGCCATCCTATCTAGGTCACAGCCATGTGCTCCATAGAAACAGCGTCCTGACGCGCGCATGCGCATAATGTGTTTCAACGAACTTAGTCGTTTTTCGACACGCTATCTCTCCCATAGGCCTATATACGCTTATAGCTCTACCCAGAGGGGCGTGTTCAGGAAACGAATCTTAGACGGGCGGCGCGTACCCAGCTTAGCTGGTACGGCCAGTACCTGACCGGTCAATCCGAACTACACCATGTCTATATTGTGGATTGTGGATTATTGTGTCATAAATATGCTATCTGCGGTGTGCGGATATGGTATACCACAATAAAACTTTACTTTAGTCATACATTCCAGCAGTTAGCCGGGGCTGCCTGACATACTTTTCCCTTATTATTGTAATCTTTTTCTTATTATTTACATGTGGAGAATTGCAACTTATGTATATACTTTTAGTCCAGTCAATCTAGGCCAAAAATATTTTAACCCGGAACAAATTGCAACAGAATTTTTTTACCTCGCCCAGTGTATAGGGGGCCATCATGTACAACATATCAAAAGTCCTCCAAAATTCCAATAGGGGAAAGGGTACAATTTGCATAATTATTACCAGATTTGGGCCATTTCACCTGAAAAATCCATTTTTCTTTTATTTCTTTAAAACCGGTATGTAATATATGTGTGACTGGGTATTTTTGGACTTTTTTTAGTAATAAATGAATACGATTGACATATTCTCCACAAATTAAATGTATTGTGTTATGCCACTTGCATGAATTTACCTAATACCATCATTGATATTGATACAATACATATTATACTTTATTATGTCACGGTATTGTGTGTTTCTAAGCTAAGCTAAGATGAAATAGTATGGCATAGGTACCTGGTTTCTACTAATTTCATCTTGCATCAATTATCCAAGTCATCTTCCTCAATGAGCGTTATTGAATTCGAGCAACTGAGACCCTTACAGTCTTCGCAGGCGGATGTGCAGCTGAGCCCATGTTTTCTACAGGTGCATCTCTTTGATTCACAGCCAGTTTTGCAGCTGCATCTAAATGAATACAGTAAATCGTCAGGTGCTGCCAGCATGTCAGTCTTAACAGGCAGCATTTGGTGGTTGAGAACTTTCCAGCCCCATTCTGTTGGATCCATATCTCCAGCATCTCCTCTCCAAACTTGAATTTGGTAGTACACGCGAAGACTGTGAAACTTTGCGGATGCGGGTGTTGGTGGTAAATCTCGTGCTTCAACATACTTGGAACTTTTTGCAACCTTCTCCCTGAATCGCTTGTACCGCAAAGCAACTAGACTATCCATTGAAGTGCCATTGTATAGAATAAGCATTGCCTTCTCACCTGCTTTTATCACGTCATCTTTATTCGCATTACTCATTGTAAACACTTCAGCAATTTGAGAGAGTTCTTTGCAGCACTGTATTTTGCTAAGGGATGCAGATTTTCCAATTCCATAAAGCCTAGATGTTGAGTCACAGCCAAGGATAGCATGGATAAATAACAGCTGTGAGCACAAACAGAACCCGAGTTTTTCCTTTGCCATTTTGATATTCCACAGTCGGGGTTTCTTTGCATTTTGCTTTGGCTCTGGTCTGAAAAATAGCTGACAGCCATTCATATCAGTATGGTATAGAAGCAACACCAGTAGGTCGGTATCGTCTCCAACAAGAGCAGTATTTGTTGACTTTGAAGCCAAGATAGCCGTTTGCGTAATTAAGACATCAGCATCACCGCTTGCCTTTATCGTTAAGCATCCAGCCTGTTCGAGAGATGAACTTAAGATTGGTATGAACCGATGTTTGTTCTGCTTGTTACTAAGAAAATCAGGCTTACTCAGAGTTACAACTGTTTGCGGAGTCAGTACAACAGTTGCGCCTGATCCACGAGTTCGCCTCTTATGTGTTACATCTTTTATGTCTGGGCCTTGGTCATAACCATCAAAAACTACTGTAGCCTTTCCATATTTGCTTATGCAATATTTTACATATCTTTGACAAACATTTGCAAATGTCTCTCCACGCTGCCATGGAACACGGTGTAATAGAGCTCCTCCATCAAGCACATAGTGGACAGAATCTGGAAGGACTGCATCTTCATTTTGAATTAATTTCCACAATGCATCAGCAAGTGCCGGCTTATTTGCTTCCCATGGAAGAGATGAATTATCAAAGAGTGCGGGCGGATGAGTGCACAACTCATACTCAAAATAAGATGCTGGATTCCCTTTTGATCCATTTGTAACAATTAAACTGAGTCTTTGAAATAGGAGTTGTGGATCAATTTGTACACATTCATCATCAATATTGAGAGATGTTTTGGATGCTAAGGTAATAGCTTGTCTCTTTCTCTGGAACGAAATGCTTGATACACATTGGCCACACATCGAATTAATAATTGATTCTCCAATATCTTTAGCATCGTCAACATTGACTGATTCATGTGCAGACAATCCACTAACAAGTCCTCTAAGAGAAGGGTCTGGTCCAAATGGATTCAGTTCACTAAGGATTTTGAGAATTTTGTAAGTATCATCCATATCACGCTTTATTCAAGATTGTGTGGAATCTTTGTGTTGTTCACTTGAATCACAGTTTACCCCAGAGAGCTCTTGCATTGCATTACACACATCTGCGCATGCGGGCATAGACAACAACCAAACAAGATGCTGAAGTTCTGTCATTCCACGACCTCGTGTTAGACCACCACTTGACTTTACACCTCTCATAAGGACCTGCTCAATAACTAGATCAGTAGATAACCCTGCCCAATACCTATCACTTCGATGAATGACATGATGACCATTGAGGAAGCTGGTGTGTATATCTGGATGACGTTCAGGTATTTCTAACATCTTTTGTAAATATACATATGCAGACTTGGCGTACAGATTATGCCCAGCGGCTGCAAAATATGGAAGCATCTCACAAACGGTCTGAAGGTGCATGTTCCAATCACCAGTTCGTTCTGCCTTAATGAATTTGCGCAGAATGTCAACCAACGCCATATACAAAAGCCAGAGTCGTGCAGTCCTCTTATCTTTCATGACCACCTTCTCTGAGTCTAGTTTGTCCTTGACATCATGTAATGCATTTTCCGAGGACAATCTTGTAGCTACATACGGATTTTTGATAATGTCATCATAGAGCTCTCCAACTTTAACCAGACTTTTATTTAGGGAACTTTCAATCGTTTCATGTCCTGCAACATTATCATCATTGTCAAACAATTCTTTTGAATGCATTGCAGCGGAATATTCTACTGTGTCAACTTCAGCATCTGCAATTGTAGGTAGTGGTAGGTTGTATGCATTTGCAATCAAGATTGTACTGAGAGAAGCAAAAACCATGAGGTGTCCTTGAACTGCTCGAGAAATTGCCTTTCCACTAAGAATGTGTTTGACAGCATTCTCAGCGTAGACTACCTCTAGAATAGGCGCAAGACCGCTTCCTGCCATTAAGTGACCAATGCAGCCAAGGAAGCTCATCTCCATATGAAGACCTCCGAGTCTTAGAATAATTTGCTTTAATGGACTCCAGCTCGGCTCAATCTCTATGATAGTCATAGCTTTCCAAAACAAGGGCTGATCAAATGTAATCACGGGTGCAACATGGTATCGGTTTGCCTGTTCACAAACATAAGTCAAAGTGGAAAAGATGCAGGTCATGTTACTTGGCTCTAGATCTATCATCAGAAGGAAAATAACAGACGATTTACCTGGATAAACTCCTTGGTGAACAGTTTGCATCATGCCAGACCATGACTGTCTCCTTGAACGCAGAAACAAAGAGAAATCCCAGAGGATGTCAATGTCAGCTGTTGGGTCTGTTTGTTCCATCGCAGTTAACTCCTTAAAGGTCAATGGGAAGTTCCTGGTATGCTGAGACTCAAAGTTCCTGATACAGATCTTGCCAACTTGCTTGATATCTTCAGATGTTACATTTATCCTTGGAATAAGTTTGCACGAAAGGTTTCCTGGTGTAACAGATGCAATGATTCCCATTCCATGAAATGTATTATGCCCATCTATTGTGCAAATATTGTGATCCACATTGTCGGCAACAAACTGAATGAACTCGCCTGATAATGGCGGTGGTAGATCTCCACCATGAAGTGATGCACTGCACTCAAACCTCTGTATCTCCGCATATGAACATCCAAATCCGTGCTTGTACAAGGTGTCAACAATAAATCTAGATCCAAATTTATGGTGCATCTCACATGACAGCCCGAACTGCAAAGGTGCCAAAATAACTCTAGGACGAGTTCCTTGCATAATAGCCTGTCGAACTGATGCCTGTTTCATTTCTGTGTCTTTTCCAGTAAACAAAATCCGCAATAATTCCCGCAGTGTCTCTGGTAAATAATTCAATGCCTTTAATGGGTCGCTCATTTGCTCCCTTGATGGATAGCTTTCAGATGATGTGCATGAATCAATTAACTTAATATCGTGTCTAAGCAGTTTGGCAGCTGTCTGGATGATTAGCATGCTCTCTGATTTGGAATCCTTTCTCTTCTGTTCCTTATAGAAGTCAGTCAAAATAGTAGATGCTTTAGAACGAAAGGTAACAACGTTTGGCTTACCATTCACAGTGCTAATAAATACTTCATCGCCATAATTATCTTTTATTTTATCCTGCATGTATTTTGTACTGTATGCTTTATTCTCTTTATCATCGAGATACTCTTGCATTTTATTAACGAGGTCGTGCAGGGTCAGCTGCTCATCATCATTATTTTCAAGAAATGCCATTGTCGCACTAAATGCTCTTACTCTGTCCAAGTCTTCTGGCCTTCCATGTTTTTGGGATGAGCAAGATGAGTGCAGCTGAGGGATATTTTTCATGGTTCGAAAATTTACGCTGCAGCTTTGATGGTATACTGCATTGACAACGCATAAATCCGGCATGAAGGCAAGCCGCCCAGCTACAAGTTTGCCCCATTCGTCTTTTCTCTGCTCACAGGCCTCGGCGATACTACATTGAAAGTCATGAGTACTTACTGGATAAATATCATAGCCACGTTTCTTTCCATCTTGAATTTTTGCAGGGTATCCGCATAGCAAACAATGTTCACTAAAATTGAATGTTGGACTTTCTGAACGGAGTGTTCGCATGGGTGGCGGAGATTGTTCAATTTTCTCTGCGTCACGGGCAATCCGCTTGGGATCAATGAACTCCTGTCGACATTTTACATGAACCCTCTGTCCTACTTCAGCTATGACATCGCTTTCACGGGCTCTGCTAGCATTGTTAATACCGTCACAGCCTTTAACTCGAAGCTTAACAGTTTGTGAGCCATTTTCTAGGCTCTGGTTACAAATAACGCATGTATCTAAATCCATGTCCATATTCTGATTGAATTGCATAGAAATGTATTCAAATTGTGAGATAAAAGTGAAAATTAAAATGCAATTTATTTTAGATAAAATTTTAAAAGCGAAAAACAAAATTAAACTTACTTTAAATATAATTTTTCTAAATTACCCAGGCCCTGTGCATACAACCATATTTAATCTGTGGTTTGGAGAATTTGTACAAGTGGTTCAAGGCAATATTGCCAATTGCTTACTGTCTTCCGTGACCATGAAATTCAGAGCTTAGACAACATTTCTACTTCGTTTATTTGCGGAATGAAGCAGGTAAGGGAAGTTTCATTATTCGGATAATGGCGGTAGCTAAATATGCGAATTTACCCACTTTCCCATCGAGGGATTTTGGAGGACTTTTGATATGTGACATCTGGCAGTCCCATGAATGCCGGAGAAAAGAAATAAATTCTGTTGCAATTTGTTCTAGGTTAATTTGTAGGTTTTACTGGACTATTTGCCTATTACGGTATTTCGGTCAAAACAGGCGCCTCCTTGCTTTTCTGGATTTGTATTATTACGATCATTGAACGAGGAACACAATACTTTTTACGGAATAAAAATCGGTTGAGAAGTGGCAGAGATATCATAGAATAAAAACGGACTATTTTGAAGCTCCGACTAAAAGAGACATCGACAGCACACGTACTTGGTTGGATGAACGCCAGCAATTACGTGGTCAGCGTCTGTACCCCATATATAATGCGGGCGCTGATTGGCCGAGTCTCGCTGGTGTGACTGGACACATTACTGATCGCAAAGCCCCAAAAGTTTCTAAGGCTACAACAGCTGTCTTCAACCAAATAGACTTCATACTATGCAAGACCGAAGCAAAACCCTTACTTCGGAGCGCTCGTTTGTATGGAGGCACAAACCTCAATTCTGACCATAAACAGTCATTACACGCCTTCAGATGAACGATCTCTACCTACTGTATAAACACTATACCAGGCAAGAGGGTAGAGGCACCTACAACCTACCCAAGCTAGCTCATCAGCGACACTGACACTGAAATGTCATACAAAAAAGCCCTCGGGGAGCAGATAGCTAACATCGATGCCAGCTCCGATCCAAACGAAGCCCTAACCAAAATACTGAAATCTATGGAATCATCCGCTACCAGCACCATTTGTGTTCTTAAAAACAACCAAACTAGGTATACTGACGACCCTCTAGTAGTAAAACTGTCAGCAGAGCAGAAAGCGTTACGGTTGCGCATCTATCAAAGTGGCCAAAGTGAAGACTACACCAAACTACGCCAGGAGCGCAATATTATTCTGTGCCACATTAGCGAACTCTTAAAAGATCTTTCTATTCAACCGGCAGACTCCCTAGCAGATGAAATCACTGCCACGGATGACTGTCACAAAATGTTTCGGGCAGCCCGTACCCTGAGAGTTACTGACTACACACCACCACTCACTGTATGTGTATGTATGATTACTGTATTCTGCGGCTGTAGTAGTAGAAACATCCTACAGCTGCAATCAGTCCTTCTTCGCTTTTGCCAACTGTGTCTTGTCCTCAGCCAAAATCCTTAGCTTCCTCAGGTCCATTCTTGACTTGAGTGTACCTAATCCTGCTTTCTTGAGGACACCTCGTAGTATGCTTAGCAGATGTATGCAATGACGTCCTCTCCTGGCTCTGTATTTGCTGGCTCCAAGTAGGGCGAATTCCAAGGCTCTCTATGTGCTGGCGTGTCTTCTGGCATCCTTAGCACATGGCCAAACATGGGCCATCTGTGCTGGGAGACTTTTACAGACAGCGGCGGTGTATTACACATCTTGTATAGTGCATTGTTGGAAAGTATGCTCTCTGGCCATCGGTGTCCAGTGATGGTGTGTAGGTGTTTGGGGTGGCAGGCGTCAAGTTTGTCTAGAGCTGACTTTGGAGCTGCCGAGCTGTTACAGTTATACATCATCAAGGATGAGCCGTGGGGATGTGAGGAGCTGATTGATGTATCAAACTCTACATACTTCACTGACTTGACTCGTACTCTTAGCTTAGTATCTGCAAGCAGTAGTCTGACTAGTCGAAGCTCAGCTTCATTGCAACTGGCCTGGCGTAGTACATCCAGGATCTTTGAGTGTTTAATTGTGTCGAAGGCTCGTGACATGTCAATGCCCATCTTGTGGAAATCCCAGTGTTTGGACATGACTACCGATACAAGCATGCGTTGAGCCCATACAATGTCTGCGCAGCTGCGTCCATGTTTGAAGCCACTTTGACATGATCTGGTGAAGTAATCGATCTTGTCTCGGATGCGTATCCGCCATTGTACGTGCTCGAGTGGGGAGTGATTATTTTTAACTATCTAACCTTTTGACCAAAAGAAATGACTGGAGAAACTTGTCTGCACGTGGTGAATGTGCAGTGGGTCTAAGTGAGGGGACTGATGGGTGAGTGTGGTTAATGTTGCAGACTTGAAATCTTTATACATGGCAGAAGCCGTATGTATGTGCAAAAAAATAAAAGCACCATAGGCACAATGGCAGTGAGTATGATCGATGCAGCCACTGGTTCATTTTTTCCAAGGTGGCTAGGCGATGAAACAACTAGCACGACTAGCAACTGGAGCAAACTCTCAGAGCTTTCCCATTTCCCTAAGTGTGTATACTAGTCAATACATCTGGAGGAAAGGCGAACTTAATGTGACGCATGCGGGGAATGACTTGCTATTTTTCTATCTAACCATACAGGCGTGTATGAATAGAGGCTATTTCCAAGTGATTTGCAGCTAATGAATGTGAGCAAAGTAGTGGTGGGCATGCTGCGATACAAAGAAGCCTAAATGAAAGTGAGGGCGAGAGAATAAGTTTCTAAATAATTTACATGCAGCTGAATGCCGATTATAATGTGCATTTAGGCACCATCTATTCCATAGGAACGAGTCTGTTACTAAGATCAGGTTCAATAATAATGGTGTGTTCGATAGGAACAGTCTATCCACTAAAAACGGTTCAATAAGAACGGTGTAAATGTAGTTGCAGCTGAGCTGCGCGTACAACCCTTAAGATATATTAATACAATATAAGTAAGGCAGTATATACAGTAAATTATACTTAAGTGGTTAAGCACTGTGACAGCGGGAGCGTGTAGAGAAAAGCTGTAGAAGACTAGAACATGTCGCACATATTACTGCAAGAGAATTTAAAGACAGTACAACATATACGGCATAGAAGAGTGTGAGAGTCAGTTGTAACTGCTTGCTGAACAGGTGCTGTTAGAGAAAAATGTTACAAACATAAAAAGGCACTATCATTTAATATTTAAGACGGTTAAAATTGCAGGTGGTTAACAATCACAATAATCTACGGTTATATGCAGAAGGGTGATTCATGTAGGTTGATTTCACAGTCTTGAACTGCATGGTGGTTCACGAGGCGAAGTCAAAGTTTGTAAGTGAGAAACACAAAAAAGACATGATTATCATTACAATTCTAATACAGTTGGAATTGACAAGACCATGCTCGGTTTAATCTATTAGCGATATTTAAGATCCACCATCAGCTTTAATCACTCACCCCGCTGATGCCATCAGTTTATGTGCATTCATGGAAAATCGTGCAAGAAGCATGAGAAAGTGCAATGAGTCGATTAGATCAGATGTTTCGGAAGTTGAATCTTGGCCGGTATGAAACTGGTGGGTTGATGCGTTAGCTCTAGTTAGTTACATTGGTGGCACTGGGCTAAATTGTGGTTGTTATCATTATTATGGAACTGTTATAATTTCTGTGAGTCTCATTCACAGTCGGTGAAAGTGTCGCTAGCTGTGATCCAATTTCCTACTGCGTTACCATGGTTATTGCATTGTTTACAGTTCAGCCCATATTTCTATTTTGTTGGATAATGTATCCATAATGTTTCAATACATATTATGTGCAGATTCTCGTGCAAATAATTTTACTAAATATGTACCGCTTAATATAAAGATTGAGTAGGTTATTCGTCATGGAGCAACTGTTGAGTCTTTGAAATGTGCAACATTATCTTATATCAGGAATAAAACTGGGTTTACAGACAAAATAAGCATTAAGATATGTGTAGGTATTAATGATCTGCTAAGAAAAATGTATCATAAGGCGGGATCAGACGCACAATTGGCGTATTTTTATCTAGTCTGTTATATCAAAAACTAAAACAATTTAAAGCTGAAATCACAATCAGAAAGAAATAATTAATTTTTTTCCACCACCTTGCCACCGTTTTGTTTTGCTGACTATATTAAATTCCGCCAGGAGCAAGGCAAATTAGAGCATTTTGTATTTAATGACACTGAGCTTCAGAGATATTAACAGACGTTCAACAAAAAATTAGATGATATAAATGTATATTTAATCAAGGAGAATACATCTGCGACACACGCACTGAATATTAGGCAGTTGACGGTCCAGTGGAATAAGGATATCATACACAAACACTAAAAAAATTGTCCGTTGTAGAATAAAAAAACAGTCACATCTTAGCATTTCAGTCACTATTATGATGCAAGTCGCACATTAAAGAAAATGGTTTCGTTCGGTGAGAGCTATATTTCAAGGCGAATTGGAATTAGAGTCGGCTACAGTATATACTAATCAATTTGAAACAGTCTGAACAAGAGCCGGTATATGTCTGTTGAAACGTGATTAAGGTACTTTACTTATAATTCATTATTAATGTTTTTATTGCCTACTTACTGTCATGACTGCATAGTGTGCTAATTGTTATATATATATATATATATATATATATATATATATATATATATATATATATATATATATATATATATATATATATATATATATATATATATATATATATATATATATATATATATATATATATATATATATATATATATATATATATATATATATATATATATATATATATATATATATATATATATATATATATATATATATATATATATATATATATATATAGTCATAAAGATGTATATTTGTAATGGTGATCGCTTGCTGATTAAATATAAAGAAGCATGGCTGAAGCAAAATCCTCATTTGCTCCACCTCGACCTCGTTTTGAGAGTAACCAAGGCGATGATTTTGAAACATGGTTGGAGCGATTCGATGCGTGGTGCAATACACATACTACAGAAGATAAAGATAAGTTTCAGTATTTTCCCACTTTGCTGGGTGATGTAGCATTTGCGATATACAGGGAGTAGGACAAACATGTGAAGGAGAATGGGTATCCAGAAGTCGTGAGAATTTTAACAGATGTATATTCCTCACCTGCGTTAGTGTAAGAACTTTGTGCGAAGATGACATTAAGAAATAGGAAGGATAATGGAAATTTAGCTGTATATGTGGGTAAGTTGAAGTGACTGGCATGTCAAGCTTATCCAAAATATGTGGCATGCAAGGCAGTGCTTGATGATGTAGTGCTGACAATGTTTCGGATCAAGATCGGAATGTTGCTTAGAAACAGAAAAGAAATTACAATCAATTATCAATTGTTTCTGTGAAAGCTGCATCCCCAAAGCAGAGTGAAACTGAGATGGACGAGTGTCGATTAGAAGAATTAGAGGCATTAGTAGCAAGTTTGTCTACTCAACGTTTAGGCAGAGTGAATAGGAACTGTTTTAATTGTGGGTCCCCTGAACACATTGCTAGAAACTGTCCCAAGAATCGGGGAACAATTTGTTACGGTTGGTGTGGATCGGGTGGTCGAGGAAGTTCAAGTTGATTTAACTATGGATCGCCGGGTCTTTTCGCTTGAGATTGTTTTTGAGGCAGGAGAATGTCTCGAGGAAGTTGGTAGAGGTGTGCGCTGTGTTGGCGCATTCCGGAGCAGTTAAACAAGTAATGGCTGAGACTGTGTCCAAGGTGTCAGCCAGAGGTTCAACTGGGTTAATAAAATATCAAATATCTGTGAAATTAATGTGGAAGGGCGTGAAGCAAAGGCTGTGATTGATATGGGTGTGGGTATTTGCCTTATCAGTGACAGTTTCAGATTGATGAATTCAGTCTTAAAGAAAAAGAAATTAAATAAAAACATTTTCTTAAGTGCATCATCAGTAAATAATGAACCTGTCAGTTTGAAAGGGTGTCTGGATTTAGATATTAAGATTGGATCAGTCAAGATTAACTATCCATTTTATGCATCAGAGCAGAGTTCACATCCTGTAATTATTGAAGAGAGACAGCACAAATTGTGTACTGGAAAACAAGAATAAAAAGATTCACAGCTACAGCAAAGTTAGAGGCTGAGAAAGTATACAATTTAGTGCCTGGTGGCGTTAGAGAAGTTTTGGAACTTGATAATGTTTACCGCCAAGATGCATGATTATTAATCGCGAGGATGGCAGCCACAGTACAAAATGGATTGACATTAGTCTGCATTGCTAATGTTACTCAATCTCCGATAGAATTACATCGTGGTCCTCCACTATGGTTTTTTTCAACCAGCTGTGGGAGATGGTGCACAAATTGCTAGAATAAGTGTCTATCCGTTTTTGGACACTAACCAAATTCCATTACAATCTGTAAAACTACATGAAGTATGTCCATGTCCAAACATAAACTTCGAAGCATCTTTGCTGACACAACAAGAGAAACAGGAAGCTATGGATTTACTCAGGAGTTATAAGGATGTATTCTCTCAAGTGTTTTCAAATTTGGGGAAAACAGGCTTAACTAAGCATACAATAGATACTGGTGATAATCTATCCATTAAGCAACAATGTCACCGTGTTCCTATCCATCTGAGACAAGAAATTGAAAAACAAACCAAAAATATGTTACAAAGTGGTATTCTAGAGGAAAGTAGGATTCCGTGGAGTTCTCATGTAGTATTAGTAAGAAACCTTCGATTTTGTGTGGATTCTAGAAAATTAAATCTGTTTACTCACAAACACGTTTATCCCCTCCCACGCATGGATGACAGTTAGGATGCGTTAAGCGGTGCCAATGTATTAAGAACATTAGATAGTGCTTCAAGATACTGGCAAGTTGAGGTAGATGAAGATCTTTAAAAGACTGCTCTTTCTACCAGAACAAATCTTTTTCAGTTCAGAGTTATGCTGTTTAGTCTTGCGAATGCTCATGCAATGGTTCAAAGACTGGTGGATTTAGTTCTGGTTGGGTTACATTCGATATCGTGTCTGGTCTACATTTCTAACATCATTCTGTATACAAAGACAGTATAAGATCACCTATTTCTGTTATTGCGGCTGAAGACAGCAGGCCGCAAGCTTAAGCGCAGTAAGATTCAACTGTCTCAAGGGGAGGTAACATTTCTCAGTCATCGAGTGTTGAAGAATGGCACAACAACAAACCCACGGAATATTGACAAGATAAATAATTTTCCCACCCCAACATTAGTCAAAGAAGCAAAACGTTTTTTTGTCATTGGCGTCATACTATCGACGGTTTGTGCTATCATTTTCAGAAGTGGCCGAACATGTGATCGCATTAACTAGGAAAGCGATAACATCATGCAATTGGACAGGTGCCTGTTATACATCGTTCTTGACCTTAAGGGAAGCTCTTGTGACATATCCAGTATTATCCTTCCCAAACTACAGTGAAAGCTTTATTTTAACTACAGATGCATCAAATACATCTGTTGGAGACATTTTATCACAAAATCAGAATTGGGAGGTAGTAGCTATTGGATACGATAGTACGACACTGAAGAAATCAGAGAGAAATTGCAGTGCATATGATAAAGAGTTGTATGCTGTTGTCTGGGCTATGATTCACTTTCGGCCATATCTCTGTGGAAAGAAGTTTACTTTGTTTACAGACCACAAACCTTTAATTAATATAGTCCATCAATCAGGAAAATTACTCAACAGGAAATATTGTATAAGAAAGGTGATCAAAATACAAATGCTGATTGTTTATCGCGAATGCCTGAGGTAGATGTGGCAGAAGTGGATGTTAGGAACACTTGTGTAAGACTCGGGGGGGGGGGGGGGGATATGGAACCCTATAACACTGTGAGTGAGCAGGACAATGACACTTTGTTGAGTCTTATAAAGTAAGCATTGAAGGATGGTAAATGTATTGCCAATGTTAAACTTTGCAAATCTTCTGGAGGAATGGAGCTGTGGAAACAAAGACACAACATTATCACTAAAGATACTATTCTTTACTACAAGTATGAGGACTGTTTAGGTAATCAACAACTGCAGATTGTTATACCAAAATGTATGGTTTCAAAGGTTCTGGACCAGATCTGCAGTGGGACAGTAGGTAATCGTATTGTAATCGATAAATCCTTGTTGAAAGCATGCTTGAGATACTACTGACCCGGGATGAAAAATGATATTGAGAAATGGTGCAAGAGTTGTGCTGAGTGTCTGGCTGTAAAATCACCACTACAACCTGCAAGGGTGCCTTTGGTTCAAGAACAACTCAGTTACCCTTTTGAATGGCTAGCAATGAATTTAATTGGACCTTTGCCAGTATCAAACAATGGAAAGCGTTTTATACTAGTGGTGTCGGATTACTTCAATAAATGGCTAAGCCATTTACAGTAAAGGATCGTTGAGCAGTCACTGTAGCTAAAACACTTGAAGATGTGATTTTCTGTAGGGTTCACGACTTCATTCAGATCAGGGTAGAGACTTTGAATCAACTGTGATTCGGGATATTAGTAATATGATGAATATTGAAAAGACTCACATTACACCATATCACCCAATGTCTGATGGTTTAGTAAAGTGTCTAAGTTGAACTTTAATTGGGATGTTATTGATTGTCAGGGACAACAGCCAAAATGATTGGGATGAACTTTTGATGAAGGTCCTACTAGCTTATAGGTATACTGTTCATTCAACTACTGGATTCACACCCCATTTCCTTATGTATGCTAGAGAGGTGCAACTGTCAGTAGACGTCATGTTTGGTGGTGTTGGAGAAAGGTTCAGATCATCTACTCAATATGCAAATCGTATGAAAAAGATGTTGGAAAAAGCCTATGAGTTAGTGAGGAGCAATACGAAAATGGCACAGAAGAAACAAAAGGAATTTTATGATAAGATAGCTAAGGCATCATTGATTCAAGTTGGTGACAGGGTGGGAGTGTATTCTCGAGCATATAATAAAATACCAGTATGCCATTAGATACTCAGGCATAGACAATTCTAGAGAGTTCACAAAACGTGTGTGTTAGTTGATGAGAATGAGCCGCATGGCATACATGTGGCCACTGATACTGC
Organism: Chaetoderma sp. LZ-2023a; assembly: GCA_034401795.1. Taxonomy (NCBI): domain Eukaryota; kingdom Metazoa; phylum Mollusca; class Caudofoveata; order Chaetodermatida; family Chaetodermatidae; genus Chaetoderma; species Chaetoderma sp. LZ-2023a. Next base: position 60,649,110 of record CM067360.1, read on the forward strand.
CGGTTTGCAGGCAAGGGAACGGGAAGCTGCTGCTGAACATGTGCGGGGTTGACTGATGTTCCCTGTGTGAACCGGAAGCTGGTGCTAAACCTCTGGCTGACAATTGGGTAGAACAACAACAAGGCCAGCACAGTTTGATGCTTTTATAGTGGACTGAGTGAAGATGAATGTTGTGATGTATAGTGTGATCTGCGAATATGGATCTCATGATAACTGGAGGTGACTATAAATCTAACTACACTGATTAAGCTGGTGCATGACATTGGATACATGAGTATAAAGGGGGAAACCATAGTGACTAGCACAATTAACCACCCAACTTACCCTCCCACCCCACCCCACCCCCCCTCACTCCACTGGGCTGGGTGGGTTTCAATACAATACTGGCTGGGGGGCAATCAGTCTATAGCCTATGTATTATACGCATGGATCACCACAATCCCCTGCTTATTAAAGTATTTAGATTAACTAACAAAGTACTCTGTTGCCATACACACTTATATACAAAATGATAAATGCAATTATTTTACTAGTTAACAAAATCTAATTAGCTACAAAATATATTTACACATTTATAATATATATATTATAAATGTGTAAATATTTTTTGTAGCTAATTAGATTTTGTTAACTAGTAAAATAATTGCATTTATCATTTTGTATATAAGTGTAACTCTCACTGATCATAATGGTTCAGCTGTAATTACTAATGTGTTTGTTATCAGGGCTTATCTTTAAAGGGGAAAGGACTATAATATAGTTTAAATTGCTGAGACCATGATCGGTTTAATCTATTAGTGATATTTAAGATCCACTGTCAGCTTTAAGCACTCACGCAGCTGACGTCATCAGTTCATGTGCATTCAAGGAAGCTTGAGAAAGTGAAATCAGTCGATTAAATCAGCCGTTTCGGAAGTAGATCCTTGGCTGGTATGAAATTGGTGGTTTGGTGAGTTATATCTGATGTGGTTCATCAGTTAGTGGCGGTTCACGAAGAAGCAGAATGGTAAATTTACAATCAGAATACGATACGATGATGAAGCGGTGAAGAAAGAAGAAGAAGAAGCAGGAAAAGTGGTTTAGTTCTTATTGCAGTGGTGACACATAGCAGTTGCGCTCCTGCGAAGTCCGAAAGATAGATTGCCTAGCTCATTCCAGCAGCTGGATATCTGATTGATGTTCTTGTTCCCAGTGGATGAGTAGTTCTTGGTAAAGATGTGGTCGATATCTTTCTTGACAGGTTCAGTGAGGTAGTTCTCATCAAATTCTGGCAGCTACTGTGAATGGGACCAGATGATGGTGGTCCAACCACTTTGGCAGAGAGATGATGGTTTGATTTAGGTTGATAGCTTGCCCTACAAGGGCTTTCCAAAAACAAGCATGATCCCGCGCTGATGGTCAGAGGCCGCTAAGTAATCAGCTGCTCTAGGTGGGCAGGAGACTGTTGTGTTGGCCTCAGGGGCTCAACTGACCCAGCATTTGGGGCTCAGAGATGTACCGTGATGAGGGCACTATTTCCTCTCTGGTGTCGATTCTGAAGACGTTATTGGTTTGAGTGGCATCTATCGAGTCCCTGTTACCAGGTGCCCTGGTTTTATTTCAGTCTATTATTGGTAACTTCTCCAGTTTACACTGATACCAATTTATACTCCTGGGTGGATAGAGGCACCGAGGAGTGAAGGATATTGCCTAAGTTTCCACCGATTGCTGTCGATTCTAGAAGAGGTTATTGGTTTGATTGGCGTCTATCGAATTGGATATATTGGCTAGATGGCTCATGCACATACCAGTAGCATGGATTGACCGCTCCGGGTACGTTCCAAGCACGCCCCCTTGGATAGGATAGTATGCGTGTATAAGGCCCTATGAGAGAGGTTTCGTTAAAAATGACTAAGTCCATAAGAACGCATAGCGTGCATGCGCGCACGTCAGAGCTTCCCTGACAACAGGTGTCAGTATTGTATTCTTATAGTGTAGCTAGTTGGTACTGATGATTTCTTTAAATTACTCCATTCTCGTCGTTCTTGGTAGAGATCAGAACCAGAATGAAACGAGAATTTCAGAACTTTTTACCTTTTTAAAATCGGACTAGAAATGGCCGAGTTATCCTCAAATGGCTCACTGAAATTATTTTAAAAATATTGGTTGAACGTCATAATCGCGTCTATGTATTAAGTGAATGGGGAATGCGCTGATCACGTGATCGCCACGTCACCCTTCCTAGCTGCACGCCGATTGGCTACTGCTCGCCCGCTGATTGGCTGGGGAAATCTTGCCTCTGACGTCACCAGTAGTATAAAAGGAGCCAGAAATCGAGAATCGAGAGCATTTCGGCATGGAAGCCGACACGACAGCAAGGTTGCTGGACCAGCGCAGTGCTAGACATGGGACAACTGCTAATTGACTGTGGTACCTACACCGCAGCAGTGCCCTTTGGAATTCAGATCTCCTGCACTGGTGAGCAGCCTTGAACATCCGCAATCACGAATTTTGGAAGCTCTCGGACGGCCATCTGAGGGCAAATTAATTAAATAGAACTTCCTTTCCGGAACACTTACAGAGGAGGTTCTCTGCGGATGGGCCTTTCAGGCCCGATGTAATTCTACAGGATGTAGAGCCGGGGTGATTCTTGGTGGATAACTCGCCAGATCTTCCGGACCATGCTGAAAAGTGGTATCGAACTTCCGCGCATCATGTCATGTGTTATAATTAACTTTTAGACCACAGTCTGGTGGGACTCTGCCCGGTGCGTCGCAAGAGCTAAGCAATGTATCCCGCATGGTGTACCCAGTTATGTACATGCATATTTAATTACCACTGTAGCTCTCTATGTTATGGGCAACTTTCAAACTACTGTCGCTGGACGGACACTTTCCAATTTACTGTGTAAATTTATGTATTAGTTATTCCGACCATCTAATGGACATCTTTCCATAACTGTTCTCCTTCACCGTCTCGAGAGTGAGCCGCATCAACAGTCTGCTTGCAGAAAGCTTCCCTGCAACTTTGGAATTGTAGCTCGTGGGATAGTGTTGGGCTGTTCGTGTGTCTGGTGTCGACTCGCCGTGCCGCAAGTGCATGACGAATGATGACACTGGTTAGCTTCCGGTCTCACGGTGACGGATCCTGTACAATACTGCGCTATGGGTAACAAAGACCAGCTCCTACGGTCGGTGGAACTCAATCGTTCCGGCGGGGCTGTGCGACAATCGTCGCGAACATTAAATACCACAGTCTCATCCCAAGAGTTTGTGTCACCAGTATGCCTGTCCGTAGCATTTTTGTGATTTATGGACTTACAAGATTTGATTTGGTGACCTAATTAACATAAGTCTATACAATATTTTTATCTAAACAGACCATCAAGTATGCTAGATAAATATAATGAGCAAACGAAAATACAAGACATGGAGACAGCCTGATGAACTTCTAAAGGTGGGGCTCCCGGAGGTACCACACAGACTCGTAGGTCCACAGAGGTATCCCGTAAGGCAGGATCCCGTACACGAGAAAACTCATTAACTTAATATAAGCTATTATACCTCTAAGCTGAAAGGAAAGAAAATTATCTTTTGTAGTGTCGGAAAATCATGTGCCTCACGTGGGCACTACTCCTAGTGCTAGTTTGGGTGAGGAGTATTATCCTTGCATGGGCCGTCGTTACTGAATCCTTGCAAGAGGCAAGTGCCTTGCGCGGGCCTCTGTCACAGGAAAATGTTGCCATCGCTCAAAGCGGGAGAAGGGTATTGGCCAAAAGGGCCCACTCTAATATTCACCCAAAATGGTGTAAAGAATGACCATACCTAGTGAAATTATGACTATAGGGTTGTGTGCTATTTTACATGAAGATGGGACGAGCGATTCCCGAAGGATTCCCACGTCACTGTCTTATGTAATTCTCAATATGCTGAATTAGTAGTTGCCACTTTTATTTATGCGGGCCTTCTTCTATGCCTAACCTAATATTTAATTTTTGGAGACAAGAACTATTTTAGGCGCAAATGGCCAGCGTCTAGCTAGCTTTGAGATATGGCTGTCATTGAGAATGGCTGCCCTAAGATATCAATACTGAAGACAGCGTGTATACATGTTACTTTACAAAACCTCCGAACTGGATAGGAATCCGGACAGCTCGCTCCGTAACCACATAAAACGTCACAGGACATTGGTTACTTTCCACAATTGCATTTTTAGGTAACTGATCTATTGTTATGGTGGGGGTAAGAGAGACGAATACCCACCGTGAATGTCCTTCTCGTGAGGGCGTGGCAGATCTTAATATCATGCCCAGACATTCTTATGGAATTCAGTGAGGATGCGCATCTCGCCCGTCACCAGGTCCTACGGGACTAACCTTTTAACCTAGGGTTAGGTTTAAACACAAGTTGCCAAGTTATGCACTGCAGTGTGGGAGGATTGTTCAGCAGATTAAAGAAAATAATAATTAAGATATGTTATAGCAGTGCTTTCCTACATTGGCAAAGGTAACTAACTGCTGAGTATCCGAAGATATGCGGGGAATGTGAATGACACCACACCCTGTCCATCACCGCTCGGAAACCCCAATAGTTTCCCAGGGTCGGATCAGTACATGGTGCGGATAGGGACATCCAAACAATTGAGAAGCCATAAGGCTTAGTGGAACATGAAGAGAGACAATAACTTAGAAATATGAGGCCCTTTAGGTATTTTGGCCAATCTTACACAACCTTGCCAGAGTGTGGGGCTAAATTATCGCAACTATCGGAAAAGAGGCGTACACTGTGTGTTTCCTAACGAAGAAATTGTCTCTAATCATTTGAACGTATCCTATCGAGCTGAATAGAAAAGGTTTTTAGTCGGTAGCATGCCGGGCTAAACAGAGTTATAGGACGGACAGCGACCTCAGTGAAAAATGGTTACTGGCGGGAGAAAGTCCTGCATATATAAATGTTGCACTGCAGTCCTATATTTTTCTACAAATAAACAAAACATATAAACTGATGGCTACTTGCCATATATAAACCAACCAGAACAATCAATACAATGTGAAATGATCAGAATATAGTACAGGTTGAGGAACCTACTACGATGCAGTTAGCAAAAACACCTTACAGAAAATAAGAATAACTATAAACAGATACAGAAATTATAACTAGCGGTCCTAAGACCGGTACTGTGCCTTTTAGTCATCCGGACCGTTTATACAGATACGATATAATTATCAAAGATGTAAGTAACGGGATAATTAAAATGTCAAATATAGTTACTTGAATCATCGGTAGCCATTCTTAAGCCTGTGCTATCGTGTTACTGAAATTGATACGTCACCCTTGGTTTGATGTGAGTTGATGCGTTCTCTGGAAGCTGGAAAGTTCCCACATGCCGGTTTCCGCAAACAGGATTCCCGCAAGCAGTCCAGGACGGCAGCGGATCGAACTCAGGGTTGTAATCACAATATAGAATGTCAGCAAGAGATACAATAACATTACTGCTATGACGAAAGTTTCCGTACACTGATGGAACAGATGGAAGTTGCCAACAATCTGATCATAAGCGGGGGTTGTTGAATACGGATGAAGATACATAACTAACCTTAACGGTGCAGGGTACGTCAACCAGCTCTGAAGACGTACCGGGCAAAGTTCACTTTGCTGCGGTTGGAAAATTTAGATAAACTTGCACGACATCAGTACGGGGACGGCTGAATAACCACTTATTGGCATGGCCGGCAGATCCGGCGAGTCATCCACCAAAGAACATCGCTGCCTCTACATCTGTAGAATCACATTTTCAGGCCAGGAAAGGCCTCAACGCAAGTTCGTACTCCGAGTTAGTTCTTGAAGTAATCGTGAACAATATCTAAAAAGTTCCAAAAATGCTCCCGCAGGCAACGGGAGTTACAAAATTGCTTTAGTGCAGTGGGTTGGATTACTTCTGGCTACGGGAGATAAACCGACAGAAAGCGAAGTGATCTGCGTAATGCCTGTTGTGCTGATCGTAGCTGACACAGGTCCAACCTATTCGGCCCCTGGTCGAGGATGCTCTCGAGTTCTGGATTTCGTCTCCTTTTATACTACTCGTGACGTCATAGGCGCAGGCTCCAACCAATCATCGGCTGAGCAACAGCCAATCAGCGCGTAGCTAATACTAACGCAGTCGAATGTTCTAGAACATTCTAGAAGTTCTGCGTACACGTGGTTATGACGTCACGGCAATACCTTGAAGATAATCAAAAGGGGTTTTCCGTGGATAACTCAGCCATTTCTTATCCTATTTTGAAATGGTTTACAGATTTGGAAAGCCCATCGAATTCTGGTCTTGATCAATGCTGGTGGCACTCGACAACAACGCCGGACTTCGCATTTTGTACAGAAGACATTCACAGAAAATTCAGTAGAGTGGTCGGATCGCAGTTGGGAGGAAGCGACCACCGCCCAGTCCTCCTCTTTCTTTCTGGAAGTATTTCGACAAGTTCACCTCAACGTCCAAGGTGGAACTACAAAAAGGCAAATTGGAGTCTGTTCGACATTCGTTCCAATGAGCTTGCCCAAAATATAGTAGTAGAAGGGAGAAACATCAACAATGCGGTCAAGGAATTTAATTCAAGTATCCTCAAGGCTGCCAACGAAGCGATTCCTCGAGTGTTGAGGAAAAACTACCGCCCCTACTGGACAACAGAACTGCAAGCAGCATATGATAAACTAGACAAGGCCAGAGAAGATGCAGATGGTAATCCCTGTTATGAAAACCACTTCACACTACAACAAACTAAAGCCAAGTATCTAAAGACCAAGCTGGAGGCCAAAAGAAGAAGCTGGAGGGAATAGACGGCGGGGTTTAATTTAGAGAGAGACACCACAAAGCTATGGAGACTGACTAAAGCACTGAATGATGAGGGTGGCGGGGGAGAGAAGATTACTCTTGAAGAAGATGGACAAACACTGACAGGAAAGGTGGCTGCAGATGCCTTTCCGAAGGCATATGCAAAACAACGCAACATTTCTATACCACGAATGCATCAAAAAAAGGTTAGAAAAGAGCAAAAGGAAAGACCAGACACCAACACTCACGATGCAATGAAAGTTGACATTAGTTTAGCAGAACTGAAGAAGGCTATCCGCCAATTGAAGAAAAAGAAATCTCCCGGGCCAGATGGCATTATGAATGAAATGATCCAACACCTTGGTAATGCATCTCTTCGCAAGTTGCTAGACATCTTTAATCTCAGTTGGACCAATGGAGAGGTTCCTCAGTGCTGGAAGGAAGCCAGAATGACTCCTATTCTGAGAAAAGGGAAGAACAAGACGAAAGTGCTGAGCTACCGTCCTATCAGTTTTACAAGCTGCATATGCAAGACCATGGAGCGCACCATCAACCAGCGGTTGCAGTGGTACCTGGAGTCGGAGAACATTATAGTTTCAGAGCAGGCCGGCTTCAGAAGATACAGGAGCACAGAAGATCAAACAACACATCTTGCACAGGTCATGGAGGACACTTTTCAAACCAAGAAGGTGATGCTAGCTGTCTTTATCGATCTGCAGAAGGCATTTGACAAGGTGTGGAAGGATGGCCTCCTCGTGAAGCTCCGGCGCACAGGCATCGGTGGCAACATGTTCCGATGGACCAAGTCATACCTACACAATCGCAGAGCTAGGGTGCTGGTGGATGGACAATCTGGACATAATGTATTGCTGAGACGAGGGGTGCCACAAGGCAGAGTATTATCACCAACTCTGTTCATACTCTTCATTAATGACATTGTAGCAGAGCTTACCAATGGGATCCAAGCAGCCCTCTATGCAGATGACCTCGTACTCTGGTGCACCGAGGAGTACACAACGACTGCCACGTACAGAATGCAGCTCGCCTTGGACAGAATTACAGCGTGGGCCAATCGCTGGTGTATTACCATCAACAAAGAAAAATCATCAGCCATGCTATTCCCACTGTCCACCAAAACCAAGGTTGGCAATCTCACACTGGGCGGTACTCCACTCGAGGACGAGGACCAGCAGACATACCTGGGAGTCACCTATGACAGAAGATTAACATGGAAGGAGCACATCCAGAACGCAGAGGCAAAGGCCAGAAGAAAGCTAAACATCATGAGGAAGCTGGCAGGAACAAAGTGGGGTGCCAATGAAAGGATCATCAAGACCATCTACCTAGGTGCCGTACGACCACACCTTGAGTATGGATCCAGCTCATGGATGACAGCAGCTAAATCTCATCAACAGAACCTCGACAGAGTACAAAACCAGGCACTGCGCATCATCACTGGTGGAATGAGATCAACACCAATAGAAAAAATGGAGCATACGGCAGGCATCCCCCCCCCCCACTTAGCAAAGGAAGGGAATGCAAAGCACTGATCCAAGCCGCAAAGTTCAAATCGTTCAGCACCCACCCGATGCAGATCAGGCAAGCACAGCTGTCATCAGAAAGACTTAAAAGTTCAAGTTTTGTGAAAGAGACAAAAACACCAAGAAATGTTGCCAGCACAAATAGAAGACCCAAACCACACCCTTGATCCTCCACCCTAGGAAAACAAAATAGAGAGCATAGCTATTCGCACCACAGTACCTCATCTCACAACCAAAGATGAGCACAGTGATGTGAGCAAGAAGGCCCTGACCCTAGCCATGCTGGAAGAAATGTACCCTCAGGAGACATGGATAAGGATCTACATAGATGGATCAGCCAAAGATGCAATTAGGAGCGGAGGTGCCGGACTGCACATACAGTATCCAAACGGACAACATGAGTCAGCTGCAATACATACAGGCAAACACGGCACAAACTACAGAGCTGAAGTCGAAGCACTGGTTCATGCAGCTAATACCATCAGCAGAACAGCAGACCCTATTGCACAGATTGTCTTTTTATCTGATGCCCGCTCCGTCCTTGAGGCTATCACCAAATGTAAGCTGCCTCAACTTGAAGAAGCACTACAAACCATCAAATGCTTTCGGATAGCACTGCAGTGGATCCCCTCACACTGTGGAGTCCAAGGAAATGAGGAAGCAGCCAAGATGGCAAAGGTGGGTGCAGAAGAGAATCAGACAGAAAACATGGTTACCCATACAGAGATGAAGACTATCATCAAGTCACTCTATAGAACACCTCACTCAGAAGATGCCTACCATCATCTCTCGAGGCCAGAGCAAGTGACCATTTTTCGTCTCAGAACTGGACACAACAGACTAAACCAACACATGTACAGGCGGTTCCACCTTACGACATCGCCCGCTTGTCATTGTGGAGAGGCAGACCAGACCACAGAGCACATACTTCAATGTTGTAGTACGTATCAGCTGCTGAGAGAAGAGATCTGGCCTTTGTCAACCTCTTTTCTTGAAAAGCTGTATGGGCCTGTGGTAGAACTGCAGAAAACCACAGATTTCATCTTGAGAACGGCTCTCCAAGTGTGATACCAGCGATCGAAAAGAAGAAGAAGAAGATTAATGCCAGATTCGGCGGGAACAAGTAATTAAAAAGGATTACATTGTACCTTCTCGGTACACTAAAAGCGTCATCCTATCTTGGTCGTAAAATATGCGCTCTGTCAAAAATAGCCATGCGTTTTAACGAACTTAGTCATTTTTACAACGCGATTTCTCTCATAGGCCCATATACGCTTATAGCTCTACACAGGGGGGGGGGGGGCGTGTTCAGGGAATGAATCCAGGATGGACGGCACATACCCAGCTTAGCTGGTACGGCCGGTGCCCGACCGGTCGATCCGAACTACACCACCCCCTCCTAGTTTGACATCCGCGGCAAATGATCGCACATTACGGATCGACACACGGACGTATGCTATGTGGGTATTATAGACTTCCTGGGTAGGCGCATCGCCGGAGAATAGTAGTGACGCAATAGATGCGCATTTAAGAGCCAGAGCACATAGAGGTGCCAAAGAGGAGAGGGGAGGCATACTTTTAGTTTTAATGTTTGACCTGGAATTATTCTTCCAGGTCTTTTCTTTTTTTTCTTTTTTTAAATATTTTGGTGCGTGCTTTATTTAGCTAATGATTTCTAAACAATAGCTCGCATGGGTGGCCTCTCGGACGTAGATAATTATTATTTCTGCAGAGAACACCCAAGCTCCAACGTACCACAATTTAACTTAAGATATATATATATATATATATATATATATATATATATATATATTTATATTTACATATATATATATATATATAAAATATATGTACATAGTTTTCATGTAACATACCCTTACAGGGTATTTAAAAATTACTACCGAATTACTTGCGCACCCCGGGTAAATAAGGGGGTATGCAACATGTAGCTTTAGTTAAATATATATGCGGCCCGTTATAGCGGGTCCGCAATGAGCAGCTCGGGCTAACCCCATAGCCGTCCTGACATCTAAGACAGGAAGAAAAATAATAAGAAAAATAGAACATAATAATAACTCAAAAGTTAGTGTATCAGGTAGCTTCAGCATAGCTGAGACTGCATGATGGGATTAAGACATTATTGCACTGCAAGGTGTTGTATTCTTTACATCGCACAACGTTCTTACAACACCGGAGTCTGCAGTGCTCATTTTGTGTGGGACACAGCTGGGCAACTAAGTTGCGCAACTGTGTCGGATAACCGTAGTCATCCTAGGGACAGGATTCAATTGATCTAACATATATCATAAAAAGAAAAGTATGGGTATTTCAAAAATAAATTAATAATTAGTAAGTTTCCATGAGTCACACCACTGATGTTCTGCTGTATCACAAATGATCACACTCCTGCTGCAAAATTTCGCCAATGAGTCTGGTCCCGTGACTGATGGTGGTTGGTCGCGGTGGAGGAATTATTAATGCTGAGATGCATTCATTATCACTGGCACTTCCGGAAATGTCTGAAGTGATGATTGCGGGAATAGGAGCGTCTGTAATGTTACTGCGGGTTCTAGAATATCTGTTCGTACAACAGCGGTGGTGCTAGTGGGTGTTGAGGCTGTTGATGCTGCAGTCTTCGTGATGGTCGGGGTGGCTGTGGTGGTGATGGCAGTGAGTCAAATCGTAGGCTGAGGCAATGATGCGGGAGCGGATATGGCAGGTGACATGGGCACGGGCTGGATGTCCTGCGTGTGAGCGATACGTCTTTTCCCTGCGTATGGTCGTTCAGGCATAGTCCCCTTCCTGATGACTGGATCAGAAAGACTGGGATGCGGATGCTGGATGACATGGGTTGGAGTGATCCTAATGGATGTAGGTTGCGATGGTCTTGGTCCCTCGTCTATGGTCAGGTCAGGCGGAGATGGTGACTGCGGGTAGCATGGAATCTCCATCTCTGTAGGTGTCGTGATAATTACCGATATTGGCTGACTGGCTGTGATTGCTGATTTGTGGCTGGTTATGGATGTGGGTGCTGCCGGACTGGATTCTGTGGAGGATTTATGCTTCTTGCTCCGCTTCAGGACCGTGTGGATGTGGTGACTGGAGGTGGCATAGTGCTCCCTGACACGGCTGTGGGTAGTATTTCACATTTGGCTGCCGGTATATTGGCCAAGGCACCTGCGGGAGGACGATGACTAACAGGATGTCTACGGGTAGTATTCTTCGTGCGGGCCATCTTTTCGGTTGGGAGAACTTTAACTGGAAACCGAGATTTAAAATGCGTGGCTAAAACGGCATGATCCTTGTTTTCTTCCCCAGGAATTAATGTCACTTCTAACACTTCGGTCAGCCCCATATGGAAAGTTTCTCCTTTTTCCATTCTGATCGTCACAGGATTAATTCTTCCCATATAAAGGGAGTACTTTTAATTATAAGAGGAATGGCTCACTAACTTAGTCTTATTTTAGCGCATTTAAAATTTTCCAATCAACATAAAAACAGGGTACTACTTATTCCCGAGGAGCATCACCTTTTATTTAGCGTGATACGGTTTTACAGATTGGATGCTTATAAACTTGCATATTTTAACTTTTAGGCTGTAGCACCCGATGCGGTGTGTGGGAGCCTGGTGACGTCAGCGGTAATTACCCCGACTCACCCTCGCCACTCCTCCATCACGCCGTGGTAGTCGCGTATTTGGGCAGCTCTTTGGTTTAAAGCGTTTGATCCAATTTACTGGAAATAGTAGTAAAAGTTACGTGGCCCTTGGAAACACGTGGTAGAATGGAAACATATGTGCTGTTTATGGCGATGACCGATATACTGTTGCTGAGGTGTAGTCTTTTGTAGATGCGAGATATGGAAATATATATATGTTATACCAAGATTTCGTTTTATAATAATGTCCCTATCTGCGCGGGTTCTTAAACATGCGTCTTATGGTTGTCTGTAAAAGGTAGTTCTCAGCCTGTGTGGATTATGGACTGGAACGCAGAGAAGATAATTATTATACTGTTAGATTTTTTATGGCACTTTACCGGCCCGTGCGCTAATGATTTGTAGCATGGTAGAGCAGTTGTGCTCTTAATCAAAAATATAACAGTAAAGCTGTAGGTAATTTGATGTGTGGTTTAAACAGATCTATTCAGGCGGCAGATCAAAGTTACTGATCCCAACAAGATAGCTGCGTTTTCCGAGCGGGAGGGCTGCCAAGCATTCTCCTCAATGGGTAGAACTAGCTCCGTTCCCGCTTAGACCAGACACATTAATACCATTTAATAATGGTTAGACTACAGTACAACTCTGAAGTGGGTGCACACAGTGTTGTAATTTACAATGCCGTCGTTTGGAGATTGTGAATACAGTCAACCTGTGTGTCTCTGTTCCTGACATGTTGGTGATTTGAGTTTGATAAGCGTAGCTGGTTATCTGTGGATGATACTTGCGCTGTGGTGAAGGTGACGTTTTTATGGCCTCCACTGCGGGAGTGGGTGATGTCAACTTTACCGAACCTTGAGAGTATTTAGCTCTGTAATGGCCGAGCCCATGTGCGGGACAGAGTTACTTTAGAGTGCAGATGACCTGTTGGATGCTGTCGTAACTTTGATCAATCCATTATCGAATTCAACTTTTCGGTAGCAAAATGCTACTCGTGACTGACGACAATGCGGGCATCTTGCTCTCTTAATAATATTGACTGTTATTACGTGTAAATGCTGTATGTGGTTTTGGCTGTGTCCGTACGATGTCGTGGGAGAGGGAAGGGAGGGTGAACATTGGACAAACGTTCCTCCCATGATGCGTTCTGTAGATGGCTGTAGTGCAATCCTCTATCCATAAGATCAGTTCTCCCGTAACTAGATAAGAAGGTGTGTGCGGGAGATTTGTTGGCTGTTGTTTGTTGATGATAATGTTGTTGTCGGGATGTCTGGGCTGCGGTATGATGCCAATGTTAAAGCGAAGTGGGCATATTCCAGTTTTCCACGCTGGTGAACGCCGAGTCTGTTGTTATTGCAGGAGGTGGGGTTTGCAGGAGATATTATTTCTGGAACTGTTGCGGACGTTTTTATGTCTCCACCGGGAGTTAATTAATACCGGTAGATGCTGCTAAACGATGTTGTGGCCGGTGTTTAATGTCTCTGTTACGCTGAGTATAACCGAGTATGTATGTGATGTACGTGCAATGAGGAATTGACGTATACAGCCTTGAAGGCAGGTGTGTTCTGTATGTGATGACGTTCTGTCTGTCGTGTGATGTCCTGACTGCTCACGGGGGAGTATGGTAGTCCTAATGGATGGGGTGGTCTTTGGACATGGGGATGTTGTCATCTCCCGTTACACGACGATTTGTGGCCTGTCGTAGTTTTTAGACAACGGGAAAATTCGAGCCGAGAGTCTGCTGAACAGGCTGTTTCCCTGCCCACCACAGGGGGGTAATGCTGGTCGGTGCGGTGCGGGATGCCACCTCCTCTGTAGCAGCAGTCTCTCTCATATCTGAATATTGACAGTCAACAGACGACGAGTGGAGTGTAAAATGGACTGGGCCGGTGATGTCCGAACTTGGTGCATAGATGAGGGACGCCAATTGGAGCTGGGGCATGGGTGCGATATTGGATAGCGGTTCTGCTTGGGTGGAGATTGGTTTGGCGATTTGGGGGTGCGGTCGGGTACACATCGTTGTACGGTTTTGTGGCTCTAGACACACCAAGGCTTCATCTAGCCTCTTCACTTCCATGCTACTCATCATATGTTCAACCCCACCGGAAGTATGGCTTGTGTCAGCCTCAGCTTCCGCTTGTGGCAACTCTATGATGTGGGGGAATACCATGAAGTGGGTGGGAATGGGAAGAGATCGGGTGAACAGCTTTTCCATCCGGTCCCTTGGATAAAACAGACAGAAAGTTCTTCATATACGGCTTCCCAGATCGAGTAGACCCGTGCTGAGGAGGGAGAGGGCGAGTATGTATCTCGTCATCGTCGTCAGCGTTAGCCACTGGTTCACCCGCATTCTGGCCTGTTAGAAGTTGGGTCGAACTGGCACCGCGGTGCTCTGCGCTAACTGTGCGAACACTATTTTCCGTAGAAATATCTGTCTGGGTACTTGTGTCACGAGAAACGCCCAGTCCGACCTCTGGTGCTGGGTCAGCACTGACACATGGTTTAAGCCTATCGAAGTGGATGACTGAGGTCAGGCCATCCGAAGCACGGATATGGTAGGTCACGTCCGACATCTTACCTACTACCACATAGGGGCCTTTCCACTGGTAACTCAGTTTACTTGGCACGTTTGCAGGCCGTCGTGAATCATGTACCCAGACCATGCTTCCTGCTTCATATGGATCTCCATGCACTCTCCGGTCATGCCATGTCTTTTTCCGCTGGTGTGCAGTGTATAGTGTTTCTCTCACTAACTTATGGGCTTGTTCTATCCGCTGCCGCAAGAGTTCAACATAGAAAGATGGTGAATTTTTCTCCCCTGGTGTCCGGGGCATGGTCAGATCCAGGGGTAAGGCTAATTCACGGCCTAACATTAACCACGCAGGGGTATAACCCATGCTGGAATGTACTGACGTGCGGTAAGCCATGGGTACATATGGGAGCCGTAGATCCCAATCTCTACAATCAAGGTGTGTTTCATTTGTAAGCATCTCCGCGAGAGTTCTATTGAATCTCTCTACCATCCTGTCACTACGGTGATGGTATGGAGTTGTCCTTGTTTTGATGATTTGAAACAGTTTGCAGAGCTCTGATATGAGCCGGCTCTCAAAATTACTTCCTTATTCAGAGTGCAACTCATAAGGCATACTAAAACGGCAGAACACATTGCTTGCCAAGACCTCCACTATGGTAGGTGCGTCTTGGTCTGGCAAAGCAAATGCTTCTACCCACTTCATAAAATAGTCTTGCAATACGAGGATGTATTTATTTCCGTCATCCGTCATATGCAAGGGCCTGAGCACGTCGATAGCTACTCACTCCCATGGTGCACCAACAATTTTAATTTGTGATGGTGCGATATGGTGCTGGCCAACAGAGCGTCTTTGGCATGGGATACATTTGGCAACCCATGCCTTGACACTATCGTGAATCCTGATCCAGTGGAATCTTGATTTGATACGGGCAACAGTCCTTTCCACGGCCAGATGCCCGGCGTTATCATGTAGTTATTTTAAGATAGGGTCACGATAACTTTCCGGGACTACCAGACGGTTATTAATGTATAGACCGTTATTTATCAGTTGACATTCTTCGAACCGTTGGTAATAATATTTTGCCATGGTCGATAGTGGTGTTACCGATTCCTTGGGAGGACGTACCCCCCTCCTGGATCCATGCCTATATATTTCGTGTCTGCATGTCTGTTGTTTGGTCGTGTGCGATTTTCTCCCGATTCCATTCTGCGCACCGTAATTCAGGGAACTCCGGCGATGGCTGTCTTGACTGTGTCACGGTGGCGGCCTCTTCGTGTTCAGCCTCCATGCCAACTCTACTGAGGGCATCGGCATTCCCATGTCATTTGCCGGGATGGTGAACAACGTTGAAGTTATAGGTCTGCAGGGATTCCTGCCATCTCGCTACCTGGCCCTCCAGATTTTTAGGTTCCTAAGCCAGCGTAGTGAGGCATGGTATGTACGGAGTGTAAGGGGGCGCCCATACAGAAAGTGTTTATAGTACTTGACAAAATGTACCACCGCTAATAGTTCTCGCTTGGTGGTTGCGTATTTTCTCTCCATTTTATTCAGAGTACATGAACCATAACCCAATACCTGCTCCGTTCCATCTTCTGTGACCTGAGATAGAACTGCGCCGATTGCATAGGCTAAGATGAAATCGAGGTTTGGATTAGGATGAGCAAGAATCGGGGCGGTCGTCAAGAGTTCCTTCAGCACCCTGAAGGAGCCTTCACACTCACTCGTCCGCTCGAATAGTCGATCTTTTTCGGTGATCTTGTAGAGGGGTGAAGTAATCTCGCTGAAATGTCGGATATAACGGCGATAGCAATGGCATAAGCCAAGGAAACTTTGCGTCTCTGTGACTGAAGAGGGCGTGGGCCACTCTGCTACTGCCTTAGTTTTTGATGGCTGGGTAGCCACTCCATCACCAGATATGACGTGTCCCAGGAATTCAACGCTCTGTCTAAAGAGATGACATTTCTTAGGTTTGAGTTTCAAATTGGCCGTGTGGAAGCGGGAAAGCACGGTGTCCAAATTGATAAGGGTTTACGCAAACATGGGTCTGAAGACCATTACGTCATCGATGTAACAGAGACAGATTTCCCATTGCAGGGTGGTTAATACCTGCTCAATGAGGCATTCGAAAGTTCCGGGAGCGTTGCACAAGCCGTAGGGCAATTTGCAGAACTCGAAAAGACCATCCCTACAAACGAATGCGGTCTTTTCCATGTCAGCTTCATCCATGGCCACTTGCCAGTAACCGCTAGCTAAGTCAAGGGTACAAAACCCAGCCGATATCGGTAGCTATCACAACACCTACGGAGATGGAGATTCTAAGTTACCGGCAGTCACAATCTCCTCCTGACCTGACCATAGACGAGGGACCGGGACCATCGCAGCCTGCGTCCATTAGCATTACTCCAACCCGTGTCGTCCAGCATCGGCATCCCAGTCTTTCTGATCCAGCTATCAGGAAGGGAACTACTCCAGAACGACCATACGCGGGAAAAAGACGTATCGCTCACACACAGGACATCCAGCCAGTGCCCAATGTTACTGCAAATCATCTCTTGAAGTACGCCAAGTCTCGGAAGATGTCATCACCTACCATATCCGCTCCCGCATCATTGTCTCAGTCTACGATTCAACTCACCACCATCGCCACAACAATGACCACAGCCACCACGACCATCACGAAGACCCCAGCATCGACCACCTCGACACCCACTAGCACCACCGCTACCTTACGGACAAATATTCTAGCACCCGCAGTAACTGTGAGAGACATTATAGAGACTCATATTCCCGACATCATCACTTCAGACATTTCCGAAAGTGCCAGTGATAATAAACGCATCTCAGCTTTAATAGTTCATCCACTGCGACCAACCACCATCAGTCGCGGGACCCAGACTCAGCGGGGAAATTTTGCAGCAGAGGTGTGATCATTTGTGATACAGCAGTATATCAGTGGTGCGATTCATGGAAACTTACTAATTATTAATTTATTTTCTAAATACTTTTCTTTTTATTATATATGTTAGATCAATTGAATCCCATCCCTAGGATGACTACGGTTGTCTGACACAGCTGCGCAACTTAAGTTGCCTAGCTGTGCCACACACAAAATGAGCACTGTGGACTCCGGTGTTGTAGGAACGTCATGTGCCACGTAAAGAATACAACGCCCTGCCGTGCAATAATGTCATAATCCCGTCATGCAGTCTCAGCTATGCTGGGACTGCCTGATAAACCAACTTTCGAGTTATTATTATTATGTTCTATTTTTCTTATTATTTTCCTTCCAGTCTTAGATGTCAGGATGGCTATGGGGTCAGCGAGAGCTGCCCGTTGCGGACCCGCTATAACGGGCCGCAAATATATTTTTTAACAAGATACGTGTTGCGTACCCCTTTTTTTACCCGGGATGCGCAAGTAATTCGATCGTAATATTTTAGATACCTCGTAAGGGTATGTTACGTGAAAGTTATATATTTGATATACATATATTTTATATTATTATTTATCTTAGACTTAAACTGTGGTACGTTGGAGCTTGGGTGTTCTCTGCGAAGATATTAATTATCTGCACCCAAAGAGAACACCCATGCGAGCTATTGTTTAGGAATTATTAGCTAAAGTTGAAAGCATGCACCAAAATATTTTTAAAAACCCAAAAAAAATTAAAAACTAAAAGTATGCCTCCCCTCTCCTCTTTGGCACCTCTATGTGCTCTGTCTATTAAATACGCATCTATTGCGTCACTACTCCTCTCCGGCCCCGCACCTACCCAGGAAGTCTATAATTCCCGCCTAGCATATGTCTGTGCATATATCCGCAATGCGCAATCATTTGCCACGGATGTCAAACTAGGAGGGAGTGGTATAGTTCGGATCGACCGGACAGGTACCGGCCATACCAGCCAAGCTGGGTACGCGCCGCCCGTCCTGGATTCGTTCCCTGAACACACCCCATGGCTAGAGCCATAAGCGTATATGAGTCTATGAGAGAGATCGCATTATAAAAACGACTAAGTGCGTTAAAGCGCATAGTGCGCATCCGCACACTTAAATGCTGTTTTTGACAGAGCGCGTAGTTCACGACCAAGATAGGATGACGCTTTTAGTGCACCAAGACAGTACAATGTAATCCTTTTTAATCACTTGTTCTCCTTCGATCAATACTCACCATTTTATTACTTCTGATACAAGCTATCCTGAATAGCTGGCCCTAGGACTATAGACTTAGTAAGCTTTACCGACTCCTTAAACCGGGTACTCGGCTCCCAACTACCGAGTACCCGTTTGCCATGAAGCTCATTCTTGTTTGCATAGCAACAAGAGCTACATGCTCTTTTGTGCAGTTGGTTTCTAAGTCTTTTTCTGTGTAATTGTGATAGCTGTGTGCGCTCTCTAAGGATTATATTGGATTACCATGGATGGAGCCGATGATAACCAGGTTGTATAATTCCATGTTATTCCATAGTTAAAAAGACTTAGGTCTTCAATATTTCGTCTGTGTCGTATGTTCCAATTTCTGGCCCCGAATCTGGGATGTGTGTTAACAACGAAATATGCCAGATTGATCGCCTTCCTTTAACCCCATCAGGCGATAGGCAGATATGAAATAAGGTGTTGGCTTTACGGTGTTTTAACACCCGTGTTGTCTCGGATCTTTATGTGAATAAAATGTTTCATTAATTCGCGCATCTGATTCTGGGTGCTGCGTACTTTATTCTCGCTCGAATTTTCAAGTTTTGCGTGTTATCAAGATCTGTTTGCAATGATCGGTGGTTTCAAAATTCTTGATTTAGATGTTTGGTCTGCAGTTTTACCGTGTGCTACAGCAGTTTGTTTACATTTTGTTGTTTCTTCACATATCGTTTTGGCCTTCGTTAGGAGTATAATTTATATTGATTAGTAAATATACCCCGAATGCTATGCGATATGATTCCTGGTTCAGTTATACATGATTCAGTTTATGGGTGTATTATTGCCCGCTTCGTTCTTGTCATCATAGTCAATGCGATCTTTGCTGTAACGTTGCGGGGTGGGGTGCGGGAGGGTTAACATTTAATTTATGAAGCTTATGATCAAATTATTTGAAAATTAATTGTCTGCCTTCCATTCCTGTTTCGTTCCGCTTGCTTATTGTAGGTTTGTGCTTATTTATAGGCCAATCCAGCCCCGCCATCATGTGACGAGTGCCATAAATTTGTGAGGGTTCTATTCAAGGACCATGTCTGTTTCCGTTGTACCAAATGTAATCTTGACAGTAGGTGTAACGTTTGTGCAGTGTGGTCGTCCGACATGATGGTCAAGTTCCTTGTCCAGAAAGACTTGGCAGGGTCTGACACGGGGTCAGGCGGTCTGAAAGCAAATTGTGGAGCATCCGTTTTGGCCCTTCGGGGCGCTCCACGTCTGCAACCGGAGGTGGCGGAGATGGCACCGCTGGCGTGGTTTGGTCCTGCTATGCAAGGCTTCTTGCATAGCATTCTGGCGATGCTGATGTCGTCCCTGCTGCCAAAGGTTGTAGGGCAGTCTCTTTCCGTGCTTGATTCGGACCCTGTCCTTGGACAGGTTTCTGGACTGGCCACCGAGGGAGCCGTCTAGTATGGCCCCTGGCAGTCCTGTCGGGCTCCGGCCTGATGGGCTCTGTCTCTCTGCGGCCACCTCCGGGTGGTCCAGTAGTGGTGGCCGGTCCATCAGGCATGGGAGCCGTCCGCCAGTCTAGTGACGACTCTTTGGGGTCTGAAGATGAGGAGGCCTAGGAGGCCGAGGAAGAGAGATTGCTGTGGCCTGAGATGCCACGGGTGGAGAGCATGGATGTCGATTCCGTCCTGGATGGAACCGTCCTCCATCTGTATGGCTTGGCACAAGTCAGGGCAGCGGGTATGCCCATGGTTTGAAGCCACTCCGGTACCAGGTACTGGTACCGTGATGGTTGGTTTGCCGCCAACCGACATGGTGACGGGTGTGGCTGGCCAGGCATGGTACTCACCTATCTCGCCTGGTCTGGCGGTCAGGCGTGGGGTGCCATTGGCGCCCGTGTTTGGCCACAGTTCTTCAACCATTATGGGTCTGCACGGTTTTCCGTGCGGGCCTACTCCATGGACTGTTGTTTTTCATGGGGTGCCGGCGGAACCGTACGGTACCAGAGTTCCTGGCATATAAGCAATGGCTCCTAGCCAGGAGGCCATTGCTGGCTAGGAGCCATTGCTGGTAGGACTGTGAACACGTCAATGGGTGACATGTTCACGGGAGTGTCCTCCTCGGAGACAGACTAGTCAGAGGATCAGGCTTGGCTAGCCAGGGTAGACCCATCTGTGGTTTCAACCATGGCCGAGGAGGATGCACCCCGTCCATCGGTGGCATCAATTAGGACGGGGATCTTACTGGCAGCCCAGATCCAGTCTATTGGACTGGATCCAAGGTTTATGAAGTTATTGGATGCTATTTATAGCAAACAACTCCTGACCAAGGGCCAGCTTCCTGCGGCATCCAGGGAGGTGCGGGCGAGGTGTCATATTCCATGGGGGGAATATGACAGGTATGGTGTTGTCCCAATGGTCACCAAGGATGACCGCTAGGTGCTGGGTGTCCAGAGTTCTGGAGCGGGTGGCCCCCCCCCCGGTGCTGGTGGACAAGTCTCAGGTACACCATGAAGAAGTCCTGTCCCTATGCGATGAGGGGGTGAGGGCAGCAATGAGTGCTGTCAACCATTCTTATCGGCTTCTTCAGTCGGTGTGGGCTGAAGCTGGGGCGTGCCACCTGTGGTGCTTTCATGTGTTAATGACGGCCTGGAGTTGTCTATGGACGCATTGGCAAGGGTGCAAGCGTGTGTGACGAAGTCTAAGAGGCAGATGGTCCTTGACCATATGTGTCCAGCTACTGCCGGTAGGGAGCGTCTTCTTGGGATGCCCCTTACTGGCCCTAGCATCTTTGGTGGCCAAGCATGGGCCATCTTAGAAGACACGTTCAACATCGCACAGAATCGGTTGGCGGTTAATCTACAGCTGGAGCTAGTGTGTCAGGCGCACGCACTAGGGGCTGTAGCCAAGTCGCTAACCAGGCAACCTTCTAAGAAGCAGAAGAAGCACAAAAGCAAGACGAAAGCTAAGCCTAGTGCTGCTTCTGCTTCTACTGGGTCTTTTCAGCCGCCTCCGGTGAAGAAGGCCAAGAATGTTGTGGAGGCCCCTACCCTCCCCAACGTTGCTCCTGATCACCCGAGAGGCGGGAAGGGCAAGGGGAAGGGTAAGTCCTCTAAGGGCGGAAAGAAGGGAGCGGATCGTACCTGAGGGTACGAGAGCTCCCTTTGTGTCTGCCTGGACTGTACCCGTGCGACAGGAACAGCGGTGCCAGTTAGACCGGCCAAGCCAAGACCAAAATGGTTCCCACTCTCTCTCTCTCTCTCTCTCTCTCTCTCTCTCTCTCTCTCTCTCTCTCTCTCATCAAGGGAGGGGGGGGGGTGAGTGGATCGCGAGCCAGACACCCACATTAGGCATCGATGAGTCTATAGTTGGTGGAAGGCTCATGCGTTTCGTCGAGGCTTGGCGAGGTGTGACATCAGACAGTCTGGTCCTAGGATGGTTATCCCAGGGGTACATGCCGGAGTGGTGGGATTTTCCACCACAGAATTTGTCTTTGGCCCCGGTCTGGACACCCGTATGAAGGGAACCAGACAAGTTAGAAGCCATTCAAAACGAAATGTCAGGTTTGCTTCTGAAGGGAGCAATAAAACCAACAAACCAGAACACTCAAGGCATCTATTCAAACATTGTTCCTTGTCCCCAAGAGCACAGGGGGGTGGAGACCCGTACTCAATCTCAGGCCATTAAATTGGTTTATCCATACGCCTCGGTTTCAGATGGAAACTCAGAGGTTGGTAATGGCAGGATTGAGGAAGGGAATGTGGTGTGTATCGATCGATCTGAAAGATGCATATTTCCACATTCCAATGAACGGGAGTTGTCCCAGGTTTCTGAGATTTGCGTTTCAGAATCAAGTGTGGGAGTTTGTAGTCCTCCCATTTGGCCTGTCGACAGCTCTACAGGTTTTCACCAGAGTGGTCCTTGTGGTGACAGCGTTTCTCAGAAAAGAGAACGTGGTGCTTCACACCTACATAGATGATTGGTTGATCAAAGCAGACACATCAGCTAGGTTAGAAGTGGATACTGCTCTGACTCTGAAGTTACTTTCAGATCTAGGCTGGATAGTCAACAAGGAGAAATGCGAGTTGACACCCACTCAGCAGTTCGTTTATTTAGTGATGCGATTCGATCTCGAGGAGGGCAGGGTTTACCCGTCAGAGCCCAGAGTGGTGTCTCTGTTAGCCATCCTCAAAAGTTTTCGATTGGGAAACCACATTCAGGCGAGGCGGTTTCTTCAGATGCTGGGCATGATGATCTCCACGGAGCAGGTAATCCTGTACGCTGCTCTGATGCGAAGACCTATCCAGTTGTATCTGATGTCTCTGTGGAAATAGAGAACAGAACCCCTGTCAAAGCTGGTGCCAGTTTTGGAGCCAATAATGTCGCATCTTGTATGGTGGAAAAAGCGTCAGAATCTCCTAGTTGGGGTTTCGGTGCACCTACCCCACCCCAGCTGTCTGTGTACATGGATGCATCGCTGGAGGGATGGGAGGCCTGCCTGGGAGAACACCAGGTCTCGGGCACATGGACTCTCCAGAAGAGCCAGCTGCATATCAATCTGTTGGAAATGATGGCAGTGGAACTGGCATTGGAAAAGTTTCTTCCAAAAGTCAGGGGCAAGGCGATATTGATACGGTCAGACAACTCGACAGTAGTATCATACATAAATCGTCAAGGCGGGACCAAGTCACCCACACCATGTATGAAAGTGTGGCACTTGATTCAATGGTGCAGGAATTACTCGGTTGGTTTGAAAGCAGCTCACATTCCTGGGCGATTGAACATTCTGGCAGATGCTTTGTCTCGGAGATAGAGAATCCTGCCAACAGAATGGTCTCCCAACCCCCCAGTTCTTCACAGGATCTTCAAGCATTGGGGCCAACCCAACGTGGACTTGTTCGCCACAAAGGAAAATGCTCAAATCATGACTTGTGTCTCGCCGATTCCAGATCCAAATGCCGTCAATACAGATGCTCTGCCGATAAGCTGGAGAGGGATGCATGCTTACGCGTATCCACCCACCATTCTTCTGCCGAAGATATTGGTGAAGATCAGGAGGAAATGTGCCTGGTCCTGCTAATAGCGCCATTTTGTCCCAGCAGGGAATGGTTCACGGAACTTCTAGATCTGCTGGTGGACAATCCAGTGCAGTTACCCGAGATTCTGAACATAATCTCCCAGGCCAAGGGATGCTTCCTACACGAGCGTCCCGAAATGTTCAAATTGACTGCGTGGATGTTATCAAACAACATTCCACGTCAGAAGGCTTTTCTCGACAAGCTGCAAATTTCATCGCAGCTGCGAGAAGGAGGTCAACCTTCAAGTCATATAACAACAAGGTTAACAGATTTGCAGACTGGTGTGAAGGAAAGGGTATTGATACCTTTCAATCCACTATTCAGCAAATAGCAGACTTTCTATGTGAGCTGTTCTTTTCATGACTAGCTCCTGTCACAATTGATGGATACAAGTCAGCTTTGGCATCAGTTATCCCTTGTCTAGCCAACAGGGATAGTCCAGAGGTGGCCCAGTTGAATGTGATGGTGAAGGGAATGAACAATCTCTGACCGAGACAACCGGTAGCCATTCAAGCCTGGAGTCTATCTTTAGTGCTTAATGTACTGGCCAAGCACCCTTTCGAACCATTGCGTTCAGCTAGTCTAAAGCATTTGACTCTAAAGGCAGTTTTTCTATTGGCAGCTTCCTCAGCTAGAAGGCGCATTGAGAGACATGCACTTTCGGCAGAGAGGGGCCGATTTATTGTCTCCGGAGAGGGTCTGCGTCTTCTGCCAAGAGCAGAGTTTATGTCAAAGAATCAATCTTTGAGATATCCCGGCAAACCAATCATTATACCAAAACTAACTAGGTTTGATCGTGATGCCAGTGTCTGGTGCCCAGTCTGTGCTTTGACGAAGTACAAAAGATGGACAGACTCGTTACGGTCGAATGATAGACATCTGTGGATCTGCCATAAGAAGCCATATGGTGCCGCATCCATGGATTCTATCTCTCGTTGGGTAGTCGAATGCATTCAGACTACCCATGAGATTGCGACTGGGCACCAGGTGCAATGCACAAGGGCACACGATGTTAGAGGAATAGCCGCCTCGACCGCCCTTTACAACGGTGTTCTGTTAGAGGACATCATGGCTGTTGCACAATGGCACTGTGAGTCCTCTTTCATGGATTACTATATGAGGGATGTGTCAGACTCCGTCAATCCCCTCGCTTTAGCTGTTTTAAAACGATAGTTATACGACCACACTGCTCTTCTCCCTTTTTTGGCATTTGTAAGAAAGATTTAAGAAGCAGACATGGTTGAGCGAAAGGATATCAACCAGATTGTGTCACTGATGGCCGGATGAGTGAATGGTTGGAGGCTCAACACGTCTGAAATCCAAATAGCATGAGGTAATTCAAGATTGAGAGGTTTTTATATTTATGTCTGTATATCATGTTCATTCATCTTATATATTCATGCTCATTCCCAGGCTAATATATGCAGAGCAGTTGACCCTCTTGGCATATTTGTGTTTCAGGCGAGATGCATGTTCGTGAGTTGTCTCCCTTTTCTTAGGAGAAAAAGGGCGGTGGGGCAGTGATGCGAATGTTATTCGGTTCCGTTAACTTGATGGTCCTTTTAGGTCTCCATTAATCAAGTTTAAGTCTAGCTCTTTCTCCAAGGGGCAAAAGTAGCAATTGATGGCTTGCCCCCTTCCCACCAGGTTACTGTCTAAATCTGGTGTATATCAGAAGTAACAGAATGGTGAGTATTGATCGAAGGAGAATGAAGGAAATTTCAATTTCCCTTTCTCCGAGATCTAACAATACTCACCATTCTCTTACGGACCCGGCCTCTCAGCCCCACGGAGGCAAGCCATGGGTATCTCTTGTTTGGTGGCTATGCAAACAATATGAGCTTCATGGCAAACGGGTACTCGGCAGTTGGGAGCCGAGTACCCATTTCTAGGAGTCGGTAAAGCTTACCAGCTATCCAGGATAGCTTGTATCAGTAGTAATAGAATGGTGAGTATTGTTTGATCTCGGAGAAAGGGAAATTTAAATTTCCTTCATTCCCGCCGAATCCGGCATGGATCAAGACCAGAATTCAACGGGCTTTCCAAATCTGTAAACCATTTCAAAATCATTTAAGAAATGGCAGAGTTATCTACGGAAAACCCCTTTTGATTATCTTCAAAATATTGCTGTGACGTCATAACCGCGTGTACGCAGAACTTCTAGAATGTTCTGTGTGTGTGTGCGTGTGTGTGTGTTGTAATATTTAAGGCGTTTATTTGCTAGTTCCCAATGCTAGGGTCTAGACCCACGCCTGGCCTTTATGGTTTCTGTTGAATTCTTGTGACGTCGGTGTGTGTGTGTGTGTGTGTGTGTGTGTGTGTGTGTGTGTGTGTGTGAGTGTGAGTGAGTGAGTGAGTGAGTGTGTGTGTGTGTGTGTGTGTGTGTGTGTGTGTGTGTGTGTGTGTGTGTGTGTGTGTGTGTGTGTGTGTGTGTGTGTGTGTGTGTGTGTGTGTGTGTGTGTGTGTGTGTGTGTGTGTGTGTTGATCGTTGTCTCTCGATTTTGTCTCATGTTGCTGTTCTTGTCCATGGCTTTTCTGTTGCTCCTCATGCGTGGGCGTGGGGGATGGGGGGGGGGGGGGGGTAGGTGCGTGCGGTCTTCTGACCTGATGTACCCAAGGGGGGGGGGGGGGGGGGGCTTTAGGTCAGAGACCTCCCGGCCCCTTTGGGGGGAGCGGGGAGGTTGGTGTGTGGGGTCTTTCGGGTCCTGGGAGCCATTTGCTCTTCTGGCCATCATCCGAGCAGGCACCAGCGCGCACTTGTTTGATTTTGATTGATTAGGCAGCCGGTATGACTCGATCAGTCATCCGGGTTGCATCCCTCCATAGTCCCATCGAAAAGTCCGAAAGATTTGTAATTCTAGCAATTTTGTTTTGAGTTTGTAATCCGTATGTTGCGTGGTTCCATCCGAGGACGAATCCATTCAGCATCCGGTTTACTTTGATTATGCCGAAATTTCTTGCCTACCTAACCCTAGCTCACGTTCACACAGTGATGAGCACTGTATGACGGGACCTCAATTTAAAGTCCCATCCGAGAAGACTGAGCAAGTGGGGCCAAGTACATTGCTTAAGCGTACTACAGCAGCTTGCTGTGCCCAGAATTGTCCGTCAGTCTGTCCATTTGTTGATGGTTTGTCAGTCCGTTCGACAGACAAGCATACCTGCCTACGGACCATGAATGAGATGGACACACATCCATATCCCTCGCGGTCCGCCGGCAGGCAGGCAGGCCCATCTGTTGTTCTGTTGTCCGTTCCAGTCCTCCATCTGTCTTTCTGTCCGTCTGTCGTTGTAGAATGTTCTAGAACATTCGACTGCATTATTACTAGCTACGCGCTGATTGGCTGTTGCTCGACCGATGATTGGTTGGAGCCTGCGCATGTGACGTCACAAGTAGTATAAAAGGAGACGAGATCCAGAGCTCGAGAGAATCCTCGGCCTGTGGCCGAATAGGTTGGACCTGTGTCAGCTACGATCAGCACGACAGGCATTACGCAGATCACTTCGCTTTCTGTCGGTTTGTCTCCCGTAGCCAGCAGTAATCCAACCCACCGCACTAAAGCAATTTTGTAACTCCCGTTGGGAGAATTTTTGGAACTTTTTAGATATTGTTCACGAATATATCAAGAACTAATTCTAATTGTTGTCAACTTCCATCCGTACCATCGGTGTACGGGAACTTTCGTCACAGCAGTAATGTTATTGTATCTCTTGCTGACTACTCGTTAGACATTCTATATTGTGATTACAGTCCTGAGTTCGGTCCGCTCCCGTCATGAGCTGCTTGCGGGAATCCTGTTTGCGGAAACCAGCCTATAGGAACTTTCCAGCTTCTAAGAGTAACGTATCAATTTCAGTTACACGATAGCCCAGGTTTAAGAATGGCTACCGATTATTCAAGTAACTATACTTGACATTTTAATTATTCCGTTAATTATATCTTTGATAATTATATCGTATCTGTATAAAACGGTCCCGATGACTAAAAGGTACCGTAACGGTCTTAGGACCGCTAGTTATAATTTCTGTATCTGTTTATAGTTATTCTTATTTTCTGTAAGGTGTTTTGCTAACCACACCGTAGTAGGTTCATAACGATTTTGAAATGGTTTACGGATTTGGAAAGCCCGTCGAATTCTGGTCTTGATTAATGCCAGATTCGGCGGGAACAAGTAATTAAAAAGGTTACATTGTACATTCTCGGTACACTAAAAGCGTCATCCTAACTTGGTCGTAAAATTCGCGCTCTGTCAAAAATAGTATGAAGCACGAGCATGCGCGCCATGCTCTTTAACGAACTTAGTCGTTTTTACAACGTGATTTCTCTCATAGGCCCATATACGCTTATAGCTCTACAAGGGGGGGGGGGGGGGGGGTGCGTGTTCAGGGAACGAATCCAGGACGGACGGCGCGTACCCAGCTTAGCTTAGCTACAAAATCATGCCACCTCATGCTACTCAACTGTAGCGTATCAATTCCCGTGATTTATGAACTCTTACTGTACTGATTACCAATAGGTACTCAAGTAACTATGCTATTGTACTATTCATTATTTCCGTAATAGGTACTGATGACTTCCCGGTCTTAAAGACCGCATTTTTATATTTTCTGTTTTATACTGTATATATTATCTTCGTTTCCATGTGCTTACAACTAACGAGCACCACAAAGTCCTATGACCTGATATACTGTTCGCACTGTATCGGTTAGTTATGTATATGGCAGGTAGCCATCCTAGTTATTCTGCTTTGTTTATATTAAAACTAGGACGCAGTACGCTAGGCAACACTATACAGCAACATTATATCCGCAGCACTATTTCCCCAGCATCAATTTTACACTGAGATCACTGCTCATGCTCCCCATGTTCGAACCTGACATGTGACCTACTAAACCTGGCTGTTAAGCTCGATAGGATAGGTTTAAAGTAGTTAGGGACAATCTCTCCGTAAGAGACACACTGTGTACATCTCTTTTCCGGCTGTGGTGGACATATAACCATGCACACCGGATATATTGTATAAATTGGCCAATTATCTTAGGGCCTCTTATTAATATCGAGTGATTGTCTCTTTCTAGCTCCTCCAGCCTCAAGGCTTAATAATTGTCTGGACTCACAATCGACATGTTGGCAGGATCCAACTCTGCGAAACTATTGTGGTTTCAGAGTGGTGATAACTAAAGTGTCGATTTAACATACACTCCCACAGTATTTTAGTTTAGATATTCACGCCAATGTAGGAAGCACTGCGAAAAGAAATTATATTATGTAACACTGGCCTGTAGAGTATCTCTGAGCATTCTGGAACATAACCCTAATGACAGGTGAAATGGTTAATCCCGTAACACACAGGTGACGGACGAGACACGGATCTCCATCCAACTTGATATGAAGACTGGGTGTGGTCTTAGAACCCACCACGCCCTCACGGGAAGGTCACTAGCGGTGGATATCTGTCTCTTACTCCCCACCATAAATACTATTGCGCTTTCTAAAATTGCTTATGTGAACTGTAAATTGTTCTAGTGATGTTATATGTGGTTATGGTGCAGGGGTGACCGGATCATCATATGATTCGGGAGCTGTTGCTCCTTAATATGTACGCACGCTGTCTTTCTAAGGAAGATGCTATGTGGGGCGACCCTTCGGGAGCTGACTATCTTCGCCAGTTAGACGTATGTGTCAATAGATATGTAGGAATACCTACCACTTGTGGCCAAAGCTTGGAAACGTATCTAACAACTAAAGGGTATGTTAGACTTTATTAGAAGGCCCACATAAATAAAGCAGCAACTCACAATTCAGTATCTTTGGTCCTACATAAGACGGTGATCTATGAATTCTTCGGAAATCATCCGACCCGTCTTCACGTAATCCAGCGTGCATCACATTAATTATAGTTTCACTAGAATTGACCACTGCACATAGCTTTTTGTTTGAACAAAAGCGTGGCCCTTTTTGCTACCTCTTTTCCTCCACTTTGGCATTGAAGGCATTTTCCTGTGATGGAGGCCCGCGTGAGACACTTTCCTCTCGCAACAATATTATTTTGTGTGTGTTAGGGGTATAATTGGTTTATATTATACTATTCAAGCCGCCTCATTGCGATGCTCCCTTACGGGGATACGTCTGTGGATTTACGAGTCTGTGAGGTACCTTCGGTGAACCTACGTAGAAAGAACACCAGTTGGTTCTATGTACTGTATTATCTTGCTCATTCACTAGCAAACGAGTACCATTTTTTGTATAGTTGTTATTCTTTTAATATATTATTATCATGTCCAGACTTTTAATCTAGTTAATGAACCGACATACCGGTGACACGAACAGTTGGGATGAAACTGTGAGGTCCAGTCTCGGCGGCAATGGTCGCACGGCCCCACAGGAATGTTATCGTTCCACCAGCTCTAGAAGCCGGTCTTTGTATCTTCTGGAGAGTCACGAAACGGGATTCGTAACCCCGAGAACGGTAGCTAACCAGCCCTCCCGCGCATCCTGTACATTCAGTGCAATGAAGTGGAGCAATATAGTGGACCAGCACATACCCCGTGAGCTACATACCCTCACTGTGGGGCTAGTTGTCGCAACCACCGGTGACGTGAGTTCAGTAAATCGCAATTGCAATAACTACATACAATTAGCCTTACCTGCACCCTGTGCAATGTCCTTGAGTCATTTGTTAGGGACAGTATCGTAAACTATTTTGAAGAAGCCAACCTATTCTCTACATGCCAGCACGGATTCAGACATAAAAGATCATGCAAATCTCAACTGCGATGGGTGGAATTTAGTCAGAGATGGGCGGGGAATAGCTAAAATGGGCCTTTCCAATTTTAGCCATGCCCCGCCCATCTCTATCTAAGCACCACCCACACCTCGCTCGTGTTGGGATCGATCGATCTCTGAACTCCATGTCTATCAATTTCCGGAAAACTATTCAGGTAAGCTGTATTTGACTGGGCAGTGTTGCTGCCTATGACAGTATAGGCAGCAACAGCGTCGAGTCAAATTAGTTTCAAAGTATTCAACAGCATGTTTATTAAATATAGTACAGGCATACAAGTTGTACAACGTGTCGGACTATTATTAAGAGTTAAAGACGGGCCATATAGAATCATTTATGACGTAATGATTATGACGCCATCCTACACGCCCCTTAGCTGATTATGACGTCATTACTCTGGATAGGTCCATTGGATTCTTCCATTAAGTGATTCCATTGGCAGTCAAAAGATGGCTTGTCGTACTCTCGAACTGTTTTAAAGGAGCGCCATGGGCTTATTTTGGCCTAAAAGAGCTGGTAACTGTTATAGACGGTTTCATTGTATAAATTATGTCTTCCCAGGTTCACCTAATCAACTTTCACTTTGAGATGAAGCCAGAAGTTTGCAATAGATTATCGTCATGAGTATAACTCAGCGCCAAACGACAGCATCCAACTCAGCAGACTCTGTCTCTAGGGGAAAAAAATGCAATTTTTGTACTGCTGCAAACCAAATAATTGATAGTGTGGTTGCCATGGTGAGGTAGTACACATACTAAAACGAGTGGCAGGTCGTGTCAAGAACGAAGATTTGTTGACAAGAAGTTTAAATAATTGTCATGATAATACCTAATCAAAGGAAACCAGAAGACAATCACGAGCGCTCACTGCCGCTCGGAATCATTCCGAGTTTAGCGCCGCAATAACTTTGCATTATCTGGATCAAATCAGGCGGAATTGGCCAGTAAATATTCTACACCAAGTCTGGGACTGTCTGCGCTGACCTTGAACCGGCTTTCACTCATATTAGGCATTCGTGTTCCAGCGAGATCTACGCTAACGGGGTTATTATTCTCGGCATAGAGAAAGCCGGTTCAAGGTCATTGCAGAGAGTCCCAGACTTGGACTAGAATTCCATTATTCTATGCTTAGATTGTCATATTAGGTTCAAAATTAAATTACCAGTTTAGTTGTTAGCCTATATTAAGCATGAAATAAATCACCTTGAATCTTGAATCCATATTCATTTTGCTAACTGCAATTATCAGTAGCGGATTATAATAGGGTCAGCTGGGGGCATTTTTGGTCCTTTGAACCATGAAGCCATCAAATCTCAATTTCAAGACAATCATATGGGTCCGTAATATGTTGAATATTTAAAAATTAATTTTACTGGAAACTGTTGCATCCTTATGCCTTATTATAAGTAACACATTACGTTAAGTAATGCAAAATGCCAACAAACGTATAAAGTGTGCATTGCAGAATCAGACTCCAGTCCTGTTTTCGCAACTGAACGGCTAAAAAAATTGAGTGAACAAAAAATGAAATTAAATAACTAAATAAGAATAATCTAGCAGCCAACTGATGAGTGAACAAAAAATTAAATTAAAAAGCTAAATAAGAATAATTTAGCAGCCAACTGATGATCCATATTTACACCTGGAAATGCAGGAGATGCCATCTGCGATCATCTAGATTTCAAAATTTTACGGAGGAGAACCCCTTTTGGTTTGCTTTTCGTTTCCACACAACTTCACAAATATGCTTTGCCCCCAGCCCTGGCAAGGCTTAATCCAGCACAATGAGAGTACTTTGCTAATATCACGAACAGTGTTTGCTTAGCAGCTTGAATTCTAATCCAGCACAATGAGAGTACTTTGCTAATATCACGAACAGTGTTTGCTTAGCAGCTTGAATTCTAATCCAGCACAATGAGAGTACTTTGCTAATATCACGAACAGTGTTTGCTTAGCAGCTTGAATTCTAATCCAGCACAATGAGAGTACTTTGCTAATATCACGAACAGTGTTTGCTTAGCAGCTTGAATTCTATCTAATGATATTAAACCATTTATCACACTGAGGTCAAAATTAAAATTCTCAAATTAAATTAAAAGATGAACTAGTGTTCATTTTTTAACAATGAATACTGGCATCATAGTGGTAAGGGTTAATATTCAATAAACTGTAATCAAGCAGAAATTAAACTATCGGTGATCAATCCATGAAATGATAGTGTATCAATTACACGATATCCATCACCATACAGCTAGGATGTTAAATATTTTCAAAACTAGTTTAACCCGAAAATACGCAACATAATATTCCTTACACCGAAAAGAATGTGTTGCTTTAACCCTTTAACCCTTAAATTTGTTCAAGAAAATTTCACTTTTCTCATAGAAAATGTCCACTTGCAGACCAAGAGAAGACTATTTTTTTGAAATTGTACCACTGGAATCGAGCGAGTCATTCCAGTGATACATTTTCAAAAATAGTCTGCTCCTGGTTTGCAAATGGACAATTCTCACGGGTGGATGACTTGGTGTAGGCAGTGGAATTTGTTGGTTGGTGGTGAAATGGGTGGATGGATGGATGGATGGGTGGGTGGCTGGCTGGCTGGATGGATGGATGGATGGATAGACTGGTTGTTGAATTAGAAGAAAAAAACCAATTAAATGAATGAATGATTAAATAAATGAAAACCAACTAATTCCACAACAGCTAGATCAAACACATATTCAGTGATCGGCAGCAGATGATGAAGAAATCTACACAAATCATTCCCCATTCCTGCAAGCGCTGTTAGACTCTTAACTCCATTCAATTATAACACTATTTTCAAACTCTGTTTAAAGATTGTTCAATCTTGTTTGAACTAAAATAATAATACGACTCTAAATGTAAGAGAGATTCTTTCAACCATCTTGAAATCAGTTGTAATCCTTTAACCCTCAAATTTGCTCAAAAAAAGTTTAATTTCCTCTTAGAAAATGTCCATTTGCATACCAAGAGAAGACTATTTTTGAAATTGGACCACTGGAATGATCGGCTCGGTCATCGAGACAGTCATTCCAGTGACACATTTGAAAAAATAATGTTTTCTTGGTTTGCAAATGGACATTTCTCAAGACCACTGCAGAAGCTGTTTTTGTCTGATATGAGTGTTAAAGGGTCAATGCAGGAGCCATTTCTTGTAATAATGAAATGTGTGTACACACACGCGCACGCACGCTCTCACGCACACTTACAGAAGATGTTTGATTTGGCAGGGTGTTAGTACATACCTTCTAGAGCATCTCCAGGTAATATGTCGTTCGAAATTGTGTAATCATTAAAATTCTACGTACGGTGACCTAAAATATCTTTGTCCAGACACAACAGTGCTGATTTTCAATATTGCGTTATCATTAGCTTCGTGTCATAATTCCCTATAGGAATATCTGTAATTATTGGGAAATATCACGTGATCAAGCGAGTTATAGTATCTGAAAGTCATAATTTTGCGACGTTCTTTTTGGTCTGCTGTTATCTGGATATGCTTAGCGTTATCTATTGCCACGGTGTATATGCAATTTGGATAGCAAACAAGTAAGGACACAGTCTCCTTCATACATTGTTCGACATATTGAAATATTCCAGTTTCTCAGTCAATCATATGCCGTCATATTCAATTACGTGGTGTGGGGTTGACTTAATTGATGACGGAGTAAGCGTTGGTTGTGTGACGAATTGTATGTCTTTAGGGTCTACTATTTAATAAAATATGCTGTTGAATATTTTCAACCATATTTTGTCATAGGCGGCAACAGCACCCAGTCAAATTCGTTTCAAAATATTCAAGAGCTTACCTGTTTAGCTTTCTGATCCCAACACGGACGAAGCGTGGGTGGAGCTTAGCTAGAGATGGACGGGGTATAGCTAAAACTGGATTCCTCCATTCTCATTCAGAAAGAAAACTGCAACTGCGTTCACCTATGACTATTCACCTTTCCAGAGTACCCACCCATCATACGACGTCATAATGAACTGCGTGATATGTAGAATGACATGATAACGAATGACAATGACGTCGATATGTACGTCACGAACGCATATTTGAAGACGGGCTATGCGTTGTTGTACAAATTGTTTGCTTTTACTATTTAATAAATATTTTGTTGAATATTTTGAAACTAATTTGACTGGGCGCTGTTGCTGCCATAGGCAGCAACAGCACCCAGTCTAATTAGTTATAAAATATTCAACAGCTTCCCTGTATAGTTTTCAGGAAATTGATAGCTAGGGCACTCGGGGATCGATCAATCCCAACACGGCGAGGTGTGGGCGGAGCTTAGCTAGTGCTGGGCGGGGCATAGCTAAAAATGGAAAGGTCCATTGTGATGGCAACGGCGAACAACCTAAGTCCTTCAGCTTTTTTCTCGCCTTTAGTGGCCCTAGATTACGTTCTTTGAGGTTTGGTCGCAAAATACTTAGCAAGTTGATGTCGTGGTGTCCTTTGCGTACCTGATACCTGTTGACACCTACCGCTGCGCAATACAGCGCTTTCTGAGCAGACGTATTTTAGAATATGCGTAAAGATTATGCCCGAGTATATAGGCCATCGTTGTTGCGCTACCCTAGCGGATAGCAGCTCTGGGTTACACAGTTTGTAGAGTGCTGCATTTGATATTAGACTATGTGGCCAGCAATGTTTTGTAACGGCTCGCAGATGTTTACTCTGACATGCATCAAGTTTGTTTAAGTGTTTTCGGAGCTGTTCGGCTATTGCACTTGCACAGAATTATGGACATACGTGTAGCGTCATATAGTTGCATCTTGACCATCATGGCAATTTTATAGCCACGAATCCACAACTTCCAAAATAAATAAACCGACTGGAAGGTGATATTTCCTGTTGCACAGCGAGTTCCAATGCCGGTAGAGCTGCAGAGGAGGGAATCCAAGATTCTGCCTTACCTTCACTTCTCAGTGGCCGGATGGGATGCCATCATCATTCATTTCTGTGGTGTTGGATAGATATACGTGAACGAACTCTGTTTTGGCTTCATTCAGGAAGAGGTGTGCAGCCTTGAGCTGTTCGGCAGCTATTGGAAGTAATGCATCAAGAGAACCTTTTTCCTCGTCGTTAAAGTCCACGTCATCTGCATACTCCATCTTTATGGGCATACTTGTAATTGAGATTGGTTTTGGGTCGCGTTTTCGAAACAGATGATTGAGCTGTGGTGAGGTAGCAATTGAAGAACACTCGTGATAAACCAATATCTTGTGCTGATCAAACTGTGCAGGGTGCCTTGATACGGCTAAGGCCAGCACTGGAGTCTCTTTACACTTCTCTATAAAACGTGGCTTGCTGAAGCGCTTTTGAAATCTATATTATTGTCTCCTTGCAATCCCATTGTTAAATCATCATCAAACACTAGATGGAAACTCACGCATGAATGACACCGTTCTCAGGAGGTCATCCAGATCCCCAAGGAACTTCTTTTCCAAAGGAGTTGGCTCTAGCCATGCTGTTCGCGTATAGGTGCATCCTGGAGGGTTATACTGAAGCAATATTTAAATCTCCTACTGAGGTAATTTTTCAGTCTCAGACTCCGGCCGGAGGGACAATATTAGAACAACATGATTCAGAAATCTTAAACAGAATGTTTCAAATTATATATCAGTAATGTGGTGCTCTGCTAATTTCTTTATGTTTCATAAGTTATGTAACAAAGCCATGTACAGTATAACATAGTGCTTCCCAGACCATCATCAATATGCACTAGATTGATTACATTCCGCGTGTCAAGCCATTTCCTTTTTCACATATCACACATCATGTGTGGCAGTGGCACAAAATAAGGATTTCTTAAAATAATATAACCCTTGATAAATCAAAGCCTATTGAAAACTATAACATTATTCTAATTATTGAAAAGGAGACAAATCATACAGAATCCAACTAAGTCCAAACCATGGAAAAGTATGGAGAAAAACTCCCAATTTATTTTAATCTTGCTGCAAACAGAATGTAATGATGATATATAACACATCTTTAAAGTTTCTTTGGGATCGGATAAGTTCTTAATAAATTAAAAGAACATTGAAAAACTTACATTCTTCTAATTCTAGGCTTAAGCAGGATATAAATCACACAAAAGTATTAAAAGTCCAAACCCCAGAAAAGTATGTAAAGAATTTGAAAATCACAATCAGTCTGGTGAGGCCTGGATGCTATGATGGCATAGAACAAACGTGTAAAGTTTTATTGGCATCGGATAAGCCTTTGACGAATTAACTGTCCATTGAAAAACTTTAATATATACCTAATTCTGGTTAGATCTTATTTATTGTCATGGAGACTAAATGCACTGATGGTAGGCCTATAAAACATAACTGCAAAGTTTTAATTGGATTGAATAAATCCTTGATTGATTAAGTGTCAACTAGTAGTAGTGTCGGGATTAAAATGATACCACCTCCCTCAACTGGCCACCGTTCGGCGATCCGTGGCCCCCACCGCCCTCTCAATCCCTGCGGCATAGGGTTGTTGAGACATGTGGTTGGTGTATGCCTCTAGATGGAGGCCCCAGGGTTGTTGAGACAGGTGGTTGGTGTATGCCTCTAGATGGAGGCCCCCAGGGGCGGTTAAGAGGGCGGTGGGGGCGACCACGGATTGCCGAATGGCTGCCAGTTGAGGGAGGTAGTATCATTTTAATCACGAGACTACTACTACTACTACTACACATAATAGGGTGTGAACGCCCATTTAGAGACAAGCCGCCACAGTGATATACGCCACTGATCGCCTTGTGATCAACCACACCAGAAGGGCCGGCCTCTCTCTCTCTCTCTCTCTGTCTATTCTGTGTAGGCTCAGACAAACACGTAGTCTCTGCCAGAGTCGCATCGGCATGATGGGACCACCCATAGTGTCTTCCATCTACCTTGACAACGCTCACCTGGTAGGATGCAAAAGTGATTAGCATTTGCACCACTGCAGACTCTGGTATGTTCACATGTTACGCAGAGAATCTGGTACTGAGCAGGGGTCTCCAGCAGACAACCACGTCCTACCCTCTCCACCCCATAGAAGTGGCAGAATGACTCGATCTCTTCACGTGGGTGAAAGCGGTCATAAATGTTTCTCTGCCAGGGGTCGACCCAAGGATTGTACTGGGGTCATCCCGGAAGTGGGCCCACCTGGCACCCAATATCATGGCAGTCTCAGCGCCCTGTGCCACTGCTGTAGACGCCAGCACGAGCAGTATGATGAGAATCATGGCTATATATGAAGAGTTAAACTGAACAGAGTGAACCCCTCGAGAAATATCTGTGGCAGATTAAGCCCTGTTCCATCCGGATCGATAGTGATCTTCATTCCCTTAGGGGCAGGGGTTAGCTGCTTCACTCTGCCGCCGGCTAAGAAATGTAGCTCTAGGACTATATGAGTCGTTTGCGGGCTAGTGAGTCCGACTCGCTGAAGCAGTTTAACTTAACAGCACCCTTGGCTTTGGAGACATGTGACACACCATCTACCTGTAGGATGCCCTCCTGGAGGTTAAAAGCCTCTTCTGGGCCATCGAATGGATGCCGCAGCAGGAGCTTTCCACCTGTAACCCCGATCCAGTGACCCACCCTCGTTAGGGAGACACCTTCACCTATGTAGGTGAGGAAGGGTTATCCCCGATTGTAGAGCTTTCGAACTGTCCCATCATTTTTCACAACAGTGGAGAGGGGAGTAACCTCCATGTCAATGACTGCGGGAGGCCCATATAGGGGCAACCATGTTTGCCAGTCACCACCAGGTCCAGCACGGTACCGCACTTCATTCTTCTCAAATATGAACTGCAGGTTTTTTGCCATGGTCAATAGCAGCCCATCACGGGCCATTGGCGGGGCACCGCTCGAATAGCGTTTGACCAGATGAAAGCTGAGGTCGCTATTTAGGGTGTTGATGTCTGCCACCTCTGTATCCGAGAGCTAAATCAATGGTTCGAGGATGTACTTCCTCTTCAGGAAATCGTAACAAAACACGACCTTGTGGCCATCTATGTTGTGACCCAGTTGCTCCTTCGACACATCCTTGAGGTCTGTGAGCAGCTCCACTACATCAACACCAATGGGGTGGAGGGAGAATGCCTTTGAGTTTGCTTCGGACTGTAGGGCGAATGACTTGCCATCGCTCTCTTCTACCTTGGCAGCATCAACTGCGTACACATCTGCCAGGTCAGCAAGACCAGTCGAGTGAGCAAATATGGGTTCCATATACATACACGCCGATGTGCTACATCAACCTCCGGGCAGTGCACACAGCAGCTCACTGGTAGAAGTTGGCCGGGACGTGATAGAGTATCTCCCAGGTGCCAACAGCAACCTATGGAAAGCTATCAGCCCTAGCCTGTTCACACCTGTAAATCACCTGTTTGACAGCCCCCCATTAACATATATGCCAGCATGGATGGGATATTGGACGCCCATCTAGAGTTTACACTCTTATTACTCATTGACCTGATGACAACATGATATCACACCACGAATATCTGACCCGTGCTGAGATGATGAAGAGACAGCTACAAGGTTGCCCCTTCATGCCCCCTGCACAGATAAAGGCCTTAAACGAACAGATGCTCGCACTGCAACAAGAAGGAGAGCGACTACAGCGGGAGAGCTGGTATCAACAGAACGCGAGCATTGCAATGAGGCGAAGGAACAGTGAACATTCCCGATACTGGCAGGCCCTCCTGGAGGAGAGTAAGCGAGGTGCAGGAGACTTGACAGATGACGATGAGCCAGATGTCTTCACAT
Source organism: Chaetoderma sp. LZ-2023a (assembly GCA_034401795.1). Classification (NCBI taxonomy): domain Eukaryota; kingdom Metazoa; phylum Mollusca; class Caudofoveata; order Chaetodermatida; family Chaetodermatidae; genus Chaetoderma; species Chaetoderma sp. LZ-2023a. The sequence goes on from CM067360.1 coordinate 60,688,415, forward strand.
ACGACGATGAGCCAGATGTCTATGACGATGTCACAGACGAGGATGGGCCAGATGTCATACAGTGGGAAGCAGAGATGGCGCAGAAGTGTAAGACCAAGAAAGCCATTCAGCGGTGGACCTACTATCTTGGTCATAAGGTGACGTCCCAGGTGTCATTCTCAGAAAGCTACTGGTACCCGACATAGCTCTGGATGCCCACTGTCTAGGAGACGTCTGTCTTGACACCAGCAAGCTGGTACGGTTCGCCAGGCTCTCCAAAATGAACCCTTCTATGACTCATGAGCAGATTCTGCAGGTGATGCAGGTTTAATCTCCAGGTATACTATGGTAAAATCAGAGTGGCGGAAGAAACCAGAATTATACCCCTCCCTGATGGCTGACGAGGGTGGTACCATCCACGGCTGGTGACTTCAGCAGATAGATATCATCAGGCAGAATCTCGTCCATGAGGCAGAAAAGTACAGCAGAATGTGCAGGCGATATAAGACAGCCCACAATGTCCTCGCGCATACGACCACTGCTGCGGGTGTGATTGGAGCCAGTGCTGGTGTGGCAGCCGTGGCCACGCTCGCTACAGGGGTGGGTGGCATCGTCGCCATCCTGCTGGGTGGCGTGACACTAGCTGCCACTGTTTGGCCACGGGCTTGGGGTGGGGCAGCGGCAGATCACAAGGAGGCTGGAGAAGCATGCTAAGTACGTTACACTGGACAGAGTATGCTACGGACTATTGACGAGTCTGTCAGCAAAGCTCTCGAGGATAGCCAGATCACCGATGAAGAGTACTGCCATATATTGAAGGTCCTAGCCCTGCACCGCATGGCGAAATCTAAAGTGTGACAGCAATACCTCAAAGGCTCCAGCAGGTGGGTTGATATGGAGGAGCTAAAAAAAAGAGATGTTACGGCGAGGTCGCCTCGCTGGTCTCTGGAGTCGAGATGACTACAAATAGTGTGCTTCCTGGATAGGATGCTTTAAGAACACCAGTATAGATGGCCTTCCCACTGAACCTCATGACAGTCATCCGGAGCCAACCGCCCCTCCTGGGTACACTCTTGACTGGCCTGAGAGGCCTACTGGATGATATACCAGAGCTAACACCATTCTCCATCACAGTGGATGGACGGTCCCGAACCAGCTTCTCCATCAACCCACGACTGCTGAACAACCGCCCCATCACCAGCAAGCTCATACTTGGATGTCTGCTCCAAGCCTCTCATACTGGAATCAGCAGCTGAACTTTGCCATGTGGTGTGCCATGGCAGGATGTTGAGTAAGTTCCACCCTGCTTCACTCCTATTCTGGTACTCCTGAAGCTGTGCTCATCGCCAGCTGTCTCAGATTCCATGTGTACTTCACGGAGCAATGAATCCTTCATGAGCTGGGTGCAAGCCTCCCTGATACAAACGACTTCGACCCACAGCTCAACCGTCATAGCGTCTCAGCGGCCAGCAGACTACAGAGAGAGTTCAGCACTCACCCAGACTATCGGTGGCATGGTGGTGACAACAGCAGTCTAGGGGTTATGTACGGTGACCTGAGACATGACTACTCAGGATTCCCCTATCGAACACCCACGATGAGTAGGCCGTCGGAACAGCGACATTCTCGTTCGATCCAGACTCCAACCCTGGAGCGCTGTTGCAAAATATGCACATCACTGGCTTGTGGCAGGACTATCCAGATGTGTGGAAGTACTTTGTCCCACACACCACCTCAGGCCTCACACCAGCAGGGATCGTTCGGATCAACCAGTCCCTGGAAGCACTGTGCTACTGTCTCCTTACAGCAGGACCCAACTCTGGCATTCCATAGATGGTGTCAGCGGAGCAGAGGTCCAGGCCATGTTCATCAGTCTCGTTGAGGACATGATCATCGTGGCAGACCCCAGTAGTCTTATTGCTAAGTTCCAGCAGGGGTTGCAGAAGGCCTGTCGCACACTTGACTTTGCTATTTCACCACACCTACTGTTGATTCCGAGCAACATGATCATGAACATCGAGGACCTCCAAGTCAGGGCCATAACAACATGATAGTCGAGGGGAGTTCCCTCGGTGTCCACTTCAGCTTCAACACTGACATCAACGCACCTACGCATAGTATGGGCCATACAGTCGTTCCGACTCTGATGCTGCAGCCAGTCGACACGGCAGCTCCAGGCATTCCGACCCTGACACTGCACCCAGTCGAGACTCTCATCTGCCTCTTTGATGCTCTGGTTGGCCTGAGCTCGGAGTTGTCATCAGCGTGCCTCCCTCTGGCGCATATGCTCGAGTGCTTTGCTGTACTCAAACTTCTCCTTAGACAGCTTCTCCATCACCTGATTATGACGCTCATGCTCGACCTCTGCCGCCTTCTTGTCGGCGAAGCTGAGTCCCCAGTTCGCTATCAGCCTGGTGGATATTACAATGAGCCCCATCAACTACTCGAGGCTGCACGTCTCAAGGGCCACAACTCCACATTGGAGACAGTGAGCCAGTGGCTCAGCCACCAGGCGATGTGGCAGATATACAGACCTCGTCCATGGCACATCAGGCATTCCCATTTAGAGGAAACTGTCCCGAACAGAGTTCACCAGGCAGATGTTCTATTCCTTCCACACGACTCGGTTGGTCATAAGACCTACAAGTATGCTGGAATTGTTGCAGGTGGATGAGGGTAAGGAGTTCAGAGGGGAGACTGCAGCCCTCATGCCGAAACATGGTGTGGCAGTTAGGCGAGGCGAGGTAGGGCATCACCGTGTCCAGGCTATCGTTGAGTGGTGGAATAGGACACTGGCAGAGAGACTGTTCCCACACCAATCCACCCAGGAAATGGCTACGCCGAGTGAATGTTCTAGAGTATGGGTGAGAGGGCTGCCTGCAGTGGTGGAGAGATCCAATGCCGGGGTTACTAGGCTAATCGGGAAGAAGCCGGTAGAGGCTATCAGACACTCTGCTGGTCACAGCTCTAGAGGAGCAAACAAGGTAGAGGAGTGCCTACGACCTGATGCTCTGGTTCGATACCAGTATGAGACTGGTGAGCTGGAAGGTGGTCGATGGCGTGCAACAGATCCTAACTGGTCGATAGATGTTCACAGGCTTGACAGGTATATGGAGGCGGAGGGGCAGCCTACACTGTACTACCTGGTACGCCAGCATGGAGTGCCTAGGCGACCATTTGTCGTAGAAGAGCTTCAGCTAGTCCCTGCAGACACACAGCTACCACCACCTAGGGTGCTAACATGATACTCGATGGGCTCGGTATGGACACCATCTCGCAGCACATGACGCTTATCATAGTAAGTGGAGAGTCCGAGTTTTTCCTGCTCATACGTCACCATACCCTGGTTGCGCATGCGTAGGCCTCGGTTTTTAGCCCTGTCCACGCCGCCATGTAGGGCGCTGAAGAACCTCTGCCAAGAGACCTCATTCTGCCGCTTTGACATTCCATTAGCGTCTTTGAGGATGTCTATTTCTCATTCTGTGTAGAACTCCTGCATCCGCTCTAGGGCTTTGATGAATGGACTGATGTCCCGGTTGTTGTAGTATCGCAGCCAGTCGGCGAATGTCCGCATTCCATGCTCACTGAATGTCTGGTTACACTGTTCCAACTCTGATTGCGTCAAGAGGTAGCCACCCTTGAGCTTAGATGTCCATGCTCAGTAGTCAGGAAGCCTGGAACAGTTGAGCTTCTCATGTGTGTCAAGCCATTCATACGGGAACCAGCTCTTCTGCTGTGTACACCTGTAAGCTTTGACCCATATCTCGTATGAGACTCCTGGGCCGAGGTAGTTCAGCACATCTAGAAACCGCAGCTCAGGTGTTATGAGGAACATGGTCTGACTAGCCTTCTTGGCGACTTTCACTGTACCTGTACTGTCAGTCAGCTCATCGACAAAGTCCTTCTTGATGAGGCGCAGATCATACTGCCCAGAGTTGAACCCCAGTACGGGCACTTGGTCACACCACTCGTTGATCAGTCGCTGCTATTGCTTTGGGAGCTTATCCAGGTCTGTCAGTATGTACTGTGCCCTAACCCATGTCTGGATTAGAGATGCTCGCCGTTGGATCACCAGCATGAACTCTCGGATTAGTTCTTTGGGGTCAGGATTGCAGAGGTGAGTGGGCTCACAGAGATAGGTATGTTAGTACTCTCGATCGTGAGAGTCTCCGTAGGATGAGTCTTGATACCATCTAGGAGTGCTTCGAAGTCATAAACTATGAAGTGTGGGTATGGGACAGTCCGAACTCGTTTAGGGACACTTGGACAGCGTTTTATACAGCACTCCCACTGTACCACAAGCGTGCATCCAGATGCTCTCAGCTTCTCCTATCTCAGGACTGTCTTGCGGTATCTTTGTTCGGCATCCTCACCTCGCTTGTGTTGTGGACACCCGTGCCAGTGACAGCCATGGAACTGGTAAACAGTGTTGGTGGTCGGATCATAACCATCTACGGGAGCGCCCTCGATCCAACGCTCGCCACCATGCCCACACTCTACATGGTGTATGTGTACACCTCTGTTTCTCGACTTATACGTGATCCAACGATTAGCCACTGAACTGGATGGTTGGGGCAGATAGAAGGCTTTCTCATACGCAGACTGTGGTGCCTCAACCTTCTCGCCAGGACACACGATTTTTGTTTTGCCGCCAGTACAGTGATCAGCATGGTGTTGAAGATGGCATGCCTGTACAAACCTCTGCTGACAGTGACTGCAGACTAGTGTATGTGCCAGCTTGGAGATGTTCTTGATGTAGAAGGTGTGGTGGTCCAACACTCCGATGGTCATGGTGTCACGGTAGTGAGCCGCTTGCCTGATCAAGTGCCAGGTGCCCTCTTCGATTGGTTCATACATGCGAATCCCGATCTTGGTGAAGAACTCTACCTAGTCCAGCTGATCCAGCGAGGTCTTGTCACTGTCTTGCCATAGAACTGTGTGGCAAGTTCTCGTACAGGAGCTGTACTTCTATCGACTCTCGCTCCTCGGTGGACTGCTAGACATCTCCAGAGGCACATGTTGTCCCTGTAGGTGTCGAGGGCAGTCATACTCTTCTTCTCTCGTAGCCAGTCTGGGAGGGGGCCTGTCCCAAGCAGAGGTTGGCAGTCGATGACAGCCCTGACTTCAATGTTGATTGATCAAACGAAAGCCCACTTGGTGTTGGGTCGATCGATATTGTCTGTGTAGAGGTGGGCTTGCTCTCTTGCTGCCACCCAGTCCTGAGCTGCTACTATCGTGTTCAGCCATGGGCTCCCTGGAGCATTCTTGTGGAAGAGCATCACCCTACCGTCTTGGATGTGACGGATGCGGTAGGTATGGGTGTAGCAGAGGTAGAAGGCATTCTGGACAGTCTGATGGATCTTTTGCATGATCTGGCCTGGTAGGTCTCCTTCTAGACCTCTGAAGAATGTCCAGTGTACTGACCGGCGTCCTCTATCCTCTGTCTCCCTTTCGCCGAGATGCTGGTCGAGAATGTGTTCGCTTTCTCGCCTCATGCTCCGGGCTAAGGGTTCAGACCTCAGCCCCCCTCATCACTCACTTAGTGATCCTGCGTAGGGGAGGTAAGCGCTCCAGTGGATGGTCCGCCATCCGCCTCGCTACAGTCCTGGCTCTCAAGCTAGCAGTCACCTCCTCGTCCAACTGACAAAGCTCACGTATCCGCTGCACTTTCTTGTGGTGATTCCAAGTATCATCTTTGGTAAGTGCTGGAAACCTTCCCATCTTCATTGCTCAGGAGAGTCGCTTCTGCCACTCCTCGGCACGGGCCTGTCTGATCAACTCGAGCAGGTCGGCTTTCTTGGCCTTAGAGTATCCTCTAAGGCCGAATTGCTTTGTAATAGCGTGAAGCTGTACAACAGTAATCATGGTGTATATCACTGTGGATGCCTGTCTCTAAATGGGCGTTCAGACCCAATTATGGGTGGTTGATCACAAGGCAATCAGTGGTGTATATCACTGTGGATGCTTGTCTCTAAATGGGTGTTCAGACCCTATTATGTGTGGTTGATCACACGGTGATCAGTGGTGTAGATCACTGTGCATGCCTGTCTCTAAATGGGTGTTCAGACCCTATTATGTGTGGTTGATCACAAGGCGATCAGTGGTGTATATCACTGTGTTTGCTTGTCTCTAAATGGGTGTTCAGACCCTATTATGTGTGGTTGATCACAAGGCGATCAGTGGTGTATGTCACTGTGGATGCTTGTCTCTAAATGGGCGTTCAGACCCTATTGTGTGTGGTTGATCATAAGGCGATCAGTGGTGTATATCACTGTGGATGCTTGTCTCTAAATGGGCGTTCAGACCCTATTATGTGTGGTAGTAGTAGTGTCGGGATTAAAATGATACTACCGCCCTCAACTGAAGCTGTTCGGTGATCCGTGGTGGCCCCCACCGCCCTCTCAATCCCTGGGGGCCTCCATCTAGAGGTATACACCAACCACCTGTCTCAACAACCCTGGGGCCTCCATCTAGAGGCATACACCAACCGCATGTCTCAACAACACTATGCCCTAGGGATTGAGAGGGTGGTGGGGGCCACGGATCGCTGAACGGCGGCCAGTTGAGGGAGGTGGTATCATTCTAATCCCGACACTACTACTCAACTGAGGAACTTTAGCATTCTTCTAATTCTTGCTGCAAATTACGTCCAAACTCCGTAAAATAAGGAAAAATACTGAAAATCATTTCAATTATGGCGGAGACCAGATGCAATGATGGTATAGATCAAATCTCTAAAGTATTATTAAGATCGGATACGTCGTTGATGAATTAAATGTCCATTGAAAAACTTTAACATTTACTTAATTTTGGCGGATGACGAATGCCATTTGGATTGCTATGTCGAGATCCTCCGCATCGCTGAGCTCGACAAAAATAAATTAAATAGCTGGCGTGTCTCCCCCATCCTACCACGCAGCTGATACACATTCTCCATATTACCCTCGCCCCCCCCCCCAACACGTTTCTGTATATATGAATGTGCATCTCTGAAACTAAGTTGATCCTATCTCGCTAAAATTGTAGCACGTTATAGGAAACAAGTTTGGGATCAGATAATATTCCGGATATATTGCTATCTTAGAAACTATTCATCCGATTTACACTTAGATCATGTTGATATTGCAGAAAACGTGGAGCTTACACTGTTACAAATACATGGGGCCAGCGTTTACAATCTGTAATAGCTCCTGTTTACAATGGGTAGAGTTTTCCTCGTGCGATTTGGAGCTGTACATTCCAGAAATGATCAAGATCTGTCACAGAAAACATCATAACTCAACTAATGGAAGATACGATACAAAGGGGAATAAATCCTGGAAGATCTGTTACAAAGTACAATATAGTGTTAATAATGCACGGTCTGTCACGAAGAGCAATATGGCAAGTACCTTCAGGGAAACTAACATCGTCCAGGACTTGACTAACAGCCCACATTCAGTCCACAATGTGCCCATATCTAACTATCTAACTTTCTGCAAGCAAGCAACTTCTGTGTTCAAAAACCCTCGAGCACCAACACATCCTTTTGAGTTTTCTATCACAATGTGGAATATGTGAGGTATAGCCAGTTCATTAAAAGAGAAATCTTGGCAGAGACTGCGATTATTACATCACTATTGCATTCATCCAAGCAACACAAATACATAATCACTCAGAACAGATACTTCAACCTGGTCATAAATTAATGCTCCTTGAGCAGACAATTATTCTGGGCTAGGCTTCGTAATTGGACCGAGATTGATCGATCATGTCCTCAGTTTTTCATATATCAGCGATCGTATCTCAATCAGAAACCTAATCATATTACCGAGAAACACCACCACCCCCACCACCACCACCACACAATGTCACATTTTGAATATGCATGATTTAACCACTGAGAAAGCATGTAGCAATCCTTCACTACTCAATGACAGCAAGATGGTACCTATTTATATGCGTCGACTTTAAATAAAGTATTGAACAACACAGACAAGGACACAGGAATCAACTTGTGTTTCAGTTCCTATTTTGGAAGGCGCAATAGTAATGGTAATTCATTAGCTGCAGATGTGTGTACCAATGGTTTATATACAACTAATAAGCCTTTAAGCCTCCATGCTGCCATTACACTACCAGGACTGGAAAGTATGCAATGCTGACAACGCTAATATATGCGCACTACAACCACAAATGCTGTCTTTAATCAGGTTGACCATATTCACCATGCAAAACAAAACAATTATGATCATATGGTGGTGCAGACACCTGATCCTGAGTGGTTATGGTGACACGTCCACAGGACATTTTTTCACCGCACATTCGTTAAGTAGCTAAGATAGAGAAGTTGTTTTCCTCTGATTAATGCTGTAAATTTAGTAGTAGGATGTGTTGAGCCTTCTGAACTGCTTAGATCTTGTTATAGTGGGTTCCGATCCATAATCGTATTGGGAATAAAGATGAATTTAAAGGTGTCGGTTCTCACATAAATTTGATTGAAATGGCCGTTGTACATGTTTTTGCTCTTCAGAATCGGCTTCTGTTTACTGCTTAATGGTAGCTTTGTTTGTTGCTGTAGACCTTTGTAGAACAGAATACGGTAGTTTTGTTTCCTTCTCTTTCAATGGTGGGAGTTTTAAGTTGTACATTATATTTGTCATACTGCCTAGTTCTGCACATCTTCTAGTTTGTCCTGAAGAGTTATCTGCTGAGGGTTCCATACTGTACCTGCTTATTCCAAAACTGGTCTAATCAGTCCCACGTTGCTTGAAGTCTGATTTCTTGTGAACAGAATGATAAATTTCTCCGCAACAGTCCTAAAGTTCTGTACGATTTGCTGCATATCTCTGTGATGTGTTTGTTCCAGCTTAAGGCATGTGCGATGTTGATGCCCACATACTTTACTGATGAGACAGAACTAAGGCTGGTTCTTTTAGCATGTACCGATGATCATGAATTGGTGATTACTTGAATACAGATTGATGTACAATCTAAGATTTACACTTAGAGCAGGTGATCTCTCAAAAATAGCTAATGACAACACCATCCAGACGTCGTATAGGGATACAGTAACTGAGCAGATGGTCACGGTTGACCTACATTATACAGAAATCCATGCTTGAGCCAAAGTATCCAATGCATAGGAACATGTGCTAAAAATATCAGTCTAGTCAACACGCCAACCAAGCGAGATCCTATGGTGACAATCCATATGTGACAGAGCTGTGTAACAGAAGTGTGACTAATTATTTGCCAAAGCAGTCAGAACAAAAGCAAGACTGAACTATGAAAGAACCACACGATCAATGGGCGTTTGAAAGAACTGGCCATCAAACGAGCAGGGAGACTGGTATATTGAAATCAATTCCACTGATGACTGTTGCAAAATGTTCCAAGCCGCCAGAGCATTAAGAATCGGCAATCCAAGGAAACCACTTGCCATACACAACCTTGATGGATATGTCATTTGCTTGGACTAGGTGAGAGAATTAGAGTATGGTTTAAGGTTTAGTTAATCAATATCAAAGATGAGCCACTGTCCACTTTTGATGGACAGTCAAGACCACTTCAAAAGGCAATAAGAAGCATGGGTTTATAAAGCACTGACGGCCATCTTCTGTTGCTTTGAATGAACCTCCTGGATAGGAGCACTGCGTATACGCATATTTGTAGATACCATAATATAAAGTTGGACAACTTAAACCAGTAATAGTAGAAATAAACGTAGAAGATTGCCAGGAGAGATGTTGTCTCCCAATTTCACAGTTGTTTCCATTCAGGTACGTCATTGTTGATTTGGCGACCAGAGACCGTTTCAACTCAGACAATGTAGTAATGTCGATAGCACTTCTCTCTTCCATTCACATTTTGTTGAAGGACTTGCAAGAATTTTTAATGCAGATTGCAGGTGATATTCGGCAAGCACACTGTTGGTATAGGTGAATCAGCTGCCACTGCAAGAGTTTTTTTGTTGATTTGAGTTGTCTCACTGCTTTCATGTATTCTTTGGATCTTGTCGATCATGAGACAGTACTGAATAACATTAGTCGCCGTCTATCGATTTTTATGTCAATGCGATGTGGACCAAGTAGTAGGTGAACTGCGCCATCCACGTTTAAGTGACGACCGTAGACAAGTCATTCATGATGTAATTGATTATGATGTCATCCTACACGTCATGTAGTTGATTATGACATCACATGATTGATGTATAAATTGGAATCCTCCATTAACTACATCAGGGTTCCCAGTACTTTATCAAGTTTTCCCTGATGTTTCCGAGAAATTTACAAAATTCCATGAGAAATAATTTCACTTTAACGAGTTTGTTGGGAAGTCAAGAGGTGGATGCAGCAAAGCAACTAAGATGCCGCTAGTATATACAACAGAGTTGCAGCCAGTGCATATAATAATTCTAATTTATTTACATCTTCAGTCAATGGGCACAACTTGGACACATGGCACAACACGCACATATGACAAACTGGTAAAATGCGAATCCTCTTTTGGGTCACTGTCACTGAGTTTTCCTGATTTCTGGAGTTTTCCCTGACTGGAAAAATGGAAATTCATTTTCAAGGTTTTCCCTGATATCCAGAGTGGATGTGCACCCTGTACATGTCATGCATGTAATCTCAAAACTTTTTAATTTTAGGCAGCTGAGGAAGGATCAAGGCCCGTGGGCCTCCTGTTAACCATTCAAAATTTCAGAGATTGCTGCCAAAACACGACAATAGGATCCTTCCAGCCAAATTTGGTTGAAATTGCCCAAGCGATTAATGAGGAGTAGCATTTTATATGAATTCCCATTTTTCTGAAAATCCAAGATGGCAATCATCAAAATCAAGCTGTCAAAATTATGTATGTAAGTTCTGAAGCGTACTGGCCTAGGGTTCTTCCAGCTATATTTGGTTAAAATCGGCCAGATGGTTAATGAGTAGCCTTTTAACCGATTTCCCAAAATATTCAGAAAATCCAAAATGGTTTCCAGAAAAATTTACCAATCAAAATTCTATATACAAGTTCTAAAGCCTACCACCCTAGGTTTGTTCCAGCCAGTCTGATTGAAAATGTCCAAGTAGTTAATGCGCAGACGATTTTCAGCCGTTTTTCGGAAAATTCAAGATGGCCACCGAGCAAATTGACCAATCAAAATTCTGTAATTTCTGAAGCATACCACACTAGGGTTCATTCATCCAAGTTTGATTGAAATTTGCCCAGTGATTATTGAGGAGCAGACGTAAGTGATTTCCAGAAATTTTCAGAAAATCCAAGATGGCCACCAGAAAAATTGACCAATCAAAATTCTGTATACCACCGTACTGTCCTACCCACTAAGCCTGTTTGAAATTGCTCGAGCAGTTAATGAGGAGTAGCATTTTAAACGATTTCCTGCCATTTTTCAGAAAAATCAAGATGGGCAGCGAAAAAAATTCTTTAGCCTACCCCCATAGGGTCCTTCCAGGCAATTTAGGTTGAAATCAGTCAAGCGGTTAATGAGTAGCATTTTTAAGCAAAGGTTAACAGATGCACAGACGCCGGATGGTCATCATGCCATAAGCTCACTTGGCCATTCTGGCCAGGTGTGCTAACAATGACATTCCAGCAACTCCTTTCAAAACATTCAATAGATCTCCTGTTTACCCTCCCTTGAAAGTAGGACTGAGAACTGAGCTAATAAGTTTGTATGGTGGTGGTGCTGGCATGATGGCGATATTGCTGGTGAGTTTGTAATGGATCTGTTGAAGTACCAGCAGAAGTGGTGGTAGTAATGGGCGTGCTAATAAGGCTTGGCTAAAAGTAGATGGATTGTCTGGTGTGGTGGTGCCTTAATAAGTGTTGCTGATCATCTTGTTCATTCCAGTTGCGGATGTGATGTTGGTTCAGGACCTGCGATGTGGTGTTGGTAGTGGAGTGGTTGTAGAGCTGAGCTAAAGTATCTGGATTATGTGTGGTGTAGTGGTGAGGGCTGTAGTATTGGTGAAGCTAATAGAGAGGACTGACTTAGTGGATGTAGTGGTGATAGTTGTAGTACTCATGACACTACTGTGTTGATGTTCCTGTGGTGGTGATGACCGTAACACTGGTGATGGTGTTGGGGAGCGGTGCCTGTAGTGAGATAAGAGTAGATCAGTAAATAATAACACGAGATAATTATTGTACGAAACAATTGCCTCATTTATTATGAAATTTGCCAAAGAGCAAAAAAAACTTAATCATTATTAATTTCTGTTTTCTCTCAGAAGAATATAACCATTATCATTTATTCTAAGTATATCAACAAATTGCTTATTTAACTGTATGACTGCTGGAAGCCACCAGACAATCATTTCAATTGGCAATACCTCAGGACCTGCAGAATATTTTGAAAACAATTTGACTGAAAGTTGTTGGTGGCGTAGTCAAATTGTTTTTAAAATATTCAGCATATCCAGAGTCAAACCCCATGGAAAATATAGTCTGCAGAAATTCAGCAGGCATAGAGTTAAGTTTTCTGTGGTAACAATGTGATCTAGGATCACGCTATATGTACAGGAACTACAAAGGATGTGTGTAGCACATGACCGGAGTCGTCATCACAATTACAATCACTGTAATATATATATATATATATGTTTTAATTTAACTGCTTAAATTTACAATATAATACACATGATACAGTATAATTACAGTTTATTGGATATGTCCAGATATAAATAAGAATAATTATGTGTAATAATATTATTAACAACAATAAACCTTTCATGTGGAAAGTATCAAAAGAGAGGTGATTTCCAAAAGAGTGTGATTAGAAAACTGATATGCTAGACAAAAGATATGCTTATGGTAACCATTTAATGGTCAAGCCGGTCAAACCCAGCTTCTGTAGTGGTCTTGAGGATTGTCTATTTGCAGGCCAAGAGAAGACTATTTTTGAAAATTCACCACTGGAATGACTGGCTCAATAAGCGTGCCAGTCATTCCAGTTGTAAATTTTCAAATATAGTCATCGCTAAATAGCCTGTAAATGGACATTCAATAAGCAAATATCTTTATTTTCTTGACCAATAAAGTGTTAAAACTGTCAAAGGTTTCAATGCATAAATTATTACTTAATATTTTGAAATTAATTTAACTGAAAGCAGTTGGTTACTGATAATTGTAGCAATGCCTTGCAGTCAAATTATTTTTAAAATATTAAAAAGCTTTCCAGTACTATTGATTGAAACTGAAGCACTTGGATATCAGGGTTGAAACGTGTAACACATATGATTATAAAAAGTGATATTGTTGGCCCGCAAAAAATGAGAATTACAAGTCTGGCAGTTGTGAAGAACCAGGAACCAGCCAATGCTATTCCTAGGTGAGCTAGGAACTAGGCACTATGCAATCTTAATGGCCAGGGAACCAGCTATTATGACACCGAGAAGCAGCAAAAACACACTGCCACACAGTATGAGGCGGGGCCACTCGGTACTGTATGTAGAAAGATGAGAAACCAGTGGCCAGTACAACAGGAAAGACTAGCAACCAGCCCGTGGTATAAATGTAAAGACTAGGAACCAGCCACTATCACAGATAGAAGAATCACACTCGGGTACACATGTCACAAACCAGCCATGTCTACATCTACAAGACCAGGAATTTGTCACTGTTACACCTATCAAAATCAGGAACCAGCCATTGCTACAGCTAGAAAAAAACAGGAGCCAGCAATGTTACCAATCTAATGATCAGGAACCAGCCATTGTCACACCTATAAGATCCGGAGACAGTCACTGTTACAAGTGGAAGGAGCGGGAACCAGTTACATATGATTGAGAACTCATAAGTCAATAACCAGACCACGAGTCATGAAGACCTATCAGATGGCAAATATCCTGCATGCTTCTATTTTCACAGCGGACCATTAGCTATACTAGTGGAGGAATCCAGTTTTAGCTATGCCCCGCCCATCTCTAGCTAAGCTCCACCCACACTTTGCCAGTGTTGAAATCATTCAACTCCTGTACTCTATGAATCTCAATTTCCAGAAAACTATACAGGTATGCCGTTGAATATTTTGAAACTAATTTAACTGCGTGCCAGGCAAATTAGTTTCAAAATATTCAACAGAATGTTTATTAAATAACAGACATACAATTCATGCAACTTCAGCGTTTATAACTGATTAAATTGTATCAGTCATGATGTAATTGATTATGACATCATCCTACACGTGACAAAGTTGATTAAGATGTCATATGATTTAACTGAGAAACTGCATTCTTCAATTCACATACAGTATAATAAATTTATGCGCCCAATTTCCTCTCTTGATATTTACATTAACCATATATGCATAGTCATGCAACAAAATTTCAAGGTGAAATTAATTTCCACATGGTAATATTCAGCTCAATAACAAAATACAAATTGGCAATCGTTAGCTATTAGTGTGGAAATCTGTCAGAAAACTAGAGCACGGAAAGGTTTTTTTAAACATAAGTTTTGATCCCTTGTCTCAGTTTCAACACACGCATACAGAAAAGATGTTGAATATTTTAAAACTAATTTGACTGGAGAACATGTTGCTGCTTTCATAGACCGGAACAGTTCCCAGTCAAATTAGTTTCAAAATTTTCAACAAAATATTCCATACATCATAAAGAATGTGCCATTTCTGTTTTGTGGCTGGTTAAAGGGGTTAATCTCGGTTCATAACTACATATAATCAGTAAATCAATATAAACACTTTGAAATACGTGCTAGATATGTTTAACCATTCAACATTAGAGCTACCCAAAAATGCCTTCTGCAGTGGGCTTGATAAATGTCCATTTGCATACAAAGAGAAGACTATTTTTGAAAATTTATCAGTAGAATAGCCCGTCATTCCAGTGATAGATTTACAAAAATTGTCTTCTTTTGGTATGCAAATGGACATTTCCTATGAGAAAATTTAAATGTTTTTGAACAAATTTGATGGCTAAAGGGTTAACGGTTAATGACTGATTAGTAAGACAGAATGGACTATGAAATTTTCTGATTCCTTGCCAACTTACACTTGCTAATCTTGAATTAAGTCTATGAAGGAATTGCATAGTGGTTTCTTGTGCTTCTGATTGTATGCTGCCAATACGTCTTAGGATCTTAGCGATTGATTTATTGATTACATAATTTTCCACATGAAAGTTTCGTTTTAATGGTTGAACAACTGGCAGTTGCATGAAAAAATAGGAAACTGGCAAATTTATGTGAACTATTCTTTCAGGTCGACTTAATGGATTAGACAGTTCAACCATTTAACCTTCAAATTTCATGAAAATTTTCATATTCTCATAGAAAATGACGATTTGCAGAGCAAGAAACATTTTTCATTTGATAATTTATCACTGGAATAACTGGCGCGGTTATTGAGCCAGTCATTCCAGTGGTAGATTAAAAAAAATCATCTCTTGGTCGCCAAGTGGATGTTTCTCAAGACCACTGCAGAAGCCGTTTTTGCTGACAACTTTATTAAAATACCATCAATAACACTTATGATCAGATATGGCATCTCCCAGTAATATTACTTTCAAAATATCCTACAGCTTTCCTGTGTAGTTGTCCTGAAAATTAGATCTTGGTATTTTAAGCGTTAACCCTTTCATGGTGAAGTTAGCCAACAGTGATATCTGCATGGATCTTGAGTAATGTCCACTTGCATGACAAAAGAATTCTATTTTTGAAGATTTAACTGAGCCAGTTACTCCAGCACTAAATTTTCAAAAATAATCTCTTGTCATGCAAATGGACATTAAATAAGCAAATATTTAGATTTTCTTGATCAAATTTAAACGGTTAAAGTACTAAGCAACATGGTGGTTTTATAAATAAATTATGGCCTGGCCTGATGCATTTCCAAGCAATACAATAATGATTATGTTTCAACAACAGATATTAATCTATCAGATATTTTTAATACAAATTTTTGCAAACAATGAAAACCCTGTCTCCTTATGAATAAGATATCAAATATTGACTTTCATACGGGCGCCGAACAACATCCAAATTTGAAGTACTAATAGTGCTTAAATGATATGGTCTGGGAGGGTGTAGGGTATGCGGAGACAGTAACACGACAACACCGCCTCAAACCTATTCTGCTAATAATATTATGTTAACCATTTAACCCTCAAATTTATTCATGAAAATTTAAATTTAATCTTAGAAAATGTCCATATGCAGACCAAGAGAAGAGTATTTTTGAAAATTTAACACTAGACTAACTGGCTCGGTCTTCGAGCCAGTCATTCTAGTGGCAAATTAAAAAAATTACTCTTCTCTTGGTCTGCAAATGGACATTTCTGAAGACCACTACAGAAGCTGTTTTTGGCTGATATGTGGGTTAATATTGTATGATCTTTACAATGATGTGAAAAAATAACCCAAACTCCCTTTCATCCCTAAAGGCACACTATCAATTTCAAAGCAACCATGTTGAATATTTTGAAACTAGTTTGATGAAAGGTGATTTCATAACAATTTAATTTCAAAATATTCAAATGGAATACAGAGAAATTATCATATATGTTTCATAGATTTGAAAGGGTTACCCTACAAATAATGTTTTTGGCTCGTATCTTCAAATTATCAAACTCACGTAATTACGGCCACGCAAAATATATAATGACATAACCCTTTAACTCACCAAAAATGGCTTCCGGTGTGTTCTTGAGAAATATTCGTTTTCAGACCAAGAAGACTATTTTTGAAAATTTACCACTGGAATGCCTGGCTCGATAACCGAGCCAGTCATTCCAGTGGTAAATTTTCAAAAATAGTCTTCTCTTGGTCTGCACATGGGCATTATTTGTGAGAAAATTGAAATTTTCTTGAACAAATTTGAGTGTTAAAAGGTTAATATTGGCAGAAAAATGAATCATTTTTATTCCAGCCACAAATTAGCATAAGATGCAATCACCTGTCTGTAAATTATCACAAATTAAGCAGAAAATCTGTTTGAGTGCAGAAGCAATGACATTACACCACAATACAAACATGAGAAAATAGAAGCCATCATCATTAAACCTTTAACTCTCAAGCGCCCCCCACCCACCGACCCCCAAATGGCTTACACAGTCATCTTGAGAAATCTCCATTTGCAAGCCAATAGAAGACTATTTTTGAAAATTTACCACTGGAATTGACCGATCCAGTCATTCCACTGGTGGATTTTCAAAAATAATCATCTCTTGGTCAGCAAATTTTCTTGAACAAATTTCAGGGTTAAATCAGTGCATTATAAGCTGTGTTTCTATGTGCGTAGAATGCATTATCCATAGGATATTTACACTGCATAACCTGTGCGATATGTGCATGCATGCGTGTGTATTTATTTGACTGCTATAAGTAAATATTTTACATTTGACTGCAACACACGTGCAAGCATATGCCCGCCTGTATATTCATCTAGTGTTTGAAAAATATCTCTGACATCACACTTTTTGATACCTCCGTCCGTAGAACATTTTCAACTGCTTTTGGATTGATCCATCCTTACGCAGACTACCAGGGCCATAGGGTGGGTGTATGCGGCACTCAAACCACCCTCCTAAATTTGATTAAATTATTTTGAACCTTGATAAATAATAGATTTATATCCGATAATATGCATATGTTGACAAATATCTATTTAATTGATTTTTGCGTTGTGATTGCGGGGAAAATGTACTATTTTACGTTCAATAATGAGTCAATGGCTTGGGTGGTGGGGTGGGGAGGAAGAGGAGACCGGCCCAGACCTCAGAATGTTTTCAAACATACGGGTCTGACTACGCGTGGTGGCCAATGCGCTCCAGGGATATGGCTACAGCTTTGTGTATTATAAAATAGTGTGATATTAACCGTTGCCACTCTGATGTCAATATTGTATCTTTTACTGCATCAATAGCCAAGAAACTGGTGTACATTTTTCAACAATTTTGGTGGACAATGTTGCTGTCGCTCCACCAAATTTGCTGAAAAATGAACACCAGCTCTTCTCTCAATTTAATTTGACAATTTAATATCAGAGTTGTAAGGGTTAAAGAGCTAGTGGATCACACACACACACACACACGCACGCACGCACTCACACACGCACCCACGCATGCCTATTATCCTGCAAATTATGTACCACTGATCTGGATGTAGATTTATCAATTATTAGATGAAACCCACTGAGAGCTCATATTCTTTTCAAAAACGTAACCCTTTAATGGCCATATTTGGTCAAGAAAATTTCAAAATTATCTTATTGAATGTCCATTTTCTGGCTAAGAAAATTCTATTTTTTTAAATTTACGCTCGGTTATTTAACCAGTCATTCCAATGGGAAATTAAAAAAAATAGTGTTCTTATTGGTCTGTAAATGGACAGTTCTCAAAATCACTGCAAAAGCATTTTTTGGTTGAATTGAGAGTTAACGGATGAAGGAAACACGATCGCTTTTCTCTATCAAGTTTTACTCCAAATTTGTATCGTTCCCATTCCATTTTGTTCAAATGTGTAGATTAAACATCAAATTATATAATTATATATAAATATATGTTGAATATAATGTATATATGAAATGACCTGTCATTTCTGATATGCCAAATATTGCAAAATTTGTTCAATTACAAAACATACATCAAAAACTTGTACCATGGTGCACAACAAACAGCCTTAAAGCAGCATTCAAATTCTTATTGCAAAGAAAATTAAAAAAGCTCTTTTTATTCATTATTGCTAAATGTTCAAAATTCTTACCCGTTTCATCCTGTATACTTATAAACAGTTCTTATTACCTGCAGGCATACTGATTATTTTAAAAATAATTTGACTGTATTCATATATTCTATGTTGCGTTTTGAAACCAGGTTACAAAGAATTTGGAATGAAATGGTTTAATTACAGGTTTTATCTATCACGTATACTAGCTAGATAAAATTTGTAAATATTGAATACAAAAAAATTTCTTAACAGCAGGATTGATTTCTAGCTATGCCCCGCTCATTTCTAGGTAAGCTCTGCATACGTTTTAAGCGCATTTAAATTTTGAAACCTGAATTCCCAGAATCTAAAGCACTTTTTTCTCTAGGACAGGTTAATAACAATTTGAAACCTAATAATCAAATTAAGAAAATCAAAACATCTGCTTATTGCATATCCATTTGCAGGCCAAGAGAAGACTAGTTTGGAAAATTTACCACTGGAATGACTGGCTGGGTTATATCAAGCCAGACATTCCAGTGGTAAATTTTCAAACATAGTCTTCTCATGGCTTGCAAACAGGCATTCATCAAGACCGTTGCAGAGGCAGGTTGGGCCGGTTTGGAAAATCAGCATGGTAAACATGTCATACTTTTGAAGGCATATTTCTGGGAATATGGCACGAGATGAGTTAACCCTTTCAACGAGGAATTCCCCATATCTCATTTTCAAAGCAACCATACCAGAACCCTGTTGAATATTTTAAAATTAATTTGACTGGAAGCCATTGCTGCCTTAGGCATCAATGGCTTCCAGTCAAATTAATTTCAAAATATTCAGCATAATAAGTTTAATACCATAAAGAATTTATATTTTCTAGGATTTGTCAGTGAAAGGGTTAATAATCTGAGATTCAAAGACAGAATGTGATTACTCCATTCATTGATATGTCACAAAATTACGATATAATCAAAATAAATTGCACAAATCCCTTGTCTATTCTAATCACCAACAAATTTCTCTTATTATTGTTGTCGTCGTCGTCGTCGTCGTCGTCGTCGTCATTTATTTATTCCAAAGTATGACTTTAAAGAAAATCGCACCAGCACCCTACTAGACTAGCGGTGGATTTGCCATGTCCATGGTCTTTTCCGGCCCACTAGTCGTTGCCACAGGAGGAAAGTGAAAATCGATACAGTTGTTTCAACAATGTAACCATTCCGTGTGATTCCAATAGATTTTTACTCAATTTCTCGAAAACGACTAGTCACTAGGTATCCATATCTGATTAGCTATGACCATTAAACAAACCAAAAAAACCCAGCCGTCAATTGAATTATTCGCATAGCGACTAATGCTTGAAGAACTCCCAAAGGTATTTGCCGTGTCAGAGAGTGCTGTTTAAAACCTTGTACATGGAAAATGAGCTTTAGTTACTTATTACTTAGTGTCTAGCTATGCTCTCCAGAGAGAAAACTAAAAAGGACGATGTCATATATTGTCCACTGTGTATAATTATGTATGCCCAGGGAATTCAAATTAAGGTTACTAGAACTGTCCAGGGGTATCACTATTTGTGGATTGATTAAGCATTCAGGTTAGCAAAACTGTAACCATTTAATGCAGAAATTTGGATAGGAAAATGGTAATACTTGTTATTTGAATGTCCATTTGCAGGTTAACCATTACCACTCTGATGTCAGAATTTTAAATTTTCAAATTAAATTAAAAGATGAACTGGTGTTCAATTTACAACACATTTGGTGGGAGATGGTGCTGTCGTAGAAAGCAACATCTTCCACCAAAATTGTTGAAAAATGTACACCCGTTTCTTTAATATTGACATAGTAAAAGATAGAACATTGACATCAGAGTGATAAGGGTTAAGAGAATAGTTTTGAAAATTTAACACTGAAATGACTGGCTCATTTATCGAGCCCGGGATTCCAGTGATAAATTTACAAAAATAGTCATCTGTTGGACTGCAAATTGACATTCCTCAAGCCCTCAAATCCATTTCAGAGGCTGTTTTGACTGGCTTACCCACTAACAAGTTAATGGATACCATAAAATAACCATTATTCACTGTATTAACGGAGAACTGATGTTCTTATTAACTTTTTATTATAGGAAAATGTGATTAGAAATAATGTACTCTTTCACCAACAAGCATCTTGACAAAAATAAACAATAGAATAATTTTCTAAACATCCACAGGATTGTCCAACCGTTAGTCTGTTTCATATTAATCACAGAAAATATTGCCTCAATACAATACTTGAGGCATGAGTCTGCAAGTCAAGCCTTGGTTTCAAAAACTTTAACATTCTACGTAGGTTTTAGATCGACACAGTACGCCGCATATTGGACACTGCACACCCTGCGGATCACTACGTCATGCCACCATCCACTTCGCATAGGCTCAAGAAAAATCTGCGTTCTAACAACACCGGAACACAAAGTCCTGATAGGAAAGGAATGCCTGTATTATACCATAATAGTGGAATATAACTAGTGGTCCTATATGCATGGAAAAATATTACACTACTCGCTAGAGCACAAATCTCCACTACCAATGTTGTTTATGAGCGGAATATATACAAAGTTATGAAAGGTTTGACAAGAAACTTGGTGGATTCATTCTACAAATAGCTTATATACTGCTGCAAGTCGTAGACATGGATCCACAAAATAGATGGATTCATTTCTAGCTAAGCTCCACCTTTTTCTTATGCCTTGGGATTGATTTTAACACCTTGAAAACGGAATTTCCAGAATCTGAATTTGAATGTACATATACAAGTTGTTGAATATTTTGAAACTAATTTCACTTGGAACTGTTGCTGCCTATGGTAGCGACATAGGCAGTGACAGCTCCCACTTAAATTAGTTTCAAAATATTCAACAGAATATTTAGTAAATTATAAATTCACCAAAGAAATACAATTCGTACACTTTAGTGACAGCCTTTGATTTTTGTGTTGGAGCTACGTAACTTTGATTGCATACATCAGCTAACTAGTGACATAATACATTATGATGTCAGATATAAGAGTGACAATACTAATAGCGGAAATGAGATAAACAGACCTTCCATTTTCTATGTATATTACATGATATTGCTTAGCTATGAAGGGGCTGGGCATAGCCTAAACAGGATCTGTCTAGCGACTATATTGCTGCCTTGGGCAAATAATGTCAAGAACATGTACCAGCTTTTTAAATTTTTTTGCATTGCTGCCCGGAGATGACAAAGTTTACTAAAAATCAGAATGAAAAGTTGTATTTTACACTATATTAGAACACCGATCTCCATCTGAATAAGATGGTTGTTGTGACGACCTGACTAGCTTGGCTCAGAGATAAAACTCTTTCTGTAAATGGCACTTGTTATCACAATCAGACAATCACAACCTGAAATATTAACAACAGAATAATAGTTAATGGCAAAAATAATTCTTCCCATTATTATTGTTCTTCTTATTGTGTATACCCTTTAACACTCACGCAGGTCATATTTAACAAGAACGTTGAAGCGTACAATGTCTCGCCTGTAAAGGCATGGATAGTGTTGATTGGCAAAGCAAACTTGGCATGGTTTGTAATACACATATTGAGTAATGCGTCAACAAACCAGTGTAACCAATCGAACATGGACATTTTTTTACCAAACTGCGGAGTCTGATCTTGAAATTTTTTCCCAAATGAAATTAGTAATGATGCAGAGAGAGAGAGAGAGAGAGAGAGAGAGAGAGAGAGAGAGAGAGAGAGAGAGAGAGAGAGAGAGAGAGAGAGAGAGAGTATTTTTGCATAGTATATAACACTGCTGTAAAATTTTGTTGATATCTGGTGAGCCATTGTTGAAAACGAGTGATCCACAAAAAACTACAACAAAACAAATATGAAAAGGTTCAAAGTCCAAAACCGTAAGGCAAATGGTCCAAACATAAGCAAAGTTCATAGTCTGAAAAAAGATGAAACATTTTCAAAAACAATCAGCATAATACATATTTGGATGTAAAATGCCCTAGGAGTTGCGTTACAATTGATTGGTGCCCACTTTCGACCCCGCCCCCTACCCTCAGTTTGACCCAAGATCAAAATAATTCCTAGTACTGTAGTCTACTCATCATCGGCTTCAAAATGATATGTGATATGACCACCTTTGGAAAAATTAAATTTTTTACCCACAGTCCCCACCCCCTTTGGGGGTCATAACAGAATTTCAAAAGTGGCACATCAGGCACATCCCTGGCCATATGTGTAATCATACCAAAATTTTCAAGTTTCCATGGGAAATGGTCTAGGAGTTGCGTTACAATCGATTGGTGCCCACCTTTGACCTTTTGACCCCACACCTCACCCTCAGTTTTACCCAAGAGCAAAATAATTCCTTGTACTGTAGACTACTTATCATTGGCTTGAAAATGATATGCAACATGACCTTTGGAAAAATTAGATTTTTGACCCACATTTCCCACCCCCAGGGCTCTGCCCCTGGGGTCATGCCAATATTTTGCGTGTCAATTTTCTATCTGAAATGGTCTAGGAGTTGCATTACAATCGATAATTACTGGCCAATTTTGACCTTTTGACCGCCGGGAGGGTCAGAACAAAATTCAAAAAGTGTCATGCACATCCTTGCCCATATGTATAACCATCCCCATGGTTTCAAGTTTCAAAAGCAAATCTTTGCTGATTAAATTGTCATTTGAAAAAACCTTAACCAAAACTTAATGAGTATAACCTGGATGCAAATCAGGCCTAAAATTATCAAAGTCCAAACAACAACAAAAATATTGAAAAGATTTGAAAATCAATTTCCTGTTGATGTGGGCTAATCATAAGCATGGTATAGAACAAATCTGTGACGTTTTACTGAAATCAAATAACCCCTTGTGGGTACAAATGTCGTTTTAAAAAACCTTAACCTAAACTGCACTGGAAAAATACATGAAAAAAGTCCAAAACCATGAAAAAAATAGTTAAAATGCCCCAAAATTAAATGTGTTGTTATGTAGATCACATCTTAAACAAAACTGCACAAATGACGGACGCCGCCGACGCAACCAACGACGCCACCGCCAGAATTAGTGATCCCTATGTCTCATGAGACAAAAATGGCTTCTGCACTGGTCTTATCTGCAGAACAACTTACAAAAGAAGACTATTTTAGAAAATTTACCCTGGAATGACTGGCACATTAACTTAATTTTTTGAGGAAATTTACTTTGTACAGAAGTAGAAGATTATAAGGGTTTAAATTAAAATCTGTATCTTTTGCTAGTATCCATAGCAGATTTATTGATGATCAATAGAATGATCTAATAAAAGAAGAGTGCACTAACACGCACGCAGGCCTCACCAACACACCTACACACACATGCACGCATGCATGCACACATTCACGCACAAGTGGCCACACACGCACACAAGAGCACACACATGCACACCTGCAAGCATGCACACACGCACATACATGCACTCATACTCACGTGCGCTCGCGCACACAGACACGCACGCACACACAAACACGCACATAAGTATACAAATGTAGACATCCAGGAGGCAATTAAGATGAGATACACCTATTTTCACATAAGCCTTCCTACCTAGAAGTAGATGACTCCTGGTTCTGCTTTTAGCTGTGGCTGGGTTTGTGACTTCTGTGAAAGTTTGTGGCGTGGTGGTGGTGTTGGCCCGGCAACGTTGGGTTGACTAGCTGCACGACTTCTGCCCGCTCCTGGTTCCGCGAGTTTCATCACATTCACTAACGACAACTGAGGTGCTAACGTTCCAGTGCTTGTCCGTCCAGAAAAACTATTAGATGATATTAAATGTCTTTGTGATGGCGGAATATTTGTCTGGCTAGGAACAGTTTTAGCACTACTATTACTAGCACTACTACTGACAGCTTCAACACCACTGCTGCCACTAGCAGAATAGAGTCCTAAACTACCACTGGTATGAACAGTAGAAATATGAGGGGGACCACTGGACACCCCAACACCACCAGCACTTCCAGCCAAGTTGGCCAGTTTAAAAGGTAGCACTTGTTGCACACCAGAACTCTGCTGTTGTTTGTTAGTCACTCCCACCTTTTGTTCATTTGTACAACTTAATAGATGCACAGGTAGTTTTGCTTGGCCACCGGGTAACGTGACTCCACTTAAACTGGTCATAGAGTACCGATGAAATGGCTTTTTCATCTCCTTTATATGTGGTGAACTTTCTGACCTAGCACTGATATTAGCTATATGTCCTCCTGCCACATTACCTTTGACTATATCATCGGTAACCGTAGGTGAGATTTCTGCTGACGCTGAACGCCTATGAATAATCTGGCTTGTTTTGCTCGAAGATGGCGCTTCCAAATAAGACAATTGAGAAGCAGAATTATGCGCAGTCAATGGAGGTGTATTAGAACGTTGTGTACCGAGACTGGACGAGGAAACTGACCAAATCGGTGCTGCCGTGTCAGTCATCTTTGACATCTGTAATTGCGGCTCAGAGGTCAGAATGCCATCTTGACGAAGTAAATCAATCTGTCGTTGGAAAATATCACGTTGTCTGCGAAGTTCCTCTTTATGTTGTTTGAGATCATGCTGAAATGAAATGATGATAAGTGAGTTTAATCACACGGTAACTTGCGAAATAGTAACCAAATAATGCAAATTCACACATTAAATTGACCTTTCCAGTTTATCTATCCCTCATATGACATCATAATCAACTGCATGATGTGTAGGATGGCGTCATAAATAATGACGTCATGAATGGCGTAGATAAGTTCATCAAGAATGCATAATTCGTGACAGACTAAGCATTGTTGTAGGTTCCCGACACTTTGAAATATGGCCTGCACAAGAAATTTAAAAAAATAAATTTTAAGCTCTTCCGGGGATAACTTTGGCAAATATGGATAAAAATCTCAACAAAATGAAATCATGACACTTTGTCTCAAACTAATATGCCCACTGAAAAACAAATTTCAAATGTAGGTTAAAAATTTTGAGATTTCGTCTGGACACAAATTTGCTAACAAACAAACAGACAGACAGCATGACAGACAGACAGACAGCATGACAGACACAGGCAGGCAGGCAGGCAGACAGCCAGCCAGCCAGGCAGCAGAAACAAACAGATGCCATGTGCCCTTACCTAATACCTGCCATCTTAGGACAGGCTTATAAAAAGGAAGTATGGAGGGATTGCAAAACAAAATAATAAATTGGTCTGGCCTTAGCAGATCAAATTTTGAGTATTTATGAAAAGGTGTAATAATAGGGGCAATATTGAGTCTGGAACATATATGTCAAATCATAATATAACCGCAGCATGAAGGAACAAGATCAATCACGCCATAACATCAGTCTTCAAAACATTCAAGAATTCCTAGACGAAAAACACAACACAGATCACGGCAATGCTGATATTCTGTGACTCAGCTCTTGAAAGCGATAGCCATCAGAATTCCAAGTGCATTTTAAGTGGAATTTGTAAGGGAGAAAAAGGGCAACTTTTGTTGATATTTTGCATTAGATAGTGATCACAGCTGTTGTAAGATGGGAAGAAGGAGTGTATATCTGATCTAAGATCGTGATGCTGATTCCGTCAACGGGTGCCAAACATCTCGCAACCCTGGAATGTCCGCAATAGACTACTACATGCGGCACCCATTTCTTGTTAACCCTTACAGGCTTACAACTCTGATATCAAGGTTTTAAAAGTTCTAGTTAAATTAAAAAGATGGATTGGTGTTCAATTTTCAACACATTTGGTGAAAGATGAAAAGTACACCAGTTCTCTCATATTGACACAGTAAAAAATAGAATATTGACACCAGAGTGGTAATGGTTAAGCACGGCCTCTGTAGCGCTCTTAGGACATGTCTATATGCAGACTAAGACTTCCAGCCAGTCATTCCAGTCATCAATTTTCAAAAATAAACTTTCCCTGGGTCTAGAAATTGAACATTTTCCATGAGAAAATAGAATCTTTCTTAAACAAATTTGAATTGAAAGTGATTTAACATCAATAAGTCTGATTCATAGCGCCTGATGATTGGAAAGTGTTGTTTAAAGATGTTCCTACCACATAGAGCAACAGCTTCCAGTAACATAGCTTTCAAAATCGGCCACCCAGCATAATATGAGTTTTTTCTAGCAATGGCAGATTACAGTGTGATCTATCAAAACGTGATTCATGAGCTGTTTGACTCAATTCTAGATAATCATTCTGATACGGGGCAGGGGAGGGGGTCTCTAATACAAATAAACTGACTATACATCTTAACCGTATTATATCACCACTGCGTTACATCACCACAGACGAATTGCACTAGATTATGCAAAAGTCAGCGAGCACAAGTCACGTCAATAAATCTGACAACTGTCACAGGAGATTGTGACGATGAATATATGTATATATTAGTTTGGCATAATCACGAGAATCTGATAATGAAATAGGCATTCAAACAGTGTAGAGCCTTCACTATCTCTGAGTGGAAATATTTGCCATTTATCTTAATGGGGGTAATGATGAAAGAGAGACACAGAGGCTTCTATTGCTAGCGGGACTAACATCTACAGATTCTATTTTTTGAAATCGGATAACCCCTTGTTTATGTAAATGGCATCTGAAAAAACCTTAACCACACACATCCAAAGCTTTCATGAAGTCAACTTCATTTATGTACAAAGCAGTACAGAGTACCGACTGTCCTTGTGTTGTTATATAACCATCTAAACATGTGCATGCATGCATATGTACATGCACACGCACGCGCACGCGCACGCGCACGCACACACACTACTGTAGGTACCTGTTCTTTTTCCAGTTTTTTACGATGTTCGTGAAGAACTATTCGCTCGCGTTCTAGAGCTGCACGCTCCTGTTCTCTCTCCTTCTCCCAGTCCTGTCTCTCACGACTAATGCTCTCCTGCAATCAAACACAGATCATACCCTCTTTTAGCCGAATAGACATCTAAGGAAATATTCAGATCTTCACACCAAATGATTGTCACTATGACAAGTGTTATAGTTGGGAAGTTAGTCTCTGTCAAAAATGTCAAACCTTTGACTGACAAGCAGGCAGGCTGGCCAGCCAGCCAGCCGACCGACAGACAGACAGAGACAGAGACAGAGACAGACAGACAGACAATCCAGGCTCTCAGTCAATCATATGACATCATAATCAACTATGTCACATGTAGGCTGAAGTCATAATCAATTACATAATGAATGACGTGATTTAGTCCATCTTAAACGATTAATAGTACATCAAGTTGTACGAACTGTATGTCGTTACTATTTATTAAACATTGTGGAATATTTTGAAACTAATTTGACTGGGCACTGTTGCTGCCATAGGCAGCAACAGCACCCAGTCAAATTAGTTTCAAAATATTCAACAGCTTACCTGTAGAGTTTTCTGGAAGTTGAGATTTAGAGAGTGCATGGATCAGTCAATCCCAACACAGGCAAAGTTTGGGCGGAGCTTAGCTAGAGATAGGTGGAGAATAACTAAAACTAGATTCCTCCATTCTAGCACATGTGCCGCTGTACAGCTTAGACAGATGCTTCAGTAGGATAAGGATTAAATATTCAATTTTGTTCAGGAAAATTTTTATTTTCTCATAGAAAACGTCTATTTGTAGACCAAAAGATTATTATTGAAAATTTATCACTGGAACTACTGGCTCAGTTATCGAGCGAGTCGTTAGCAGTGATACATTTTCAAAAATAGTCTTCTCATCGCCTCCAAAAGGACATTTCTCAAGACCACTGCAGATGCTGATTTGGCTGGTTTGATGATTATATGGCTAAGTTAAGGCCAGTAAAACTGTTTTTAAAATAAACATGATAATGATAACAACATCATGTCTACATGAGATTTCAGGTAGGAGTTAAGACTCACCTGTAGATTGCGTAATTCTTCGAGTTGATTATGACGAAGGTTTGATGTTTTACGATCCTGCATTTCCGCGGAGAGTTTGTTAATTCTTTCATTAGCATGGGCAAGCTGAGCACGCAAACTGTAACATAGGGGTATAAAGAGTATGAGTGATTAGTGATACAGCAAACTGGCCAAAACCAGAGGTCTTGAGGAAGGTCCATTTGCAGGCCAAGAGACGACTATTTTTGAAAATTTATCACTGGAATGCCTGGCTCGCTAAACGAGCCAGTCATTCCAATGGTAAATTTTCAAAAATGGTCTTCCTTGGCCAGCAAATGGACATTCAATAAGCAATTATTTAGATTTTCTAGACCAAGTCTGACTATTAAAAGGTTAACAATTAGGATAGACAAGAGATTTAAACAGGCTTTCAAATAACATTTAAAGATTTTAAATTAAAAATCATGTTGAGCAAACTTTATTTGTAAGATCAATACACCTGTCCACTTTTAACATTTTAACCCTCTAATTTGTTCAAAAAAATTTTAATTTTCTCATAGAAAATGTACATTTGCAAGCCAAGAGATCATGTTTGAAAATATATTACTGGAATCAACCTCAGCTATCGAGCCAGTCATTCCAGTGATAAATTTTCCAATATTAGTCTTCCTTTGGTCTGCAAATGGACATTTCTCAAGACCATTCCAAAAACCATTTTGGCTGGCTTGAGTTTTAAAGGATTAAACTACAACGACAAGAGAAAAATTAGATGAAAAGCACTAAACTCTCTTACATGTATGCATGCACACGCACGCATGCATGCACGCACGCACGCACACGCAGCCACTAAGAAGCCCATGAGCACACACGCACATGCACGCACACAGCCACTTAGAACTAAATACGCACACGCACGAGCACTCACACAAACACGCAGACAATCTTCATCTTGACTGTTGATTACATACCTCTCCACAGCTGTGCCTTGCTGTGCTGTCAAGTGCTGTGAATAAGCAATATCAGCAAATATAACATAAGTATAAATTCACAAAGTTCTTTCAACTATTGTATTCAGCCAGATATTTTTTATCATTTTCTCCACATAATAGGTTTAGCTTGGTAGCAGTCACGTCATATTGAAATGGTGAGACAGAGGGTTCAGCGGTAGCAGTCGTCGTTGTAGTGATAGTGGTGGTGGTAGTAGTAGTAGTAGTAGTAGTAGTAGTAGTAGTAGTAGTAGTAGTAGTAGTAGTAGTAGTAGCAGCAGCCGCAGCAGCCGTCTTCATAGTAGTAGTAGTAGTAGTAGTAGTAGTAGTAGTAGTAGTAGTAGTAGTAGTAGTAGTAGTAGTAGTAGCATCTAGCAGTGGTGGTGTAAGAGAAAATTTACCACTACAATGACTGCCTCGATAACTGAGTCAGTCAATCCAGTTGTAAATTTTTTTTTAAATAGTCATCTCTAGGCCTGCAAATGAACATGCCCAATGTCTGAAAGACCACTGTAGAGGTCAGTTTCGGCTGGCTTTGCCATAAAAGGATTAAATATACAAAGCATTTAACCCTTACTATACTGATGTCAGATTTTTTAATTTTCAAATTAAATTAAAAGATGAACTGGTGTACATTTTAAAACAAATTTGACGGAAGATGGTGCTGTTGAAGACAGCAACATCGTCCACCAAAATTGTTGAAAAATGTACACCAGATTCTTTGCTATTGACAGGGTAAAGGATAGAATATTGACATCAGAGTAATAAGGGTTAATTAACCCTTTCAATGTCACAAATTCTTAAATGTTATTTGGATAGATAGTTCAACCCTTTCATTGACAAATCCCTGAAAAAGCTATTTTCTTTAAGATACAAAACTTATTTGGCTGAATATTTTGAAACTAATTTGACTGGAAGGCATTGCTGACTTACTCCAGCCAAATTATTTTCAAACTATTCAACTGTTTTCCTGTATGGTTGTCTTTAACATAAGATATGGGAACTTCATCGGTGAAATGGTTAAATAAAAATTGTTGATGCCTAGCATACCTAAGGTAGTACCCAGCTTCCAGTTAGATTAGTTTTCAAAATATTCAACGACCTGTATGTAATTAACCCTTTAACACTTATATCAGCCAAAAACGGCTTCGCAGTGGTCTTGAGAAATGTCCATTTGCAAACCAAGTGAAGACTATCTTTGAAAATTTAACACTGGAATGCCTGGCTCGATTATATCGAGCCAGTCATTCCAGTGATAAATTTTCAAAAACAGTTCTCATGGTCTGCAAATGGAAATTTCTATGAGAAATCTTCTTGAACAAATTTGACGTTTAAATGGTTAAGATAATGTAATTTTAGGGATATAATGTTTAACAAAGGAACATGTTTTCATTGATAACTTGAATGCGTAGCTAATTATTAATGGATGAATTTGTTCTACGCTTATGCAACAGTGACGCTGGGTGAATGCTCTTTGTATGAAAATATCACATTATAAAGAGATGCTTCTTAGTCATATTTTCTTATACCTGTTATGAATGAATAGACTGGGAATTTAAAAGAGACAGCTGAGCGCATGTTTTTCATGTGAATGTCATATGTGTCTGTGTATCCATCTACATGGACAAGTAATTCTAAAATCTGTCTCTATTTGATAATAATTTCTAACCTGGCAGGCATTTCAGCTTGAATCTGCTTCAGGCAGCTTACATAATATTGTATCTCTTTATGTGACTAGATATCAATTAAGCGATCAATTAGACCACAATTACAAGCGTGACAAAGCTTAACACTTCAATAATAAATCATTTATTCATGAAAATTTATATT
This sequence comes from Chaetoderma sp. LZ-2023a, assembly GCA_034401795.1. NCBI lineage: Eukaryota > Metazoa > Mollusca > Caudofoveata > Chaetodermatida > Chaetodermatidae > Chaetoderma > Chaetoderma sp. LZ-2023a. The sequence continues at coordinate 60,719,765 of CM067360.1, forward strand.
TTCTCATAAAAAGAATAATAAATTTGAAGGCTAACACAAGATTACTTTTGAACATTTACCAGTGGAATGACTAGCTCGGTTATTGAGCCAGTCATTAGTGGTAAATTAAAAAAAAATAGAGTTCTCTTAATGTGCAAATAGACATTTATCAAGACCAATGCAAAAAACGTTTTTAGTGGTTTGACCATAGACCATGTAATTCACCTTTCCAGAGTATCCATCTATCATCTGACCTCGTATGACGTCATAATCAGCTCAGCTATGACATATGTATGATGCTGTCACAATCATTACATCACAAAGGGTTCCATATAGACCGTCATCAAATCTCAAATACTCTGACACGTTGTATGAATTGTATGTCTTTGTAATTCTTTGCTATTTAATAAACATGCTGCTCAAAATTTTGAAACTAATTTGACTGGCCGCCGTTGCTGCCTTAGGAAGCAACAGCACACAGTCAAATTAGTTTCAAAGTATTCAACAGCTTGCCTGGGTAGTACTTTGGAAATTGATAGTCAGGGTGTTCAGAGATCAATCGATCCTAACACGAGCGAAGTGTGAGTGGAGCTTAGCTAGAGATGGGTGGGGCATAACTAAAACCGGAAAGGTCCATTGCTTCGCTGCAGAGCAACTGAACATCTTCAATGTTGAGTGACTAAGAACACGTTTCAGAGTGGATCGAGTGATTGCTGTACACCACGACTCCCAATTTCCAGAAAACTATACGGGTAAGCTGTTGAATATTTTGAAACTAATTTGACCGGGTGCAGCAACAGTGCCCAGTCAAATCAGTTTCAAAATATTCATCAAAAATGTTTATTAAATTGTAAATTCATCAAAGACATACAATTTGTACCATAGTAACAGGTTTTTTCTATTTTCATGATGGAGCTAATGATCAGCTGGTCAGCTAACTAGTGACAAATTTCATTATGGCGTCAGATACTTTGGTGACAGATCACATCCCTCTATTAAAATATTATCTTTAGTAAATCAGAATGAAGCGTGAGCAATCTGCAAGAAGCTGTAATTATTGCAATATTTTCACACTTTGATCTAAATAACGCAGGTGAAAATCTCATTGTGACAGGATCCTACCTCATATTAACCATTTATCACTCAAATTTGTTGAAGAAAATTTCAAATATTTTCATAAAAATGTCCATTTGCAGACCAAGAGATTATTTTGTCAAGATTTTCCACTGGAGTGACTGGCTCGATAACCGATCTGAGTGGTAAAGTTTAAAAAATAGTCTTCTCTTGGACTGCAAATTGACATTATTATTATTCTTATTATTATTATTATTATTATTTTTTAAATATTTATCAAAGAATTACACCTATGCGCGAATATCGAGGGCTAGCCAGGGGGAGAATTACATTAAAAGCTGAGCGAGTGTGAAAATGAATAGCTAATTATTCAACTTTTTCTTGAATAAATTTAAAGCGTGAAAAACCCGCTTTGCCGACTCCGCATCCTTAACTGGCGTCAGTTTGAATTGTAATATGGCAGTTAGTCTTGTCATCTTTAATTTGTCCTGTCACCCGTAAAATATCAGAATCTGAATTACAAAGCAGCAAATCAGGGAAGTTGTTGGCAGCAAATCAGGGAAGTTGTTGGTATTTCCTAATGGTTATTTATAAAACAATTTGACTAAATGTTGTTAATGTGTGAAGGTTGTTCTTCACTTAAAGGCCAGACCAATTTACTCTTTAGTTTGTCGAAATTTTTTACCCCAACACAAGATGAGAGGTGGTGAGAAAACAATGAATACTTTCAAGGTAAAATCAAGTACAGTATTAACCCCTAGCACTCTGTGTCAAAAACTTTAAATTTTCAAATTAAATTAATAGATGAACTGGTGTACATTTTTCAACAAATTTGGTGGGAGATGGTGCTGTCGTAGACAGCAACATCTTCCACCAAAATTGTTGAAAAATGTACACCAGTTTCTTTGCTATTGGCACAGTAAAAGATAGAATATTGACATCAGAGTGGTAAAGGTTAAACCTTTAACCCGTACAACTCTGATGTTAGAATTTTAAATTTTCAAATTAAATTACAAGATGAACTTGTGCTCTTTTTTTCAACAAATTTGGAAGATGTTGCTATCGTAGACATCAACAGCATCCAACAAAATTGTTGAAAAGTGTACACTTGCATGCCGAGACTATTTTTGAAAATTTACCACTGGAATGACTAGTTCAATTAATTAGCGAGCACTACCAGTGATGAATCAAAAAACAATCATCTCTTGGACTTCTAGTGGACTTTTCTCATGACTATTTAAAGGGATAGCATGGCTACAGAGTTCTGAGTGACAAGGATTTACGTGACAAAAACTATAAGGTGGAATGTTCTGTGGACGAATGCAAAAATAAAATTAGGTTTTTACAACAAGAATTTGGTGGAATTAAATGACTCTTACAATGACCTTGACCTTGTAACCGCAACGTCCTGATGCTGCTCCCTTACATTATCGGTAAGCATGTATTCAAGCTTAGTTCCAATAGGATTAACCAATGCTGAAATATAAATGTAAATGATTTGCTGAACCCCAAAACTTCATGTTGGAAAAGCAGAGGTCAATTAGTGTAGGTCAGAATGACCTTGATGTTTGACCTACTGACCTCACTATCATCATGCCGGCTCCTTATGGCATAGGTAACCACGTGTCCAAGGTTGCTTCCCGTAAGATTAAGTAATCCTAAAATGTAGACAAAGACGATTTGCTAAACGCAGAAACTTAATGTTAATGCCATCGTCGCCGGTAAAGTGATACCTATGTCTCGCTTTCTCATAGGTAAGACAAAAATAAATTGGTTTGATCTAAGGTATGAAATTATGCAACTGAAGCCCATCCCATTGACTTACCACTATTGTGTGGACATACTGAGATAACTGTGCTATAGACACGATCTGGTCACGTGGAGGAAGTGCTGGTACCAGGGATGCAGCTGATGTGACGGACAGCTCCCCGAGTGACCCACGGTCACTTGACCGGTCAGATGCTTTACTATCCGTCTCTTCGCGGTCATTTAGGCCTTTGATTGTCTGTAGCAAACTTGAGCTCATTTTCCTGACAATTTTTTCCTGCAAATATAAACAAATATTAACGTGATGGGAGGCTGCGTGAGAGGTTCTGTATTATAACTATAACAGAACAAGATGCAATGCTGGTCAAAGGGAGATAACTGTTAGATTAAATGTACAGTAAAACATATCTATAATGGACATGGTATGGAATGTATCAAGTGATCACCAAAGGTGTTATTATTTAACCCTTTAATGGTCAAGCACGCCAAAACTGGCCTCTGTTGTGGCATTGAGAAATATCCTTTTTCTGGCCAATAGAAGAGTATTATTGCAATATTACCAGTAGAATAACTGGCTTGATAACCGAGATCGACATTCATTACGTCACAGACACTAGTATTACCTCTTTAATGGTAAAATTTGACCAGGAAATTCTAAATGTTTGCTGAAATTGAACGCATGTTTGCAGGCAAGGACGATTTCAGAAAATTTCCCACTAGAATGACTGGCTCGTTTATCGCACCAGGCATTCTAGTGGTAAATTTTCTGAAATATGCTGTAAATGACTGCTCGCCAAGACTACCGCAGACGTGGGTTTTGGCCAGGAGCTTGACCATGAAAGGGTTAATATTCTGAAGACAATTTGTACATCATTGCCACCGTATGCAGCAACAACCTCTAAGGCAAAATCAGACATAGCCCTTTAATGGCTAAATTTCATCAAGAAATTTAAAATATTTTGCATTTAGAATGTTCATCTGTGTGTGGGCCAAGAGAGCTATTTAAAAAATGTAACCACTGCAATGACTCGATCGGTTATCAAGACAGTCATTCCAGTGGTAATTTTAAGTTAAATATTTTGACACCAAATCGTCAGCGAGCTGTTGCTACCTATGTTAGAACCATTTCCAGTCAAATTAGTTTCTAAATATTCACTAGCTTATTAACCTGTATAGTCATAATTAAGACACTGGAATTTCAGGGGTCAATGACTAAAGCTCTCTTGAGGGAACTCAAGGGGTGGTGTGCGTGCGTGCGTGCGTGCGTGCGTGCGTGCGTGCGTGCGTGGGGGGGGGGGGTTGAGGGCAGACTTCTCAATTGCAGCAATGTCGTAATTTTGAATTACATGCATCTTTTTCTAATCAATCATTCTCACTTCATAATCAATAGAAATTAATTTGTTTAAAACATTTCAATTTGCTCAAAGAAAATTTCCATTTGCAGACAGCTCAAGTGTTAAATGGTTATATATGCCCTTATAGTAACTATCATCTTGCATGACAAAGCGTTTAAATAAATCATTTGAGAACTTGTAAAATTGACATATTTCTTCAAATTAACATAATTTTTGCAATACGTAGCCACTGAACATTTCAGACGATGATTACTCTCCTGTTGTGTTGACTCTCTAACATTATAATCGCTGCTTAGAGCCACTGACACTAAATGAAATTTTCCCTGCGGGAGGTTATTTAATGAAATCGTCCCATTAATCTTGTTTTTTGACGGGGAAACCATTTTTTCTCCTGCAGTGGTGTTTGAAAACTGACAACATTACTGGGTGTGTCCTTAAGCTTAAAATTTTATCAAGCTGAATGAATAGATGAATAGTTCATGAATCATCAGCAACCATTGTGTCTGTGTAATAAACCTTTCACATCTAACCTGGCCAAAAGCGGCTTCTGCAATGGTCTTGAGAAATGTACGTTTGCAGGCAAAGAGAAGAATTTTGAAAATTTAAGACTGCAATGACTGGCTCAATAACTGAGCCAGTCATTACAGTGGTTAATTTTCAAAAATAATCTCTCTGTCTGTAAATTGACATTTGCTGAGAAATTTTTTAATTTCCTGAACAAATGTGACTATTTTTGAAAGGTTACAACTAGAATCACTGGATAGTTAGTCAAGCCAGGTATCCCAGTGGTAAATTTACAATCGGCATGTATTGCTCACCTGGAACATAGGCATTTTAACTCGAAAGGCCATCGCCTATAAGTAAGGTTTGGCGAGGAATTGCAATAAGAACTAGGTCACCCAAGATGGCTTCCAAGCAAATCGAACCATCAGGTTCTCTTTAACACACTTGGTTCAGCTCTTGCCCTAGATGAAGTTTACCGAGTTCCACCTCAATCCGCCAAGTCGTTTCGGAGATTTTCAAAGATGTCTAAAAATCAGCCAAAATCCAAGATGGACACTGGGACAATTGACAGATGCTTTGTTTAAACAAACCTGGATCTCTATACCATAAGGATGCATCCTGTCAAATATACTTGAAATCTGCAAAGTGATTATCGAGAAGAATACATTAAATTTCCTATTGCTTTAGTACAGGAGTGTTTGGCGGAAAAAACTTCCAAGATGGCTGCCAAACCGTTTATCCAACAGTTTCGAAAATGGTAAATTTGAAATCAGAAGACCCAAAAACATATGTAAAATCAATTTCGGCTTCAAATTTCCATCACATAAAAAAATCCAATATGGCCGCTAAATATGCTACATTTTGACTGGCCCACCATGGCCATGTTTTTGGACACATCAACTACCCTTGGACAAAGTTTAATGGCCTTTTGTCACTAATCATATCTCCAAAATTTTGACCCGATCCATTCAGTGGTTCTGGAGAAGTCTTTGTCACGAAAACTATGTTATCCAAGTTGGCAGCTGAAGAATTTGGCCAATCAAGTTCCCTTGAACAAACTTGGTTCAGTTTTTACCCTAGCTGATGTTTCATGAGTTTTGAGTCAATCTACCAAGAGGTTTCGGAGATTTTTAAGAACGTTTTTAAAAATCAGCCAAGAAACAAACTTGGATCTCTGCCATAAGGATACTTCCGGCCAAATATAATTGAAATCGGCCCTGTGGTTCTTTGAGAAGTCATTTAAAGAAAAAGTTGACTGACAGAGGACGGACGGATGGATTTTGAAAATTAGATGCTCTGAGAAGTGACAATACGTCTCTTATTTTTCTTTTGTCATCCCCCCAAAATTTGGCACTCTTGATGCTCTCAGAACTCATCCGCTACTTTTCTGTGCAGAAAAATGGACCTTTAGTTTGCTATGAAAGTACTAATTTTTTACCCACCTGCATGTATGTCTATATGTACCCACAAGGTATGAACCGTGGACCTCACCCCATACTGGACAGATGCCAAATATCTGAGTAATTATCTTAAATTATAATTTTTTGCCCACGAGGTGACACTTCTTTAGCATCACCAAAATAATTCTTGACCTTGGGGTGGGTGGAAGCGAGCCTAAATAAAATAGGAGTGCTAGGAAAATAGATCACAGATCTGAAGTTTGCTGGTATTCATCTCACCTCATCGGGTAAAGGTCATAATACAACATAGAAATCATGATCACTTAGAATGCGGAAGCATATTAACTTCATTTCACCATGAAAGTTCATGTTTCTCCTAAACATATGTCTTCAACCCGCAAAAATATCCAGGTTATAAAAGCCAGGAGCATGCTCTAAATAGGTGTTGTCATACAAATAGTTCCAAATTAAGCAATTTGTCCCATTATACCATCAATCATTAGCCTGCCTCAAAATTATATAACGTGTTTACAAGAAACACGTTTTTATAGGCAGAAGTGTTTGGTTGAGAGTGTCAGGATTGGTACCAAAAAAGTAATGCCTGGATTCTTGACCCAAGCAATATATACTCTAATACTTTCATGAATATTTTTGGATATTTAATAGTACATGACGAAATATTGATGAGTGATGAATCTCTTATCTCAGCATGTTCTACTATGACTGGAAGAGATGCAATATTTTATTTTAAATACAAGTTACTGAACAGTTTGATTATTCCGTCAGTTGTTGGGTGAGTTTAAATTGGGTTTCACTGTTCTTAATGGGTACCTGACCATATCTCTAAGGCCTTATTCGAATATAAAAAAAAAAAAAATGGTTTCAGAAACTTTCAATTCGTTTATGGGAAAATGAAACTGGTTTTGGAGAAACTGTGAAACCATCTCAGAGGCAGGTTTCACAGTTTTGGTTTCTTCTAGTTTCGTAAAACTATCCATTCGATAATCAGCAGATAATCAGTATGGCAGCAGCATGCCACCAGTTATTGCACATAGAAGTGCCCTTGTCATAATTCACGTTTTAAGCCTTCTACAATCAGCATGTTGACAAAGTTTTCAATTCTCTCACGTTCAAATTCCATAATATTCATCACTTTTCAGAGCCATTCTGAAACTGAAAAAGTGTTTCAGTTCATTGAAACTATGCATAGTTTCATAGAACCAGTTTCAGTTTCATGAAACTGTTAATTTTATTATTGAAACCTACCAACAAGTTTCAGTTTTACTCGAAACTGTATTCGTTTATCAGAGTAGTGAAACTGCAAACCCGTTTCGTAAAACTGAAACCAGTTTCGCCATAATCGAATAGTCCCTAAGTTGTGAAAATTCTCCTCCCGAAATGATGGGAGGATGGATAGCTAGGTAAGATTTGGCTTGTTGACATTGTAATGTAGAGAAATTTTGTGAATTCTGCTGTACTAAGAACCGATTCCCCCGATTCTAAGTGCTAAAACAGCATACTTAATTTGCCTCCATGTTAAAATGTTATGGTTGATTTTAAGAGGGTGGGGTGTTTTGTAGTCTTTGACAAATTTAGGGGGGGGGGCTTCCGCCGGATCCACCCCCTTTGACTCGTTAGTGAAATAGACATATCTCAAAATCGGTTTTGGATTTAAATGGTAACGGTCTAAGTAAGGTGTGTTTAACCATTTAATGGTTAAACCACCCAAAACCGGCCTCTGCAGTAACCCTAAGTAATGTCCATCTTCAGGTAAAGAAGAGTATTTTTTGAAAATGGACTACTGGAATGGCTGGCTACTCTTCTCTTTACCCCCAGATGGACATTCAAAAAGGAAATATTTTGATCTTGAACAAATTTGACCAGTAAAGGTTTAAAGGGGCATTATATACATTAAGGTAATAGGTGTTCATACAATATCCATCTATCTGCCAAGACAAAAATATTTTAGAAAACCATAGGAATGACTGGCTCGATTACCGATCAAGTCATTCCAATGGCATATTTAAAAAAAATAATTTCATCATCTACATCTTAAATCCCCTGCAGAGGGCATATATATTCCAGCCACAAACAGGGATACTCTATTGTATTCTTGATATAACAAACAAATAGCATGCCAATTTGTAAGTGTAACAAAAGCTGTTTAACAGAAGACTAACAAATAAAACAAAGATAAATAGAGAGTATGTGGCGGCTAAAATATTAGCTCATTGTACAATGGACATAAACACTGCAATAAAACTTCCCTAGAGGCAATTCTTCAGTCGGACATTATGGCCAAAACAAGCTGAGCTAAATAATTTATTGCATAAAATACACTTTTCCTTGCACTGTTTTGTCTGAATACAGAGTAACTGATAAGCGTTAACGCTTAAATCCACGCAGACCTAAAGCGACATTCTTTTTCATGGAAGAAATATTTTGTTGAATATTTTGAAACTAATTTGACTGGGAGCTGTTGCTGCCATAGGCAGCAACAGCCCCCAGTCAAATTAGTTTCAAAATATTCACCAGCTTGAAACCGTGGAATTTCCGGGGTTAATTCTTTTGCCGACAAAATCAATGAAATTTTCTTTACAATATAAAACTTAATCTGTTGAATATTTTGAAATTAATTTCACTAGAAACCGTTGCTGCCGTCAGAATATTTAACAGCTTTCCTGTATGGTAGAGTTGAAAATGAGATATGGGGAATTCATCGGTGAAGTGTTAGAGATAATGCAAGCCGCAATAAAATGCAGACTGAAAGCGCTAACACCAGACGTATACAATGATATGATATGATAGCGAGAGCCTGATACAGACATATATTACATACATATTTAATGTCTATCTAGATAGGCGCTTTATTACTGCACATACATTTATTGTCGAGCAGTTCATCTTGTATCAGACAATATGAATGCAAAATAAATATTTCTGTATCGTCTCATGTTTGACCTGATTACATCTACATAAGCGCATGACATGCGCAGATAGGTGCACACATATGCATGAGCACACGCCCACATACACACGCACCCACCCACCTACGCACTCACTCTCCCAACCACTCATGCTCCCTCTCACTCACCCCCCCCCACATGCACACGCACACACACACACACACACACACACATGAACATGCAAATGTGCATATTCACACATATTCCCGCCTGTATGTCGCTCCACCTGCACGAACACACACACACACCAACTTGCAAATATGCACAAATCATGCACACACACACACACATATGAAAATGCATGCATGCCCCTTGCGGGTACAGCCTCATACATATGGCCATAACATAACTTGAAATGACAAATATCCCTATGCTTAAAAGACAAGGCAGAATCTTAAAATGCAGCATAGAAATGATGTTGATGCAGCAATCAATCGTTATATAAACATTTTTGAGACTGACCTTGGGCCTGAGAGTTTAGCAATAGCATAGCTAAACGCTAACCGTACATGAATGTACAATGTCCTGATAAACACAAAACCTAACCCAAAATACAAAATTCCCCGAGCTGAAAAATACAGGTCGGAATGACATAAATAAATTGTGGCATTGTCATTGATGGAGTAATAAGTCTATACATAATTCGGAAGTGATAAACGTAAAACTTAAACCAAAATGAGAAGTTAGAGTAATGATGCTGTGCCTAGCATCTCTCAAGCTCTTCTGTTCGCAGACATGGAGAGTGAAAACCATTTCCCTTTAGGGGGAGCGAGGAACCACAAGAAGCTGGGGTCCAGCATGAGCCACTAAACAATAATTTCAATGGACAATAATCTGGAGATGCTTAATATTTTGAAAACAATTTGACTCAGTTGTTGGTGGCTTATCCACCAACAACTTTCAGTCCAATTGTTTTGAAATATTCAAAATGTAGTCTGCAGAAATTCAGCAGGCACACAGTTAACGCTTTACTGATCAAATTTTTGAAAATTTACCACTGGAATGACTGACTCAGTAACCGAGTGGGTCATTAAGGAAAAATCAAAATTTTCTTGACCAATCGCGACCATAAAAGGCCCAAGACAGGTGATCAAACTGACCACAATTTTTTGGGGCCACAAAAACATTTGACAACTCATTCGTCTTAAAAGACCATCTCTTGATGGTGACATCTCTGGTGAGTTCTCAGGCGACCCTAAAGTACAACTAGAAATCAAAGACCTTTTGCGCTTGATGTTACAAGAGGCGTTCTGATAATTTTTAATACTGCAGATACATGAAGAGACTGGGTCTTAAGTAAAAGCATTTCACGTAACCATGCAATGTCAGTGTAGGAAAAAACCCATTCAATTACACTGAACTTTCATTCAACCAGCGCAAAACTGACAGTTCTAATTCAATCATCATGGTAACTATCTTCATATGAATGACACCGCTAAGGCGATTAACATTCAGTGATCTCAATTACTTTTTAAATAAAACTTTACATGTGCGTGATTTAGAGTGTAAATTGGTTATAGAATAATGAAGGATGGGAACTCTAACATTCAACCCCGCCAAAAACGGTTCTTGCAGTGGTCTTGAGAATTGTCCATTTCCATACCAAGAGAACAGTTTCCTGTGATAATTAAAAAAAATAGTCTTTTCTTGATCTGAAAATGGACATTTTCCCTGGGAAAATTGCAATTTTCTTGAGCATATTTTAAGATTATAGGGTGACCGGGGTAAGCGCTGAATCTAGTTTAACGTTGTATCAAGCTAGAGAGATTGACACTCATGATATTAGCAGCAATGTTTGTAAACATGGCAGCTTCAACTCGCTAGAACCTGGTCTAAAGGAATTAATCTTAGTGTTTAAAAAACATTCTCTCTATAATCTTCATTAATGGGCAGATGACATGTATCACCTCCATGGCAGAATTAGCACACCACTCAGAATTAGCGGGAAAATAGGCATCAATCATCATGTGTATCTGTGTGCATATATGCATATGAGACACACATTCGCATGGTTTTCCCAATAGTCTCTCATCTACACACACACGTACGCACACGCACACTTCTACCCACACCTCTACACACATACATGCATGCACATGCACACATACGCTCGCACGCACACACTCATGCAGACAAGCGCACGTACACACACTCACGCAGACAGGCGCACATACACATATTAAACAGAATACGGTATATATGAGATAATAGCCAAGCAGTCTTTGTGTAGAATTCCTGCAGGGCAAATATGATCCGACACCGGCGACAAATTCATTGTACAAATGTCAAAGCCATTATTAATGAGAAGCGCATGCGAGTGTGCGGGACGGCAAGTTTGCATTCAATGTTATCTACACGGAGCGATGATAGCCGGCTAAACATCAAGAGTGAGCGATGTATGCACGTAATCCTTAGGGAAATGTCGTGTAATGAAGTTGTATTCTCGAGAACTACACTATCAAATGTTCTTACATCACTGATAATTGTATAGTGTGCACTGGCAAAGAGTCAGTTTTATCGCAACGCCGGAAATAAATTCAATTGTCCTCTCTCAGATAGTTCACTGGAGATGTCATCATGGCAATGTGAAGATAGAATACAAATCGAGAATCATTTCCTCTAACTCGTTAGTCGCTACTAACCCCTTTCTTTCTGAATTCACAGACACATGTCCATTTTAAGATGAAGCCAGCCAAAACTGGCCTCTGCAGTGCTCTTGAGAAATGTCCATTTGTAGGCCAAGAGAGCATCTAAAAAAATTTACTACCGGACTGACTGGCTCGATAAATGAGCCAGTCATTCTAGTAACAAATGTACAAAAATATTGGTCTGCAAATGGACATTTTTCTATGACAAAATCAAAGTTTTCTTGAACAGATTTTATGGTTAAAGGGTTAATGACAAAGAGATTACATAAAATAAAACATGAGAAATATTTTGAAAGTAATTTGCATGAAAGCTGTTTTGGGGAAATTGAATTAAACAGTCACATATATAAATTACAGCGTCTATCAGATATAATCCCTGTGATCCAGGATAGAGGGGATTAACCCATACCACTCTGATGTCAATGGTCTATCTTTCACTGCGTCAATAGCAAAGATTTTACTGGTGTACATTTTTCAACAAATTTGGTGGACGATGTTGCTGTCATTTGTTGAAAAATGACCACCAGATTATCTTTTAATTTAATTTGAAATTAAATTTTGACAGCAGAGTGGTAAGGGTTAATGACACAGCGCACAGTACAGCTCATGAGGTAAAATTTTTCCAAAACAGAGACAGAAACATGGTAGTACAATTTTGTACACGATGTAAGAAATGTTCTTTTGAATAATTTTAACATAATTGGATTGGAAGACATAGTGCCTTAGGTCTTTCAATCTAATTCTGTTCAAAATATTCACCAGGACATTTTATTTCATTTTGGAAACAATCTAAGTTATTTCTGAGCTCTACTGTAGTTCAATAGAAGTGAACCTCTCTGACAGCACACAAAGCAGTAGTTACCATAAAACACATTATAAATTAATATAGTCCGGGAGCCAATTTTCAAAAGGGGTCTAGAAGAATGGTTTCGCAGCACACCCAGTATTCAGAAGGTTTGTCTCTATATTATGCTAGACCGATGTCTTGGGTATATTCTGAGCCGTGTTGTACAAGAAAATTGTGGTATCACTAACCCGTGAGAAGCCCATTTACAATAGGTGTTGAATGTAGTTTTCAGACAATTTTCACAATGGTAAATTTTTCACAAACTTAAGCGCATGTTATATCAATACAATCTTAACCAAAATGGAAAGGAGTGATCGTATATCGCAGATTTATACATAATCAACCTCGTTTAAGACACCCGTATGTTGCTTTGTACATATTGGGGCACTTAGGTCTTCTTGTGACTATAAATACCTTAGCTACAACAATGCCCATGTTTTCTACATTTTTCATAATTAAACTTTTAACTGACATGCAGTGCATGTCTACACAAGCTGGCAGGACATATTTATCACGTGAGCAAATGAGAGAATGTTACTCATCCGTGTCAGAGTCATCTTCGACAATTGTATGCTGAACATTGTCACACATTTCACCTCCCATACAAAGGCATGCTTCAGTGCAGAGTAGATTGTTAGCCTTGCATTGACAGAGATCTGTTCTTTTGCAGGCAGACTTTTGACATCTACATGATGTGAGTTCAATTAATCCAAATGGAGCAGGATCCTTTGACATTAGAACAGGCTTGAGTAGACCATCCACTATACTCCAGCCATGTCCATTTGGAGATGGAAGATTCTGAACAGCTTGCAATGAACGTCTCCAAACAAGAGCTTGAAAATTGGCCCTTTCGGTGTGATGCTTTAGACTATTCGATGTAGGTGGAAGATTTTCATTTCTTTGTCTCTTTTGACAAAAGAGCCAATTGTCGGGTTTCATCAGCTGTCTTTCCCACATCCCTGGTGGTATACAACTCACAGACAAATTTCTCACATAGAATTGCAGTATTCGGTGATAAGTCAACATGTTCGCCGAGTTGGGCTAAGCTAAGCTGATGACATTCAGATGACTTTAAGAGATTGAATGCTTTTCTCTTAGCGACTCCAAATAATGCACCAGTGCTATCACAACCTGTAAGAGAATGAAACCCAGGCAAAGACAGACAGATAGCTGGGCCCAGTACTTGAGCAACTGTATGTATTGGTATGTATCGCAATTTGTCATTTGTGCCCGTACGGAACCATAGTTCAGAACAGTGAAGCGAACGATACGTATATATACTAAGTACTGCCACGTCTGTATCAGGAGACTGTATAACAACACGCATGTGGTCTTTTGAAGCGTGTAGCGCATGCAACATCATACGCGTATCTGCTTCCTCGTGATCTGATCGAAGTTCTTCCAAATACGACGAATTGTTCGCTGAAATGACAACAACATCCATTCCATCGTTAAAGCCACCAGCAAGAATGACGCAATTGTCGGCAGATAGCATATTTGGACCAGTATCACGCCACCGCTTGCTGAGAAATGCAACCAGGTTACTTTTGTTGCTTGGATTGCTGATGTACTTGGCCCATTGCTTTGGAACGGGAGTATTTTCTCCAGCAATCTTTACTTCCAATGCTGTTGATGACCCACGTTTTAGCCGCTCTTCTGCTTTGAGAGATTCCAGTCTATCATATCTGTCAAAAACTATATCTACTCTGTTGCAGTCTTATTGATTCAGTGGAACTGTAAAGATGTGCCAGTATTTATCAGCCAATTCTCCAAATGTAGACGTACCTCCAGTTTTAACCATTTGCACAATTGCCATGCCATCTACTACATAAGCTGTTGCGCCTGTCTTGTCAACAGGTGGAAGCTGTCCATCAACATTTACTTCCTTTTCTAGTTCACTTAACAAAACACTTTTCACATTCTTTCTCAGAGTCCCATCCGTATGTGACAATGATAGTGGAACAGCAGACAGTTCATACGTCATCACTAGTTTTAAATCAACATCTCTGGACCTTGCGGCAATAATTAATCGACCAAATAGTTCGCGGTCAGATCTCACATTGTGAATTTTTTCATCATTTGTTTTGAGTTTTTTCTTCTGTGCTAGGCTGGCAAATGTTTTAAGTTTTAAGTGTGGCAACGTGTCCCAAAAGCTTCTCGTGTTAGTGTCCAGCCGCTCCTGAACAAAATTTTCCATAATCTCCTTACCAATGTCACAGGCGGAAACATGTCTCTTGGCGATTTCACTAGGCAATACCACGCCAGTTGCAATGTTTACAAGCGGAAGACACTCGCTGTCGTCGTTTTCCGCAATATTAAAGGGATTGGTCATTATATCTGATGAGAACATCGAAAGTATCTTCTGCACATCGGTTTCATCCCTGTTCATTCGATTAGTCCCTATTTCCTTATGTACTCCAAACATGTGACTATCTTGTAACCCACACATTTGCTTTGTGACCGTTGTTATGGCTGCCCTCTCGTGGCTAGTTAAAAACCACCTCTCCAGAGCTCCTGGCTTTTGTGTTATTCCAATAATACCACCTCGCTTTTTGGAATCCAAATTAATCGATTGCTCTAAGGCCATATCTGTCCACACTTGATTGAATGGATGGTCTGAGCGACTTACGGAATGATTTCCATTCAAGAATTGTTCATGTACATGGGGATGTGTACTTGGAAGCATCTTCATGTCCGCAAGATATATTGGCAGCCATCTTGCATAATTGGTTCTGTCCATGCTGTAGAAATATGGCGCCATAGCAGATAGGTGTGCCTGCCAATCTCCAGTTCTCTCAGCTCTTATGAATCCAAGCAGCAGCTCTACCATATGAATATATGAGTTCCAAAATGCGAACAGGTGTGATTTCGAGCTTGACTCAACTTTAAAGGATTTGAACAGCTGTTGCAATTTATTCACGTACATACACACCTCTTTGAAATTTTCTTGCAGTGCGTCTAAGTCGTCAATGCTGCTTCGGCACATCTTAATTTTCTCATCCAGACTCTCCAAATCTGTTGGAGTAATGTGGTCTTCATGTTGTCCATTTTGTTGAACCCATTTGGAAAAAGACTGCCATTGTAATCGCAGCAGCGCTTCCAGAACCTCGCCTTTGGTATATGCATGCAAAATGTATGTTGGATATATGTTAGGTCGATATCCGTCTAAATATCATATATGGTGAATCTAATACGATATTACTTTGAGTTATGACACGATCATGCTCATATCGTTGTGCACTGTGGATACAGCCAAAGGTTGTTTGTACAACAGGGCTTAAAATGTGTGGGACATGTCCCCCAAGCCACAGCAAGTGTCAGACCTTCCGAATACTGGGTGTGCTACGTCATGATTCTGACCTAGCTTTAGCTCCTGGACTAATAGGAATGATGACATGAAATAGTCACTGAAGATCTTGTCAAGTCTGGTTTTTTACATGACATGATATTTTAGGGGTTCCTAGGAGTTGAAGCATGAAAATGCACTGGGGAAAGCGCTAACGATGTTTGCAATATCATACAAAATATAGATAGAACAATACTCCAGCCTCTAGAAATATTTTATAAGAAGACAGTTTGCTTCGGTAATCAATTAAACTTGAAAGAGCAAATATGAAAATTCCATTACGACTTCCTAAGAAAATTTTGTTCAATATTTTGATAATAATTTAACTGGAAGTTGTTGTAATAACTGAGCCACTCATTTTATTGATAAATTTATTTTCCAAAATAATCTTCCTTTGGTCTGCAAATGGACATTTTCTAAGAGAAAGCTTAAATTTTCTGGAGCAAATCGATGATTAAAGGAAGAATGTAGGCGGTGACCTAAGTCAGTTCCTATTGTAGTAACCCTTTCATGGCGAAGCCGGCCAAAACTGACATCTGCAGTGGTTATGAGGAATGTCCATTTGCAGGCCAACAGAAGACTATTTTAACAAATTTCCAACTGGAATGACAGGCTCAGTAATCGAGCCAGCCATTCCAGAGGTATATTTTCAAAAATAGTCTTGTGATCGCCTGCAAATGGACATTGGATAAGCAACTATTTTCATTTCCTAGAACAAATTTAGGTTTTAAAGAGGTAACACTGCTCATATACATCTTGGCCGCACAAATCATGATCAATTTATGGGTGATGGGGGGGGGGGGGGAGAGAACTTGTAATAACAAGGTGAAATACCATGACGTTAAATGTACTTCCAGCAAATAGCAATATATTGGTGATGGCGAGGATTAACCTTGAGCTAGAACTGATCAAGCATTGTATGAGATAATTACACTGACCTTTGGCTCTGGCTCCAGTTCTGTCGAGGTGTTGATTGGACTGTGACCTCGGTCATCTGCATCCATCACAGGTGGAATGACCACATAGGTAGGCCTCTTCTTAAGAAGAGCTGAAATGGACATTAATCAGTAAACAGTTAAGATTGGTCAAGAAAATCTAAATTTTTCCACAGTGAATGTCAATTTGTAAGCAAAGAGAATATTTTTTTTAATTTATCATTGGAATGACTGAGCGAGCCAGTCATTCCAGGAGTAAATTTTCTAAAATTGTCGCAAATGGTGATTCTCAAGGCCATTGTAGCAGCTGGTCTATGCTGACATGACCATTAAACGGTTAAAGATGCGTGACAGGAGAGAGTAAGTTTAAGTACAGATATATACATGACTTGTACGTAGGCAGGCAGGCACGCGGGCAGGTAGACAGGCACAAATGGCCTCACATATAGTCAAGCACAATATAAGCATCATAAGAGCAATATTTGGTGTTAAGCCACACCACTGGTTTGCCAAGGGAAACAATTTGAGAAAATAAAATGTACAGATTTATTTCCCCTGTTCAGCAAATTCTCTTTCAATATATAGAGTAGAAACATATCATTAGCCAATTACTTGTCAAACCAGCCAAAAACAGGGCAAAAGAAGACTATTTTTAGATCTGGAAAAGATCTCTAAAGCTTGCTCATGTTCTTGTGTTCTTGTTGTTGTTGTTGCTATGGATATTGATTCATTTTACTACCCCTCATTCAGTTCCTATTCAATCTCACTGAAACCTCAGACCTTTTTTAGGGATAAGCACGGAGCCCGATTTTGATTCAGTTTTTAAAAGGGTAGCCCAACATTAAATTTTAAAATCACTACTCCTTCATTACTGATGAACGGATCTTGATCAAACTTAGGATGGTATTCTATGGGGCACTGTTTTTTATTCACTGCCCTGCTCTGTTTTAGAAGGGTGGTCCACCGTTGAATTTAAAAATTGCTACTCCTCCGTTACTGATGAATGGATGATCTTGATCAAACTTAGAATGGTATTCTATGGGTCACTGTTTTCGATTCACTGCCCTGTTCTGATTTAGAAGGGTGGTCCACCGTTAAATTTTAAAATCGCTACTCATCCGTTATTGAGAATGGCACTCTATGGGTAACTCCCAACATCATTACGAAGCCCTATTTTCGATTCACTGCACTGGATGGTTTTACAAGGATGGCCCACACTTGAATTTTAAAATCGCTATCCTCCATTAATGATGAACAGATCTTGATGAAACTTGAAAAGTTATGATGGGGGTTTAGAAGGGTGCCCTGTTATGGAAACTTAAAATCTCTATACAAGTTGTGGACCATTCCGGATCTTAGCATTTTCTATAAGAAAATCTAAATTTATCAATGAAATGACTGGTTCAATAATGGTGCCAGTCTTCTCTTGGCCTGCATATTCAGTGATTGATTTCTTGCATCTCGTTTACGATAGCTAACCATAGCTAACTAGTTGAACCATTGCATGTTCCACTAACGAATAGTTAAGTTTAGTTAGCTATAGTTTGCCTGTCTACCATATCTTTGACATTACTAATCTTCACTATTTCTTACCTTTCGGCATTTCTTTTTCCTGACTGTCAAAGCCAGCAAATGTCTCTGCACGTTTCGGGACTGGTGGTATCGTATACGATGAACTAACATGTTCACCGACACTGCTAACACTACGACCCAAATTTGTGGAACTTTCTCCGCCACTCTGAAGCATGACCGTTAAACGAGAGGCTGTGAACGGGAAAGAGAGAAATAAATCAAAACACGTTATAATGTATTTACATAAGCTGTAAGTTAATGGAGGAATCCGATCTGTCACTCAAGTATCCGACATCATAATCAATTACGTTACACGCAGGCTGACTTCACAATCATAATGATGTAATATAACTCAGTCATGAAGCTCGTAAAGTCTGTCATGTGTACAACTTGCATGCCTTTGATAAATTTACAATTTAATAAACATTCTGTTGAATATTTTGAAACTAATTTGACTTGGAGCTGTTAGGCAACCTTTGATGGTCATGCCGGCCAAAACCGGCCTCTGTTATGGTCATTTGGAATGTTCATTTACAGGCTAAGAGAATACAATTTTTGAAAATTTATCACTAGAGTGACTGACTCGATACACGAGCCAGTCATTCCAGTGATAAATTTTCAAAAATGGACATTCAATAGGCAGATATTTAGTTTCCTGATCAAATTTTACCATTAAAGTATTAAATTAGTCACAAAATAACCAAATATGATGTTTTAATAAAAATGATGTAGCGCCATCACGAAAATCTGTCAAACAAACGAATGAATTGTATGTCTTTGATGAATTTACAATTTTATTAGACATTCCATTGAATATTTTGTAACTAACTTGATTGGGAGCTGCTAGGCAGCAACAGTCTTCAGTCAAATTATTTTCAAAATATTCAACAGCTTCCTTATATAGTCACCTTGAAATTTAGATTCTAAGAATTCAGGATAAGAAGTTTCAAATCGATCCCAACATAAAAATTGGGCATAGCTTAGCTAAACTTGGGAGGGGCTAGAGTTAGAAATATATTTCTCTATTGACAATGACGTGCCGTGGCTTACCTTCCATGATGGCTGCCTGCAGCACATCCCCAACCTCTGGAGGTTGTTCAGCATCCTCGTGGTCATCATGCACTCGTATTAACTGTAGAACAAGCCAGATATACAAATCACATCAGCATTAGGTCAAGAAATCTATGCCATTTTTGTGGTCAAACATACCACAAATTGCAATAGTAACCATTTCTATCTTCTTTCCCTCACAGTTGATTTTAAAATGACATAAGTCACGTTAAATCAAAGCATTGGAACATTGCTGTCTTGACACGAGTCTGAGATAACATTCCAACAAAAATGTCATTTAACCCGTTAACCCTCAAACTTTGTTTTAAAAATTTTTTGAAAATTTACCACTGGAATGACTGGCTTGGTTATCGAGCTAGACATTCTAGTGGTAAATTTTCAAAAATAGTCTTCTCTTGATCTGCAAATGGGCATTTCTGAAGACCACTGCAGAAGCCGTTTTTGGCTGATAGGAGTGTTAACGGGTTACAATTTTGGGGTAGGGGACAAATAAGGCAATTCTTAGCCTGTTTTCAATATTAAGGTGTCGGACGACTGATATTAAAATTACCTTTCAAACAATACCAAATGTCAGAAGACAAATCTAAAATCCATGTTTTCATAGATGATCATATCTATTGAACACAGTGAAACAATACATAACTTAGTATGGTGACCTGAACAACAATCATCAAAGACTATTGAAACGGAAATTGACACTTTAATGGTCAAGCCAACCAAAACTGGCTACAGCAAGGGTATTGAAAAATATCCATTTGAAAGCCAGGACAAGATTACTTTCGCAAAATTTATCACTGAAATGACTGGCTCGATTAATGAGCCAGTCATTTAAGTGATAAATTTTCACAAATAATCTTTCTTCTCTTGCTCTGAAGATGGAGATTTTTTTTCAATCATTCTAATGGTAAATTAAAAAACAAAAAACTTCTCTTGGCCCGTAAATGAACATGCAATGAAGAAATAATTTCATTTGTTTTACCAAATTTATCCATTAGATGGTTTGAGAATATCTAACATAAATAGCTAAGACAACCTAAATCAAACCTCTCTTTCAGACCTTTAAGTGTCAATATTTACTGAGTGCTGAAACCCATCACACAACAATTTCAACGGTTAATAACTCTGGACCTGCTGAACATTTTGAAAACAATTTGACTGAAAGTTGTTGGTAGCTTAGCCACCAACAACTTTCAGTCAAATTATTTTTACACTATTCAGCAGGTCCAGAGTTAAACCTCATGGAAAAGGTAGTCCGCAGAAATTTTGCAGGCAGACAGCTAAATAATTTAAGCGATTATTCTGATGACTAACTTACCGTCGACGGATCTTCACGCGTGTATGTCTCGAGGAATTCCATGAGTAATTTATTCTTTTCATCACAGCAAGCTTTCATCTGTTGATCTTTCTTATGCAACAACTCTGTTAAATATATAAATATAACATACAAATAAAACACAAATATATAGAAATCGTAAAACCTGTCTTGAAAGACCATCTTCTAGAGCAATAACCATTAGTCACACGGTCCAAGTTATACAGGTTATGCCTTTTGAAGCCATAATATGGTGGCTGGTTCGTCTCTAGAACACCTTTATTAAGCTTTTACTCAAGATTAGTCAAAATATTTGCTTATTTGTTGTTCATGTCCAGGTCAAGAGAATCATATTTTTTTTTAATATCCATTGTGAGATACTGACCAATAATTTCCTGAAGTTTGTGAGATCGTGCCTCCTGCAGCTTCTTCTGCTCGTCCACTTCACTCGGATTTCCATCATCTATTAAACACAAATACAAACTCTCAGTACAGGAAAGCCATCATAGCATACGCATATTCACCCATACACACACACCCACACCACAGCCATGCATGCTTGTCAGCGCATTGCATGCACTCATGCTCAACAGCATGCATTCATGCGGCCACGTGCGCATATGCACTGCACACACACACACACATACACACGCATGCAAACCCACTGATGCAATATAGGATTATAAATGTATTCAAAGAAAAACCTGTATTTGGATCATTTAACTGTTCACTGCTGCAAGCCGCCAGACAATAATTTCAATTGGCAGAAACTCTTAACTTGTTGAATATTTTGAAAACAATTTGACTGAAAGTTGTTGGTGGCTTTGTTTTCAAAATATTCAGCAGATCCAGAAATATAATCCAGAGAATGTTGTCTGCAAAAACTCAGCAGTCAGTCGGTTAATAGATAGCCCTCGATAATCATGTTCAGATTTTAAGAGTGGTGGTGCACCGGTAGCTTTACGTTCTCGTGTCCCATTAAAAAGGTAAATATTTGCACGAGATTTCTGTTGAATATTTGAACAAATTACCCAGCATGCAATGCCCTCACTCCATAGTCTTTGTAACATTGGAGGCCATATTTGTCTATTGTTTGTACAGGCATAGAATTATCAAGCTGCACATACCTTCTTCAGGACATTTCTCAACAGCTGCCCGCATTATTGAGATCCAACTTTTACGTTCATCTGTTGTCCGACAAACCAATTCGTACATTTCTGGTTCCTGCTTGTTCGGGCATATCAAATAAACGCCACGATTGTCACGCGTGTCACTCTTTTCACGAACTAATAATTTGCAGAGCGATACAATACATGACTGGAAAACAAATCATAATCATTATATGTGCTAGCAGAACCAAAAATGTCCATGCACCACCACCACCGTCACCATCATCGGTGTCATCATCACCACCATCATCAATCATCATCACTATTATTATCATTGTTTGTCATCATCGGCACAGTCTCAAAAAAGCATCCGCTTTTGTTTCTACGAGAATTCTTAATACTTACCAGATGTACTATTATGATAATGTCTATTATCTAGTCTAGCTCAAAATAAACAATTAAAACTCCGCACTCTCCTGGTCCTGCCCATACTGTGTCCAGGAATACCATAGCCCCAGGTACCGAGTCAATTACCAATCACAGTCAGATTCGTCTTATATTTGCCTTAACAAATAGCGAAAGCAGCTCAGCCTCACCTCAGCGGGGCGGCTGAGACAGGGCCATAGTACATCTGGTAAGTATTAAGAATTCTCGTAGAAACAAAAGCGGATGCTTTTTTTATTCTACTTCGAATAATACTTACCAGATGTACTATTATGATAAACTCCGGATTTCAACAGCCAAGAAATACCGGTGGGAGGAGGAGGTGAGGCTCGAACCAGCACTACCATCCGACAGAGAAGGTTGTGAAGAAACTAGAACCCTGGCATACGCTTGGGTTCTGCCATCTGACTCATAGAGTACTAAACTTCCATGGTCTAGACTGCGCTTCCCCCCCTCTTTTGTCAGCACAAAATCCAGAGGACTGTCAAAAAGGGGATGCAACACCCACCAGACCCATGTCAGCCCCAAGTCTCAGGTAGGGCAATCCAGTAGAGTGCAAAGAAGCTACTACAACTTCTAATTTTTGGGAAAATATCAGTATATCGATTAAGTTTTCAAATTGGAATGAGTCTAATGTCTGTTTGACAGGATAAGTATCCTCTTACACCAGACTATTTACCTAATCAGTCTGGTATTTCGACTCTAAGTAAATTATTTATAGTCACTTAATTAATGCACACTCACCATTTTGAGTGCTTGGTCTTTTAGTTCATCACAGGAGCTCGGCCCAATCCACGGTCTTCTCAGGTTATGTGCATGGCCATTGTTCAGTGCAAGTGGAAGAACTTGTGATGTGTGCGAAATAGTGGTCGGATGTGGCTTGGTTCAGATTCGATAAATTCGCGACGGCTACCAGATTAAGTGCGCTGGAGATGTCGTGACGGTAGAAATCAGTAAATGACGACTTGGCACGCCATTGTGCTACAGCCATCACCTCCTCTAATGAGACACCCGTATAAAGGGCCGATGATGCTGCTAGTGCTCGGACCTGATGGTCATTCGCACGATCAATCTGCTTTCCTGTAGCGATTTTGTGTGACATCTGAATAGCATCGACTATCCAACGAGAAATAGTATCTTTCGAGGCGCGCAAATGAGGAGCTTTGAGACATAACCACAGAGATTTCGGGTCATCTCTCCACTCCTCAGTACGTTTTTTATACATTTTCAGACATCTGACAGGACACCAAGCAGAAGAGTTTGGGTCATGTCTAGTTAAATTTGGCAAATTGATAGGCTGTCCTGGATATTTAAGTGACTGATTCTTAAACCTTCACCCGTGACGACAAAACGGTCTTGTTCGGCAGAAAGCGCATGAATTTCGCTTCTCCTTCTCGCCGACGCTGCTGCAACCAAGAAAACTGATTTAATAGTTAACAGTTTAATGTCTATAGATCTAATCGGTTCAAAGGGAGCATGCCCTAAAACCTGTAGAACAAGAGATAGATTCCATGCTGAGATAGGAATTGGCTGTCTAGGTCGCAGATTGCTCATTCCTTTAATAACGTCATTTAAAGTGTCATTTTCCACTCCTTCAATGGCCATACTGGGAATGACTGAAGCTAATGCAGACTTATATGCTGCTAGGGTAGAAGGTACAAGTTTGTCAACTTCATATAAATGACAGATAAAATCTGCTACGTGTTGAACAGATGCAGAAAAGGGATCGATATCTCTTCCCTTACACCACTCTGCAAATTTGTTGATTCTATAATTATATGTTTTAGCGGTTGATCCTCTTCTGGCTGAAGCGACAAACTTCGCTGCTTGCTCAGAAAAGCCACCCTCAATTGCACACTGCTTGATAACATCCATGCAGTCAATTTGAACATTTCTGGTCTGTCGTGGAAGTACAGACCCCTGTTCTTAGAGATTAGATCTCTTCTGTCTGGAAGAGGGATTGGATTGCAGACCAGAAGGTCCAGCAGATCCGTAAACCATGATCGGCCTGGCCAATAAGGGGCGATCAGTAGTACTTCACACATACCCTCTCTTATCTTTGCCAGAACTTTTGGGATGAGAATCGTTGGAGGATACGCATATGCGTACATTCCCTTCCAACTTATCGCCAGTGCGTCTACCGCTAGCGCTAGCGGGTCCGGGATCGGTGACACGTATGTGACCATCTTTGCGTTTTGTTTCATCGCAAACAGGTCCACATTTGGCTTGCCCCAATGTTTGAATAGAACCTCCGGTACCGATTGGTTGAGCTGCCATTCCATCGGACGACAAACCATCCTTCGACTGAGAGCATCCACTAAGATGTTCAGTCTTCCTGGAAGGTGTACTGCCCGAAGAATAACATTCCTCTCTTGGCACCACAGCAGAAGGGTCCAAATCATCATGCACAACTCCGGTGATCTCGTCCCGCCTTGGCGGTTTAAATAAGACACCACTGTTGAGTTGTCTGTCCTTACTAGGACAATCTTGTCTCGGATTAAGCTCTCAAATTTTTGAAGTGCTAATGTCACTGCTAATAATTCGAGAACATTGATATGTTTCTGCGCATTGATCCGATCCCATTCCCCTGACTGATCGTCCAATACCGCTCCCCAACCCGTTGTCGATGCATCTGTGAAGATGGACATCTGTGGTTGAGGAGGTTGTAGAGGAACACCTCGCAGGAGATTCTGTTCTGATAACCACCACTGAAGGTGGAATATTAATGGTTCTTTTACTGGAATCTTCAGAGATAACGGATCCGTTCTCTGAGACCAGAATGACATTAGATACATCTGAATCGGCCTGCGCCTGAGTGCCGCATAAGGAACCACTTTCTCCAGAGACACTAGTAAACCCAGTATACTGAGAAAAGCTCCTAGAGAAACTGACTCCAGTACTGCAATCAAACTCTTGACTCTATGTAAGTATGAACAGCTATGTTTCTCCTGCGAGGATAAGAAGTCATGGCGAGAACCACTTTGGTGAAGACCCTTGGTGCTGTGGTCAGGCCGAATGGAAGCGCATTGAATTCCCAAACATTGTCTTGGAATGCAAAGCGAAGGTATTTCTGAAAAGGAATTGACATTGGAATATGAAAATATGCATCCTTCAGATCTATTGACACTGCCCACATGCCTTTTCTCAGCCCTGTCATCACCGCTGCCACTGTCTCCATCTGAAATTTTGGAGAAAGAATAAATTTGTTCAACGGTTTGAGATTGAGAATTGGTCTCCATCCTCCGGTACGTTTCGGAACGAGGAACATCATCGAATAGAAGCCTAGGGAGGACTGATTGCGGACTAGATGAATCGCGTTCTTCTGCTGAAGAGATTCTATTTCTGAGCAAATGGCATCTAGACGATCGGATTCCCTTGGAACGGGAGTCTACACTGGAGTCGATGTTAATGGAACTAACGATTGATGGATGAGCCAGTCCAGTTCGTAGCCGTTTCTTAACCACTGAGACTAAACAATCTCGCACGACCTGTTCCCATTGGCTTGAGAACAGTTGAAGTCTGCCTCCGACGGCAGGAATCTGCACACAGCTGGCAGTCGATATTGCACAATAAGACGCTAAATCGCTTGGGTGAAGATTCTCGACTCCCTTCGTTCCTGACGTCACTGGAACTGATTCCGCCGGAAACCCATCAGGACCAGCCTCCACAGCTGCCCCGCGGCTTCTTGGAATATGACGGTCCGGAACCACCACCACGGCTATCTTTACGGTAACCGCCGCGGCCCGAATCACCACCCTTCCTGTCATCCTCATACGGCCTCTTATTAGAGGACTTGTATGAGGACGAACGGCCAGGTCCCTGTGATCCGGATGCCTGATGGACATCACGGCCAGAAGGACGGAAGGGCGATCTCTGGCGCTGCCTCTGCTGCTCGTGCCGATGCTGTTTGTAGGACTGCTGCGGCTGTGTCCTCTTAGTCGACTTCCATGACTTGCTGACTACTTCCTGCTCAGCAACCATTGACGCGACCTTGGATAAGGCTTGCCGTGCCGAGCCGCCGAACAAGCCTGGACCAATAAAAGGTGCAGAAGATAACGCAGCCCTCATCTCAGGTCCTGGTTCTACACAATCGAGAACCATTCTCCTTCGCTCCGCCAATGATCTAGTGATCACCCTGGCCAGGCAATCCTGGGACAAAAGCGCATGGTGTCCCGAACAACTCCAGGAGCAGCCTCTGGCACTTGTCCACCTTCCGCCGTGCAGGCCAGCATACCCTGCAGGACGGTACATCTGTGCAAGAGCGCAGCCATGGCTGCCCTCGCCGCATCTTCAATGAGCGTCAGCTCATTAAATGGATCTTTATTGGCTTGGGAAACTAAGGGACGAGAATGCCCCTTCGATTTTCCAGCCAACGGCCTATTCAGCGCCTCTCGCTCCCCGACGGAAAGCCGTGGAACCCGGGCATACTGATGATAGGCCAGCTCCAGAAAATGGACCCTACTCCTTATCCCCTTCAGGGCTTTGGGCAACGCATACTCTGGCTGAACCAGACGATATGCCGCAACCTCCAACATGTCACATGTCGGAAGTCTGCGTGTCCAAAGGGAGTGTCGGCATGGCCGAAGAGCCACTTGACAGAGCGCTAGCCGCTCACTCTGACATTCGTTCCATCACCGGATCGCGCTGAGATCCTTGATCCGATGCCAACCCGAGACGGTCGGACATCCAGCCAAGGACCTGCACCCATTCAGCTTCGGTGCAGAAAGCGGACTCGTCCATCAATCGACTACCGTTTTCATCCTCCTTCTCACTCTTGGATGAGTAGGCCACCGACGATCCATGCTGAGCGCTATGGCCCGCACTTCTACCAACATGGGGTGCGTCCATAGCCCGACTACTAGCGGCACCAGTGTCACACGAATCGCCGGACACGGATTCACCGCAGTCCATCGGCTCCAGCATGGGAGGCGGGACTACAACCGCTTTTACCACGGTAGATGCCGGCACTCCGAGAGGAGCCGCACCTAACGCCGCTGGGATGCCGCTAGGAACCGCAGAACACGGCTCCAATGACAACGCGGGTTGAGCGAAATCCAGGTGGAAAATGCCCGACGGAACTGGGATGTACTAGGTATAGCCGTCAGCGAAATATCCGGCATGCGGGAATATTCCATTAGAAGATCTTCCTCCTCCGCCGTCGGCTCTTGAGCCAAGGTCAGAGAAGGGACAGGTGCTTGTCCCTCCGCAGAACTAGCCTGGCCACCTAAAGGTTGCCTTGCACCAGCCTGCATCGTCGGGATCGTGGACTGCAAGGACTCAAACATTGCCTTGAACTGGGCCGCCCATATGCCCAATGCCGAATCCATACGCTCGTTCAGACGACCTTCCAGTCCTCTCATCGACGCCTGATCCAGCTGGGCCGCCTTTTCCCTCCAAGCGCGCACGACGATCACGATCAAATTCTGCCACCATTTTCGACGACCATTTGGCGCACACATCACAGACTTCCCACCTTGCACTTCGCGCAAGACACACAATGATGGCCCGAGTACTTGCGCTTCATGAACCCGTTTCATTTGCGGCACAACGTGTCCTGGTTCTTGGCCTTCTGCGAACACAGAGAAGAATTAAAACGCTGCACATGACAAACGATGACGAGCAATACTCACAATTGACTTGATTGTAAAGTAGAATTACTTAGAAACATTAACTTTCTCTTAAATTAATGATAATCAAGCCTTTAGGCAGGAAATATTTGAAACTTTTTTGAGTGAAAATTAATAAACACAACTTGGAAGTTAACTACAGCCAAGAAATAAACGCTGATCGCTACAAACACCCTCGACAATGAAGCGAGAGCTAAAAATCGGCATAAACAGAGTGCATAGACATGCCAAGCCAAAGCGAAACATTAATCATGGGCGCCGCCATCTTGGCTAAGGGTACATCCATCTTGGAAGGAACCGAGTCGCAAGAGAAATTAACCGAGTACCCGGATAAGATTAAAAAGTTAACGGGTACCGGGCGACTCCAACAATGGCTACCATTTAAAAATAATGTGCCAATTTAAGGAAATTTCAAACAGTCATTACGGCACGAATGTATAAATTCTAGATTGATACAACCTACCCCTGTGATGATTTTCCTTTATCCTCCATCCTTCCAGCAATGAATTCAGCAAACAACCGCTAATTCCGTAAAAAAAATTGCAAATTTTAAGAGCTACAAAAAACACGACTAGCATGTGAGAGCAAAATAGTCGAATCTGACTGTGATTGGGAATTGACTCGGTACCTGGGGCTATGGTATTCCCGGACACAGTATGGGCAGGACCAGGAGAGTACGGAGCTTTAATTGTTTATTTTGAGCTAGACTAGATAATAGACATTATCATAATAGTACATCTGGTAAGTATTATTCGAAGTAGAAGTCATAATCATTGTTATGAGCATAATTATTGTTATCGTTAGTGCATCAATTTTGATGTCATCTGATATCATTATCATCATCACCACCATCGTCGTCGTCGTCGTCGGCGTCGTCGTCGTCGTCGTCGTCATTATCATCATCATCTATGTTGCAAACTAACCCTTTAATGGCCAATTCAACCATAACCGGCCTTTGAAGTAGTATTGAGAAATGTCCATTTGCAAGCCAAGAGACTATCTTTGAAATTTACACGCATGCACACGCACGCACGCACGCACGCACGCACGCACACACACACACACACACACACACATGTACGCACGCAGACAAATGCATGTACGCACGCAGACAAATGCATGCATGCATGCACACAGACACACGCGCGCACACACAAGCACTCCTTTTTATCCCTTACCTTATTATCTTGTGAGAAAAATGTATATTTTTGGTTATTTTCTTGTACAAATATAACAACATCAGAGAGAATAACAGCTATCACATCTGCAATAAAGAGAAATTAATACAGAGTTCAGGTATTTCACACATGTGAAGGGAGATTCACAGCGCAACTAACATATAAATTACACAAGAAATGGATAAGATTATCACTTTAATGGTCAAAATTTGTCAGGAAAATTCAAATTTCTGCTTAAGTCAATGTCCATTTGGAAGTCAAGAGAAGACTATTTCTTAACATTTATGACTAGAATGACTGCCTCTGTAATCGAGCCAGACATTCCAGTGGTGACATTTAAAAAATAATGTTCTCTTCATCAGCAAATGATCATTTTAAGACCATTTTTAGCCGGCTTACCAATGTACCCTTACCAGTTAATCCAACAATCATATGACATCATCATACATGAAGTGTAGGTTGACGCCATAATCAGTGATGTCATGAATCACATACATAAGTCCATCACGAATGCTTAATTGATGATGGACTAAGCAGACTGACAGGCATGAACGCAACACCCTCTTCCCCTTAGAGCGTGAGTCTAATCAGCACTATTACATGAGCAGATTTATCAGACAGAATTCAGAAAGGTACGATGACCGCTACAGTAGACAGGTATGTAAACAGTATAGTAATAATATAAACCCATACCCCCAGATTGGTAGATAATCTGAAACAGGCTAAATTATAAAGATTTAGTTTTCATCATTTACAAATACATATATACTTACCAATGACTTTACCGCGAGCATTTTTCCAACCGACAACACCATCATGAATGAGTTTCCGATCGTTAGCGAGCAGGTCAGATTTCTGTCAAGAGATTAAATGAGCAGGTTAACAGCAGTCATCACAGGTAATGAGCTATGTCTACAAATTAACACTTTAATGGTCAAATTTGGTAAAAAATTAAGATATTTACTTACTAAATGTCTATTTGCAGACCAAGAGATGACTATTTTTGAAATCTTTCCCTTGGAATGACTGGCTCGGTTATTAAGCCAGGCATTCCAGGAGTAAATGTTAAAAAATAGTCGTCTCTTGACCTGTAACTGGACATTCCTCAGGAGCACTGCAAAGGCTGGATTTGGTTAACCATAGCATTCCCACAATCTTAGTGAGTACTTGAAGGTACATGGGAATCCTTGTTGATATATACAATATACACTGGAAATTATTACTGCAAAGGTTAAAACGGAATAGACAGATTTATTTCTAGTTATGCCCCGCCCATTACTAGCTAGATGCTCCTCGCAATTTTCAAGTGTTGGAATCGATTTGAAACTTTGAAACCTAGATTTCAAGGTAACTATACATGTAAACTATGGCAGCAACAGCTCCCAGTCAAATTAGTTTCAAAATATTCAACAGAATGTTTATTAAATTGTAAATCCATCAGACATACAATTCATACAATTCGTACACTTCATCACAAAGACTTTTATTTTCATGATGGAGCCATAGATCAGATCCATTCAGCAAAATTGTTTCCAAAATGTACACCAGTCTTCATAAGGGTTAATCACTGCTTAACCCTTTAATGGTCAAATTTAGTCAGAAAAATCAAAATATTTGCTTATTAAATGTCCATTTGCCGGCCAAGAGAAGACTATTTTTGGAAATTTACTACTGGAATGACTGGCTCGGTTATTGAGCCAGTCATTCCAGTGGTAAAATTTTCAAAAATAGTCTTCTCTTGGCCTGCAAATGGACATTCCTCAAGACCACTGAAGAGGTCTGTTTTGGCCACCTTGACCATTAAAGGGTTAAGATCAGTATTGCAGAAATATTAATGAGGTCATCACTAAAAGCAGACAGATAGATGGATGAACAGATGCTGGCGTCAGTTTCTAATTTTAGTTCAGTTCAAGAGAGGACGATTTCTGAAAATTTACCATTGGAATAGCTGTCTCGGTTATAGAACCAGATATTCCAGTGGTAAATTTTCAGAAGATAATGTCTTGGCCTGCAAATGGACATTCCTCAAGACCACTGCAGAGGTGAATTTTGGATGGTTTGGTCATTAAATGGCTTTGTAATTCCTAGCGAATAATATAGCATGCCTTACGTCATTACCTTAAATTTTTGTCCCTTAAATAGCGCCCCTCCTCGGCTATCGAGCTTGTTGTAAATATCGAGCAACCGTTCTTCCTTTTGACACGCGTCAACCTGAGCATCGACGTCTTGTAAGAGTTCACGTGAAAGCTGCAGTGCCTGTGACAGATTCTCACGATCTTTCTTATCTACAGGATAATAAACAATAATGTTCCTTATCTAACTCAGTCAGTCAGGCAGGCAGACTATGACTAATGACATTAAAGTCATTCAATAGGGACAATAATTTCTCATGCAGAAGGCTGGCGTAAAGTATTACTATTAGTGTTGTTTGTTTATCCACAGCATATATCTCCAGGATACAGTAAGGTAGAAGCACCAAATTTGGCACATACAATTATATTGGGGCTGGCTAGATTACGAGAGTTGAAGTTATCAGTCACACTATTAACTAGCGAGGTCGCGGGGCCAATAGCTTCATGCCTAAATACACATTTTCGGCCATAAATCAAGACTACAAAAATGTACACTCACCAAATTTGGCACGTTCATTCATATTGTGGATGGCCAGAAAGAGTTTGAATTTCCGATCAAATGGTCAAATATGTGCGTGCATGCGTGCGTGTATGTGAGTGAGTCAGTATTATAATGAGATGCTAAAGACTGTTGTTAGTCTTACCTTTTGTTCCTTTGAGGATGCTCTCTATAAGAATGGGATATTTGCTAATTCTCTGTGAGATGAGGAGCATGAAGGCGGGGATCTCACGCTTCTGCGAAAGCGGGTGACTGTTGCATATCTGAATACATAACAACACGACACGCAAGTGGTAAGAACATCTCGTAAGATTTGCAAACATAACTTATTCACGAATCGGTCATGTAAATAAAAATTATTTGCTGTTAGAATGTCCATTTGCCGGCCAAGAGAAGACTATTTTTGAAAATTGACCACTGGAATGGCTGGCTCGTTTATCAACCCCTGTCATTCCAGTTGTAAATTTTCAAAAATAGTCTTCTCTTGGCCAGCAAATGGACATTCCTGAAGACAATTGTAGGCGGCTGGTTTTGTCAAGATTGAGAAGTAATGGGCTAAGACAGGATATGATCAACATGCATACTATATTATTATATTATATTATATTATTATATTCACGGTTTCATTTCCAGATATATCAATTATCTCAATTTCAACACTACAATATTAATTTGACTGGAAAACATATATGGTATTAATTTCAAAATAATCTACATAATATTTTGTAAATTGAAAAAAAAAGTTGTTGAATCTGGAAAGCAATGTTTTATAGGGCTAAATATGGAGAGGATTTGCTAGATACATAAGTATATGATTATGCAAGGGAAAGAACTCTCAATGAATATGCCTACACAATTTGATTTAACACAGTTTTCTCCCTTTACATAATAATAAATACATGTCTGCTGATTACCTATTGAAACTGGCTGAGAATGGTGGAAATTCTAGATTATCCTTATTTGGCTGATAGTGTGGATGTTCTTGCTACACCTGGAGTAAATTGGGTGTGATGGTGTCGGGTGAAGTTTTGTTACACCTTGAGGGAGGAAATTGGGCGTGATGATGTGGGGTGGTGATTCTAATTACAGATGAGAGGGATTCGAGTGGCAGTGTGGGGATGTGATTTAGTTTCACAGGTGTGGGACCGGGAGCGGGGTGTCCAGTGGTAATTCTAGTTACAATTGAAAGTGGGTGTGGTGTGGAATGGACCTTTCCATTTTCAGCTATGCCCAACCCATTACTAGCTAAGCTCCACCCACACCTCAACGTGTTGAGATTGATCGATCCCCGAATTCCCTAGCTATCAATTTCCTGAAAACTATACAGGGAAGATGTTGAATATTTTGTAACTAATTTGATTGGGTGCTGTTGTTGCCTATGGCAGCAACAGTGCCCAGTCAAATTAGTTTCAAAATATTCAACAGAATATTTATTAAATAGTAGACACACAATTTGTACAACAACGCATAGCCTTTCTTCAAATATGCGTTCGTGACGTACTTATCAACGTCAAACGTGACATCATTCATTATGATGGCATTCTACACATTACGTAGTTGATTATGACGTCATATGATGGGTGGATACTCTGGAAAGGTGAATTAGGATGGGTGTGTGGGATGTTAAGGTGTAGATTCTAGTTACAGCTGAGTGGTATTGGGAGTGAAGTAGGGTGGTAGCCATTTAACGACGAACAATCTTGCAAATCAATTCTGAATCCCTAGTAGTAAAATAGTGCTATCAATAAATTTCCATTTTTGGTACTGCTGGTGCTAGTCTGTGAATTGATTAAAGATGCAATACCTCCGACATAAATAAATATGGAAATTTTCAGTATTTTGGGGGGGGGGGGATTTATGGTCCCGGTGTATCATTAGTACATACTAATTCTTATACACAAATTCCGACACCCTCATAGGTATTTGTTATTATTTGTTCTGATATGAGTGGATGAGTTTTTCAATTTAGGGAAGCATTATATTTACGAAACAATTCAATTGGAAAGAACTCAAAAAATCGTAAATATGTTTAGACAGTTCGCCGGCGACAGACAAAAGACTAGCGCCATGGGCGATCGGAAACATCACAAAGATCTATACACCGGGAGGACAGAAACTGCCAAAAAATTATATCACAACATCAAAACAAATAAGTTGCATAATAATATTTTTGCTTATACAAGACCAGTGATCAATCGCACGCAACCACCGAGTAGCAAATACTCTGCTTTCTCTGCGAAACGGACATACAGGCGACCATAAGAATTGATGTCAAAATGATAGTATTAACCAAATGGAAGAATTTTATGGATGTGGTTCTGTATATTAAATATATAGATCTATCAGTGAGTCTCTTTAATTAACCCTTTAATGGTCATGCCGGCCAAAACAGGCCATTGCTATGGTCTTGTGGAATGTTCATTTACAGGCCAAGACAACACAATTTTTGAAACTTTACCACTGGAATGACTGGCGCGATAACCGAGCCAGTCATTCCAGTAATAAAATTTCAGAAAATACATTCTCTTGGCCTGTAAATAAACCAATCAATAAGCAAATATTTTAATTTTGCTGAGAAAATCTGACTATTAAAGAGTTAAAACAAGACCTGCTCAACATTGTTGAATCATTAGTATTCACTCAGTAAAGCGAGATATCAGTGAGCCAGCAGGCATTTGAAAGGTAAGCCCTACACGGTGCAGCAATACACCAACACGTCACCTGTCGATTACTTAGCCTCCACAAAGCACTCGCACAAACACCTACCGGCAGACTCAGAGCTCTATGTACTGAGCAAATTTACCTTTCTAGTTTATCCATCAATCATATGATGTCATAATCAACTACATGAAATGTAGGATGATATCATAATCAATGACGTCATCAATGATGTAGATAAGTTCGTCACGAATGTTTAATTGATGACGGACTAAGTGTTGTTGTATGAATTATATGTCTTTACCATTTAACCATTTAATGGTCACAATTATTTAAGGAAATAAAAATATTTGGTCAATGAATGTCCATTTGCAGGCCAAGTGAAGACTATTTTTTTTAATTTACCACTGGAATGACTGGCTTGGTTATCGAGCCAGGCATTCCAGTGGTAAATTTTCAAAGTCTTCTCTTGGCCTACAAATGAGCATTCCTCAAGATTGCTGCAGAGGCCGATTTTGGTCGGCTTGACCATTAAAGGGGTAATAAATATTCTGGTAAATATTTTAAAACTAATTTGACTGGGCGCTGTTGCTGCCATAGGCGGCAACAGCACCCAGTCAAATTACTTTCAAAATATTCAACAGCTTACCTGTATATTTTTTGGGAAATTTAGGTTCCCTGAGTTCACGGTTCGATCTATCCAAACATGAGCGAGTTGTGGGTGGAGCTTAACTAGAGATGGGTGGAGTATCGCTAAAACTGGATTCCTCCATTGGCTTAAAATGCACCAGGAATGTTAGTCCAGTCTTATTTAAAGCATCAATACCTTGATTCATAATAGAGTTACTAGAAACGGAAATTTATTGATAGCACTATTAATGGTAGGTGTTAAACACCTCTTCTTTTAGCATAACAGGTCAGCTTTAAGTCCCAATGAGTAACTCCATTTCCTATGACTAGACTCACCTTAATTAAACTCTGAAACTTGCGATCAGATTTCAAGAGATCTTTGTACATTTGTACGGCACATTTGTGTTGGCTGCAGAAAGCACCATAGGCGGATTTCATTCTATCACCACTATCACCGGAAAACTGAAAAAACAATAGAGTGTGGTAATGAATTACTGCTTGTGAAGTCATTAAAGAGAGACCTTAAAAAAATTTAAAAAAATTCTCGTAAATGTCCATTTGCAGATGCAAGAGATTATTTTTGAAAATTGACCACTGAAATGACTAGCTCTTTTATCAAAGAAATAGTCTTCTGTTGGTCTGCAAATGGACATTTCTCAAGACCACTGCAAATGTCCTTTTTGAGCCATTATAACTTTCTCATAAATTGATAAAATACAGATTTCAAATAAATCTAGAACTATCTGTTACTTTGTGCACTTTCACTGCCTAGTAGCGCAGATGCCATTTAAGATCTAGCCTACAATCCCCATATTATTTTCATCTATTGTCTAGAAATTCTTGTATAGAAGCATAGCGTCCCCTACTTGCTCAATCATTTACCAGCATAATTTTGGATTTTGAACAGTACACATGCGCCAGCTTAGTCAGTCTGTTAGCAGAGGCCGTGTACTCATAACTTACAATTAAAAATACTGCGGTTAGCATGGTTTTCCACATTTTACAAATCATTAATTATGCCTATTATATATAATTATAACTTATCAGTCCTGGGCGCAGAATATGTACTCTTATCTGTGCAGGCCAGGCATGACGCATCCTTTACAAAGTAGGCTATATTTTACTGACCATTTTGAAACTACTCTGACTGGAAGATAACAGCAAGAACAGTCAGATTTGTTTCAAACCATTTAATAGCACATATGTACAGTTACTTTGCAACTGATCTACTGTGATTTCATGACAAAATATGTTTATCCATTAATCACTAAACCATGGAAGTGAGAATGTTATTAGAGAGCCTACCTGTGCAACGAGTGTAGCGCCTATCTCGTCGATACTCCTGTCCACTTTGAGTGCCTGTAGCGCCTGTAGTGACATGAGGAATGAGGTATGTTGGTCGATGAGATCACTAAGACGAGGGAAGAGTTTATGCAGAATCTCACCTGTACAATGAAGCTCATACTGGATACGCTGACTGTACACCTGTAAGGACGAACAATGGACACAATAAGAGAACAAGTAAGAAATTTCTAGTGGGAGTGGCGCAGTCTGGTGGGGTGGAGTCAAATACACAAATAAGGAAGCTAAATGAAGGGAAATACATAGATACAAAGAAACTAAATGGAGAGATCAAATCTGTTACTCAAGTATGTGACATTATAATCAATTGTGTCACTTGTGAGCTGCAGTAAAATGATAGTGATGTGGCTCCATCTGCAAACTCGAAAAGACGGTCATGAAAATGTCTTATGCCCCGCCCCTCTCTAGCTTAGCTCCACCCACACCTCAATCGTGTTGGGATCGATCGATCCCTGAACTCCATGACTATCAATTTCCAGAAAACTATACAGGTAAGCTGTTAAATATTTTAAAACTAATTTGACTGGACACTGTATGGCAGCAACAGCGTGCAGTAAAATTAGTTTCAAAATATTCAACAGTATTATTAAATAGTAAAGACATACAATTCGTACAATGTGTCGGACTGTTATGCATTAAAGACGGACTATATCGAGTCATTCATGACATCATGATTATGACATCATGATTATGACGTCATCCTACATGTCACATAGTTGATTACATCATCATATGATGGATGGATAAACTTGGAAGGTCCATTACCTTGAAATTGGAATTCTGAAAATTCAGGATAAAAGGTATACAAGTCACTTCCAACAAATGTAAAAAGAGAGTAGACCCAAGATAGAAATAGGCTTGGCATAGCTAGAAATGGGCTTGTCATAGCTAGAAATGGGCTTAGCATAGCTAGATATGTGCTTAGCATAGCTCGAAATGGGCGTGGCATAGCTAGAAATGGGCTTGGCATAGCTAGAAATGGGCTTAGCATAGCTAGAAATGGGCTTCGCATAGCTAGAAATGGGCTTAGCATAACTAGAAATGGGATTGGCATTGCAAGAAATGGGCTTAGCATAGGTAGAAATGGGCTTGGCATAGCTAGAAATGGGCTTCGCATAGCTAGAAATGGGCTTCGCATAGCTAGAAATGGGTTTAGCATAACTAGAAATGGGATTGGCATTGCAAGAAATGGGCTTAGCATAGCTAGAAATGGGTTTAGCATAGCTAGAAATGGGCTTGACATAGCTAGAAATGATCCCTTCATTCAGCAAATAGGTCAAACATGAAAGTACAGGCTCCACACATATCCAAGCAACTACCTGAATTTTTGTACCACAGATTGTGGTGTTATTGTCAAATACAAATATACAGAAGGTATGTTATAATGAGAAAACTGAGTTAGCTTACCTTTTGTAAAATCTTCAAGGCACGGCAATGATGAAGCTCAGTTTGTACTAACTCTGTCAATGAAAAATTAAAAACGTCTGATGAGTTTGGAGACAACAGAAAATATAACAAAATACATAGAAGTTAATACAATATATTTTAGAATAACTTTGCATAGTCCAGCAATGCCAGGGTGAATTTCATATAAATATTTTGGTAAAGAAACTTTTAAACTAAGAAGATTTCTAAGAAGAGAACATGAGTATTTTAACCAATCATGGTTGCCATAGAAACTTGCTTAAGTATGCAAATTTCTTATTCAGTGAAAGTTTTATGAAATTCTCCCCGGTTGCTGCCATCAGTGCCAGAAGGAGTAATCCTTGTGTCACGATCTGCTATACAGGCGAGTAGGCTTGTATGATTATCGCTTTGACCAATCATGATCAATTATTTAACTGTCTCACTGCTAAATTTCTGCAGACTACATTTTCCATTGGGTTTGACTCTGGATCTGCTGAATATTTTGAAAACAATTTGACTGAAAGTTGTTGGTAGCTAAGCCGCCACCAACTTCCAGTCAAAATTGTTTTCAAAATATTCAACATGTGCAGAGTTATGGCCAATTGAAATTATAGTCTGGTGGCTTGCAGCAGCGAGACAGTTAAGAATAATCACGATTACTCGATTAATTAGCTTGAGTACAAATTACTCCGGCATAACAACAAAGGCATATGAATGACGAAACTTGCAATTGTGTTAAGAAATGTCAATTTACAGGCTAAGAAAGACCTTTTTTTTTAATGTAACACAGGAATGCCTTGCTTCATGCTCGAGCCAGTCATTCCAGCAATACATCTTCGAAAATAGTCTCTTCTCTTTGCCTACTAATGGGCTTACATTCACTGAGTAAATGTCAATTTTTGTGACCTATCACATTAAAGAGTAACTAAAATATTTTATGACATACTAATTATTCACGATTGGTGTCTCACCCACAGGGTGTGGGGGTTACCAATCTGCATGATTAATACCAACAGGATCTATTGTATGGAGTTGGTGGATCCACTAAGATTCGCGGTCCTTGCGTGAAGCTGTGGCGTCAGTGCTTCCAGGATCATGACGCAGAACTTCTATGATTCTGTGTCTGATACTGTTTGTATCGTGTCCTGGCAGGTTGAAGCGTATGCGGCTAAATGCGGGCAATACGGTAATGGTGGGCAACACCACGTACCCGCATTAGCCGCACCCAGATCAGATGTAGCATGGTTACCCGCACTGGGAACATATATAAAGGGTCAGAATCTGACCATTGGCATCCAGACTCTTCTCAAACAAAGAAAGCGTCAGGCAAATGTTCTCGAGTTCTAGTCTTTATTAATTATTCACGATTATTCAGTTAATTAGTTTTTAATCATATAAATCCATGATTTAAAAAATAATAGCGATTTTCTCTTTAATCACGTAATCACACATGCCTACAGGCGAGACAGCAAACAAGAATTCTGCCGAGGTCGGTTTTGGCCAGCATGATCATTATGTGTTAACCCTTTCATGCAAAATCCAGCTTTTACAGTGATCTTGAGGAATGCCAATTTGCTGTCCAAAATTATATTATTTTTGAAAATTTACCACTGCAATGACTGGCTCGATAACCGAGCCAGTCATTCCAGTGGTAAATTTTCAAAAATAGTATTTTCTTGTACTACACATGTACATTCAATAAGCAAATATTTAGATTTTCTTGACCAAATGCAGCCATTAAAGGATTACACCTCATACATACTCAACATATGTGTGTAGAGGACATGAAAGCAATTTTGATGACTACTGTATGGACTCACTCACCCCATATTGTGTCCTGTCTCTTGATGTCTTTGGCACTCATTTTCTTCAGAGTCTGAAAGCAATGAACATAGAGATGGTCAGCTGAATGGAGGTTAGAACTACAGATAAACTTCCTTTAAACGATGACCCGGGGAGGAAAGGCATTAATGTGGTAATGGAGGATTCAAGTTTCTCAGTCAATAATATGATGTCGTAATTAACTATGTTACAGGTAGGCTGACATCATAATCAATTATGTCATGAATCGATTGATCCCAAGATGGGCAACAGATGGCTGGCACTTAGTTAGATGGGCGGGGCATAGTTAAACCTGGACTGCTCCATTACAGAGTCTTAAAATTACAATCCACTACTATTTAAGAAAGATTATGATTGCCTAAGATAAGTAATATTTTATCTACTTGTGCTAGGAAGCAGGGACGTAGCCAGTGTGTTGATGTAGGTGGTGGGGTGGGGCCAATAGCGGAATGAGGGCATTTCTGGTTGTTAGGAAGAATTTAAGTGGTAACCCAGACAGGTAGTTAAGCTACTAAACTTGTACCTAAATGATCAGAGCTTGCACTCCAATGTGTATTCTGGACAACACATGATGCTAGCAGGGTATATTGAGTACTAATAGATATAGTTCCAAGATGGTTGTGACCATATCAAATGTAATATTCCAAGACCGTGGTACACACATTAAATGCAATTTTCCTGTTTAAAGACCCAATGGATGAATCCAGTTTTAGCTATGCCCAGCCCATTCCTAGCTAATGCTTTTCCCTGAATGTTAATTTCCAGAAAACTATACAATTAAGCTGTTATATATTTTTAACCTAATTTTACTGGGTGCTGTTGGTGGCTATGGCAGCATCAGGGCCCAGTCAAATTAGTTTCAAAATATTCAATAGAATGTTTATTAAATAGAAGAGACATACAATTCATACAACCTGACAGACTATTAAATGATTGACTGAGAGACTGGATTCCTCTATCCGGCATTAAAGATACAAAACGAAGGAGTATATATATTAAAGCAAAGGGATATACTAGTCGATTTTGAAATGAGTAGATCCAACAAAATATCCCCAAACCAAACCGTCTATAAACCAAAAGCCTCTCTAAAGTGACCATATCTTGTGCAACAAATTCCATTCTCCAATAGGCATTTACCATTTCCTTGCCGGTCAAAACCAGTCTCCACAGTGGTCCTGAGAAATGTCTTTGCATAACAAGAGAACTTTGTTTGAAAATTTACCACTGGAATGACTGGCTCAATAACCAGTGGAAAATTGTGAAAAAGGCTTCTCTCGGACTGCAAATGGACATTCAATTCACACATAGTGATATTCTTGATCAATCTTGACCACTAACGGCCCAAGGATTATCACGCGTGAGACCACTCAATGATCGTATTTTCTTATATATATATATATATGGCCATGATTATATTCATTCTTAACCCTTAAACCCTCAAATTTATTTCAACAGAATTAAAATTTTCTCATAGAAAATGTCTATTTGCAGACCAAGAGAAGACTATTTTTGAAATTTTACCACTGGAATGACTGGCTCGGTTATCCAGCCAGTCACATCAGTGTTAAAATTTTTTAAATAGTCTTCTTTTGATCTGCAAATTTACATTTTTCAAGATGACCGCAGAATCCATTTTTGGGTGATATGACCATTACATGGTTAAGGCCCATGCAGACATCGGCTAAGCTTAGCTGGGCTAAGCTGGGCCGAGATGTACGATAACATTCGTACACATGCTTTGTCATCTTATCTGTCCACACATATTGTGGAGCTCGAGCCATACTCAGTGATAATACAGGCGTTGATTTGCCGCACGATTTTGTCTCATTTCACGGCGATCAGACAACGGAAATATGTTTTATTTTTAGAAGTTTGCATCATCTCTATAGACGCTAAGATGATAAAATCTCGCTAGTGTCTGGACAGCTATATCATGTGAAAGATATCTGCATGATAATTTTATCGCTTAGCTTTGCTTAGCTCAATAGATGTCTGGGTGGGGCTTTGCTATGGTATTATGTCATCATAATGGCAGTTAAAGAAAAAACCACCTTCCTTCTCTCTTTAGCTCATATTAATAATCCTGTAACATTTAGCAATACAATGGAGGAATTCGGTTTCAGCTACGCTCCGCCCATCTCTAGCTACGGTCCACCATTGTTGGGATCAATCGATCCCTGCACTCTCTGAATCTCAATTTCCTGAAAACTGTACAGGTAAGCTGTTGAGTATTTTGAAATTAATTTTACTTGGTGCTGTTGCTGCCGATGTTTAGTTAGTTTCAAAATGTTCAATTGAATGTTTACTAAGTAGTAAAGACATACAATTCGTACAACATGGCGGACTATTAAGCGGTGGACTATTAAGGGTTTAAGATGGCCTAAACCATGTCATTCATGACGCATTTGATTATTAACATGTTAATTTATTACTGTATTCATCCAAGTTACCTTTTTATCAACGGTGACGCTCCACGCTTCCGCCTCTGAGCCCATACACATCAATACAGGGTCATCGCCTATATCCGTAACATCTGTAGAACCTGTAAGCAGGAGAGAAAACTAATGTATCAGCAAAGATCAGTCACATGGAGATGTACATGTATCTCGTACCAACATCTTAAAACATTATTTAACTTCGTTTACGATGTAAGGTATTTTCTGTTGAATATTTTCACACTAATATGACTGGGAGCTGTTCCTGCTAAGGGAAACAGTAAGTTAGGTAAGAAATAGCAATGATATGTTTCCTAAGATGATTGATCCTTTCACCGATAATATTGCCTGTATCTAAATCTCAGGGCAAACAAATAGGAAAGCTGTAGACATTTTGAAATTAAAGCAATGCTAATCTCATCTCAAATGTTATACTGCACCGATAGATTATGGTTTATATATTCCAGATCATTCATATCCTGTCACATTCCCGTTTCTGTATCACAATTATCTGCTTTGTAATATCGCGTAAATATTGGAAAGTCATCGCCGCCATTTTGTCTCCTCAAGCGATAGTGTTTGATGTCATGGAAGTGCCAATGCATTACATTCTTTAGTATGTAATATTCATATCATTGAATATTTTGAAACTAATTTGACTGGAAGTTGTTGCTGCCTATGGCAGCAACAACTTCCAGTCAAATTAGTTTCAAAATATTCAACCGCTTACCTGTATGATTGCTTTTATACCACACTGCCAAACTATAGCTGGCGCCTCTATGACTAAGTTATATACCGAGGCAGGCATGCTAGGATTTTTCTGATTGGTTGAAAAGTAAATCATGACAGCCATCATAGGCTGTAGAAATGTAGCAACATTTAGCTACTAAAGCCCGAATATCTTTCTTTAGCTTCATGATGAAAAGATTAACATTACCTGCATAATTTATGACTGGCATATTATATCACCTGAATAGCTATCAAGAGTTCAGATTAGTTATCCTTTAATGGGAATATTAATATCATTAATATGCTATTAATGCAGGAAAGGGAGGGAGTCACTGGCCCAGCCTGTTTTCACATCCGTCTCTGTTAATCCCTGAATACACCAAAGCAGGAAATAACCACCCAGTGTTTTGTCAGTGTCTTCTCTTGTAAACACATGTTACTAGTCCTTGGTCACACCTGTGTGGCCTCCCCTGGACTCCTGCCATCTCGTTCGCACTCAATCCCAGTTAATGTGTGCAGTTCCCAGAGCCAATCCCAACCCGTCGTATGGTTAACCACGTCCTACGCACACGTGCACTTCACCCAGGGTTGGAATAGGCGACCAATGGGAATTGAGTATCGTCATTCTTAAACCACTGTCCGGCTGTCAGAGCCAGCAATCTGCCATTCGCTTCTCTCTCTTCAGTACGTAAATTTAATTGTCCCATCCCTCCCTCCCTGTGCGTATCCTTACATTGGCGTTTCACCCTCTGAAGGGGGTATCATATCGGTTGTGTACTACATAGTATATATTTAATCTTGTTTATAACATATTAAATTGTTTGTTGTAATACAATATAGATTGTAATATATCATTTAGTTTAGTATATACAGGGATGACCATAGATTCCAGTATTGTCATGTAATATATTGCTGTTTTAATTTGTACCTGGGACCACATCTCCCAGGGGTTGTTAATGTGAATAAATTTATGTTTTTTCTCTTGTTTCGCCCAAACAACTCTTGTACGTTTTGATTTACCTGCCCGTATTGGGTGGGATGGAGGGCTCTGACCCCCTCCCCACCTCCTACATTAATATGACTGGAAGCCCTGCCAAAAGGCAACAAAGGCTTTCAGTCATATTAATTTCAAAATATTCAACAGAATATGCTATGCATCATAAAGAATTTACTTTTTCAGTGATTTGTCGTTGAAGGGGTTAATGAAACATCCTCTTTAACCACAAAAGCAAGTGTTTATCATACACACGTTTGACATAAATTTTAATGTTGATGTCGCTAATACGTTAATGGTCAAAATCTGTCAAGAAAATTGAAATTTCTGCTTAGTGAATGTCCATTTGGGGGACAAAATAAGTCAACTTTTAAAATTTTACCACTGGAATGACTGGCTCGGTTATCGTACAAGTCTTTCTAGAAATTAAATTTCAAAAGTAGTCTTCTCGCTTGCAAATGAATATTTCTAAAGACCACTACTGCAGAGGCTGTTTTTGTCCAGCTTGACAATAAAACCTTTAATGGCTAAATTTGGTCAAGAAAATCTGAATATTTGTTTTTTATGTTCATTTACAGA
Source organism: Chaetoderma sp. LZ-2023a (assembly GCA_034401795.1). Taxonomy (NCBI): domain Eukaryota; kingdom Metazoa; phylum Mollusca; class Caudofoveata; order Chaetodermatida; family Chaetodermatidae; genus Chaetoderma; species Chaetoderma sp. LZ-2023a. Next base: position 60,764,166 of record CM067360.1, read on the forward strand.
CCAAGAGAAGACTAATTTTTAGTTTGCCAATGAAAGGACTGGCTCGGCTAATGAGCCAGTCATTTCAGTGGTAAATTTTCAAAAATAGTCTTCTCTGGGCCTGCTAATAGGCATTCCCCAACACTACTACAGAGGCGTGTTTCGGCCGATTTGCCAAGGAAGTCTTAAAGTGCTAACTATGAGCTGTCACTTACTTTCACCCTCTAGCGACTCCATAGACACCGATATAGCATCAGCAATACTGCAAAGAGAAACAACATTCATATAGATAGTATTGTACTTAATCCAGTCAAAGTTATGACTCCATAGATATGGATAACATTCGTGTTTGCCGCAACGAAATTGTGACACTTTGTCTATAACTATTAGATGCGCAGAAATAAAATTGCCAGTGGAGGTTCAAAACTTACAGGCCTCTAGATCAGAAAGAGTTTTAAGATGTATAAGGTTGTCAGGGAGATATCTCTGGGTGAATATGGACAGATTTTCCCAAAATGAAATTAAAATACTGGGTCTCCCCATAGTATATATACTAAAACAAATGTGAATGTAGGTTCACATCCATTTGAGATATGTATCGGACAAGAATTGAAGTGATGGACAGACAGATAGATGGATACCAAACACCATTACATAACATGACCAGGCTTTGTGCAGGCATATAAAAATGGTTAAGATTGTCTATTAGCCATCATCACACGGATGACTTAGCCATTTAAAGGTCAAATGCGGTCAAGAAAATTTAAATATCTGCTTATTGAATGTTCATTTACAGGCCAAGAGAAGACAATTTTTGAAAATTTATCACTGGAATGACTGGCTCAGTTATCGGGCCAGTCATTCCAGTGATAAATTTTTTTTAATTGTATTTTCTTGGCCTGTAAATGGACATTCCACAAGACCATAACAGAGGCCAGTTTTGGCCGGCATGACAATTAAAGGGTTAACGTGCCCACACACTGATGTACGTATTGGAAACAAAGCTGCTGAAACGTGTTGCTGTCTTAGACAGCTACAGCTTTCAGCCATATTGTTTCGCCGATGAACACTATTTATAACCCTAAATGGCTTTAACAGCTTTGTCTAAGAGTTCATACGTACTTAGAAGTGCTGGAGGCCAACTCATGTCCACGCGCCATATTGTTGCCTGCTTCACCCTCCTCGGATATCACCTTACTGCAAATACAAATGTTTACCGCTACATACATTGACACAGTAATCATAACCATATTATGCAGTCCTGAAATTACCTACAGTAAGGGCCATCTGGCCAGGTGAGCTAATAATCAGATGCAGTCCACCTAAGAAGCGAGATTTTTTTATGCAATCATCTCGTATTCGGTGCGATTTGTTATTATAAATCGCTAATGTATGGCTATTATTATACTAAGCATCAGTTAAGCCATAGATTACTGAATGTTCAGTCTCAAATGGATGAATCCAGTTTTAGCTATGCCCTTCCCATCTCTAGCTAAGCTATGTCCCCTCTTTGCCCATGTTGGGATCGATCGATACCTGTACTCTCTGAATCTCAATTTCCAGAAAAAGATACAGGTAAGCTGTTGACCATTTGAAACTAATCTGACAACAGTGCCGAGTCAAATTAGTTTCAAAATATTCAAAAGAATGTTTATTAAGTACTAAAGAAACACAATTTGTACAACTTTACAAACTATTAAACGTTTATGACGACTTAATCACGATATTCATGTGACGTAATTGATCATGATGTCATATGATTGATAGATAAACTGGATTCATCAATTCTTTTTCCCCCTCAGGTCATGATGGCGGGGTCCATGTCTAACTAGGCCACGCCCATTTCTAGATAAGCTCCACCCACTTTGGATGTGTTGTTATTGACTTATATACTCTGAACCCTCAACTTCAAGACTTGCAATTTTAAGGTAATCATACAGATAAGTTGTGGAATATTTTCAAACTAATGTGACTGATAGCCATCCACTATTAGCTTTAAAGGTGCATATTCACAGCAATATTACTGAAAATAAAACTGTTTAAATTATATACTTTTAGTGGCTTAAACTGTGAGCCTCTATTTCAATCTTGCAACTTAAAAAATTATATTAATTCATATGAAATGAAAACATATGTTAAGATTTATTTTGTTTCATTACATATAGACACATAATTTAAGCCTATAAAAGAATACAATTTTAACAATTTTATTTTCAGTAATTTTGCACCTTTATATTCAACAGAATGTTTATTAAATTTTTAATCCACCAAAAACATACGATTCGTACATTTGTGAGAGATTTTCAAGTTTTGGTGCGGAACTACTTCATTTCGACCATGACGTCAGCTAACATGCGACGTATTTGATTATGACATTAGATACGTGAGTGACTGATAGGATCGCTCCATTAGTGTGCAATTTAGAAACAGCAACATCTTTCAGGAACATTGTTACTAACTCCAAAGAAATTAACCTTTTGACATCAACATCATAAGGGTCAACAGTTGATATAAAGTATTAAACTTTGTATACAGATGAGCAAGGGAACAACATGAGCATCCAAGACTCCCAGCGAATTAGTGTCAGCAAGCAAATAACACTGGACAAATCATCAGAAACAGCAATCGCTAGGAAATACAATAGCCGATTCCCTTCACCATGACAACTGAAAACTTAATCAAATATTTAAATCTTACACAAACAGGTTGATTTATCTATTTGATCGGCACATATAATTAATTCTGCCTCCTCATGTCTGGCCATGGTAAATCTTGACCTCTACTTGCTTTGATCATTGAAGCATGCTCATGCATAAAGCCATTTAGTTTTATAAATCCATTGATAACAGTGTTATTTTTTCCCTCACCCTGAAGGGGTCTATCTTCTGTCTCTATGTCTATGTGACTGACCGACCGACAAACAGCAAGACACACAGACAGAAACACAGACAGATGGATGGATGGATGGATGGATGGATGGACGGACGGACGGACGGACGGACGGACGGACGGACGGACGGACGGACGGACGGACAGACAGACAGACAGACAGACAGACAGACAACATTACATGTGTATGACATGTATTGTAATGTATCTGGTGAATTATTTATCCGTTCTGTGTGTCAATCGTTCATGCTAATAATGCCAGCACCAACACCAAGCGACCTCGCTAATTAGCAAGGACTATAAATGTAAATAACACTAAACAATAATTATTGACAACTCTGCTTAACAAGGCTTATGTTCTAACAGAAACAATATCTATAAGCATCACTAGGGGAACCACATGCTGTTAGACATATATTGATTCAATGATCATTTACAAACAGGAAGGGACAGATCTACCCACTAGCCAAATGCTAGTAAAACTGAAGTCTGGCTAATGAAAAGCAGAACTGGCTAAATCATTGGCTAATGATTAAAATTAATTTAGTTTTCTTTGTTGGCCGAACCCTGACTAATTCCAGCGTTACAACTGTAAAGCAAAAATTCCTGTTTACTGTGTTGAATATTTTGAAACTAATATGACTGAAAGCTGTTGCTGCAACCACTTTCAGTCATATTAGTTTTAAAATATTCAACACAATTCTTATATATTAGGACCGTATTGTATCTGGATTGAAAAACTGATAGTATAGCCGATGATGAATATTTTGAAACTAATATGACTGAAAACATGTTCATAAGTGATATTGACGTATAGATGTGGCTAAAATATTTACTATTTGGCTAACAGAAATGGTATTTGACTAATCTATTGGCTAGAACATTGCAAAAGCCAGCTCTGTCCCTGACAAGGGAAAAATCAATTAAATTACAGGGTCTGTATTTCTCACCTGCAATGTCAGTATTTGAACCAGGAACAAGAAATATATGAAAATTTTGGCTGGATATACATAAACATTTTCATAGGAAAAGTGGAAATCTAAGTTCCAAACATAAAAACTTGGTCCGGAAACATGAGCATTTACGTCATCAATAGAGGAAACCGTGTCCAAAGTGTACAGACGTTGGTCCAAAATAAAATAATCTATGATTGCCACAGACCTTATCAACCAATAACATCAAATTACTAATCAGCATGCCATAAAACATCACAAATTTGGTTGAAATCAGCCCAGTGGTTCTTGAGAAGAAAATGTTTAAAGGAAAAGATGACGATGGATGACAGATGGATTATTGCCATGGCATAAACTCACATATCCTTTCAGACCAGGTGAGCTAATATGTGGACCAAAGAAAAAGAGGGATATGGAAGAAGTTGGAGAGTGGGAAGAGGAAGGGGAGAGTGGAGGTTATAAGAAATGAGAGGGATGGAGGGATGTAAACTGGATGGAGTGAAAGAGAGTGAGACAGAGTGATGAGAGGTAATGGGGAGGGGGGGGGGGGGATATAGGAAATGTTAGACGAGAGGTAATGAGGCATAGAGAGGGGGGGTAGAGGGAGGGAGGGTGGGTTAGTGGACAAGATGGAAGGAATTTGAGAGAGAGAGAGAGAGAGAGCGAGATAGATGGAGGGAGGGTGTGTGTGTGAGGGAAGGGAGGGGAGGGGGGAGGGTGGACTTTTGTTATGATCACTATCTTACAAGGTTTACTGTATTTATCAATACGCATAAAACAGAGCCAGCACAGAAATACAGTGGGGAGAGAAACAAATAGATAGAAATAAGCTAAGTAGTAATTATTACTTATAGCATTTGAAATCTTCCATCTGTAGAGAAGCTCTACAACTAAGAGTGAAGATGTCCAATTGACTATGTGTGAGCCTGTTTAACTGTCTGTCTGAGGAATTAATTTTCCATATGGTTTAACTCTGGACCTGCTGAATGTTTTGAAAACAATCTAGCAACAACTTTCAGTCATATTGTTTTCAAAATATTCAGCAAGTCATGAATTTTTGCTCATTGAAATTATTGTCAGGTGGCTTGCAGCAGCTAGACAGTTAGCCACCAAACAATACTTTCAATGAGCAAAAATTGACGACTTGCTGAATATTTTGACAACAATTCGACTGAAAGTTGTTGGTGGCTTAGACAACAATAACTTTCAGTCAAATTGTTTTCAAAATATTCAGCAGGTCCAGAGATATAACACTTGGAATATGTCGTCATCAAACTCAGCTGTCAGAAGGTTAAACAACCTAAAGCAATGCCTAGCATGATCTATCTACCACAGTGTCTACTAAATCTATATATCTATCTATCACACTGACTAGCAAGCACTTTGTATCCAATACCACAATCATTCAAGTCCTCACAACCACCTAATGAAAGGTATTCATCTGGCTACAGTATAAATAAAATGTCCTAGAATCGCCCAGACCCAGAAGCCCCACTACATGCCAGAACTATCAGCTCATGAATATCCGTAAGTGCAACTGGTAGAACAGTGGCAATTTAACCTTGAATACAACCACCAATAGTAGTACACTAGTTATTTGTCTTGCGGCCGAGACTCATCAAAGAAACATCACACAAAAAAATAACCCAGTTCCGATGAAAGCCTTGTTGAAACCATTAAACCCGCAGATAGAGCGAGAAGGGCGGATGAATCAAAACTCACTCAATGCCTAACATGGTTGCTACCCGTCTCCAATGTAAATATCCAGAATTGTACACTGCTGGTGGCGATGCTGGTGTCATCCCGGGCGCTGTAGAACTAATGCTGATGGAGACATATACGGAGAGGATGAAATACATGTTTACAGTATTTCATTCTCTAAGTGGCTATACGTAATAACATTTCGTTCATGAAATAATAACGAGAAAGGCGAGAAATTTAATTTTCATCACATCACGCATCGGGCGCTTCTTGTAAAGCTTGACAAATACTCTGTTTTAATATTTTGAAGAGAATATGAGTGAAAATCATTGATGCCTGAGTAAAATTCCAGTCAAATTATTTTCAAAATACTCAACAAACTTCACAAATACTCCTCTGGAACTCAATTTCTGCGAAATCAGTGTGAGAAGCGCCGCTTATAGATATTACTACAGGCAGTAATGATCAAATAACACTACAGAATGGAATCTATACACAGATTTCGCGCGTGCTCCATCAGATTAACAATAGTATTTATTGTATAATGCTATTGAATTAAAGATTAATTAATATAACACAAATTGCAATGCTGAGCAGAGGGAGACATTAGCTAACCACTGCCCCTTTCTAGCTAATCACTGCCCATTTCTAGCTAAGCACCACCAATTTCTAGCTAAGTACCGCCAATTTCTAGCTAAGATACACCCATTTTTTATTTCAAGGTAAATATACAGGTAAACTATTGAATATTTTGAAACTAATTTGACTGGGAGCTGTTGCTTCAAATTAGGTTCAAAATATCGTTATTTTAATTGCGATTTCAGCTATCATGTGACATTTTTGATTATGACATCATATGCTTGAGTGACAGATCATATATTAAATTAAGGATGATGAGAAATGTTGATTACAATGTCAAGTCCTATATATAGGACAGCTCATAAATAAATTAACATTTCCAAAACAAAAACATACTCATGTTGGAAAGTACAAAATTTTCAGTTGAATACTATTGCTGCAATGCAATCCAATTCACCTTTCCAGAGTATCCCTCCATCACCTGACCTGGTATGACACCATAACCAGCTCAGCATGTGTATGATGACTTCACAATCATTACGTCACAAAGGGTTCCATATAGACCGTCATCAAATCTCAAACAGTCCAACACGTTGTATGAATTGTATGTCTTTGCAATTCTTTGCTATTTAATAAACATACCGTTGAAAATTTTGAAACTAAATGGACTGGGCGCTGTTGTCGCCTTAGGCAGCAACAGCACCCAGTCAAATAGTTTCAAAATATTCAACAGCTTACCCATGCATTTTATTTTGGAAATTGAGAGTCAGGGAATTCAGAGATCGATCGATCCCAACACAAGCAAGGTGTGGGTGGAGCTTAGCTAGAGATGGGCGGGGCATAGCTAAAACCGGAAAGGTCCATTATGTTAAAACTATTCGACAGTATGTTTTATTTTATCTTACAAAACATATTAAGATTATTTCTGACCTGTACTGTACTATCACTTGAAATGAATATTCAGCTCAGACTACTTGTAACAATATGCATCGAGTTTCGATTTTGAAAATATTGATCTAGCGTAATACTGGAATGCGCTTCATTAAATGAAGGCCAGGCTTCCTTCAGTTATGTAACTAAGTATCACGGTTAACTCTTTACAGGTCAAGATTGGTAAAGAAAATTTAACTATTTGCTTCTAATAAGTAAATGCCTATTTGCCGGAGAAGAGAAAATGTTTTTTTTAAATTTAACACTGGAATGACTGGCTCAATACCCGAGCAAGTCATTCCAGTGATATATTTTTTTAAAAGACCAAGGCCCAAGGGCCTGTGGCACTCACCTGGACCAGTGGCATTTAAACAATTTGCATTTAAATAGACATGATGGATGATTTTCGGAAAATCCAAGATGGGCAGCAAAAAATTTACCAATCAAGATTCTCGTTTAATATGTCGAAGCCTATGATTCTTTCATCCAAGTTTGATTGAAATCGGGCCAGTGGTTATCGAGGAGCAGGCCTCTAAGTGATTTGCATAAATTTTCATAAAACCCAAGATGTCCGGCGAAAAACTGACCAATCAAAATTCTGTATACAAGTTCTGAAACATACTAGCATACTATCCTTCCAGTTAAGTCTGGTTAAATTTTCCCAGGCAGTTAATGAGGAGTAGCGTTTTAAACGATTTCCCGCAATTTTCCGGAAAATTTAAGATGGTCACAAAAAAATTGGCCCAATCAAAATTCTGTATAAAAGTTCTGACGCTTACCCCCCCCCCCCCCCCCCCCCCCTAGTTCTTCAAGCCAAATTAGGTTGAAATCCGCCAAGCGGTTAATGAGTAGTGTTTCTCAGCAAATGTTGCCGGACAACGGATGGACGCACAGACGGACGGTTGCCATGGCATAAACTCACTTGGCCATCCTGGCCAGTTGAGCTAATAATGTTCTCTTGGTCTGCGAATGGACATTTGTCACGACAACTGCAGAAGCTGAGTTTTAGTCAGATTGATCACAATACTATTTTTTATAATTTAAGTTATCGAGCCAGTCATTCCAGTGGTAAATTTTCAAAAATAGTCTTCTCTTGGCCTGCAAATGGACATTTTCGCAAGACCCCTGCAACGGCCGATCGAAAGAATATGGACAGAAAAAAACAAAATTTGTCTAGATTCCATGTCGTCTGTGTATGAGTATGTATGCATGTGGTATATGCACAACTTTTGAGAGTTTATGGATTTATATAGATCTTAGCTGAGCTTACCTGCCCGGTGATGTACTAGACCTTTGCAGGCCCAGCCCTGAGCTCGTCATCGAAAACGGACGTATAGGTGTCGATATAGATCGCTTCTCCTTAAAGGACGGCACATGCTTCAACACAGAAACACCTAAGAACAAAGATAATTTACATCACAATAGCCTTTTAACGATAAAACTGGTTATGAAAATCTAAATTTTTCCTCAGTCAATGTCATTTTGAAGACCAAGAAAAATCTTTTTTAGAAAAATTACAACTAGAATGACTGGTTCGGTTATCGAGCCATTCATTCTAGTTGTAATTTCTCAAAAATAACTTTTTTGGCCTGTAAATGGACATTTCAGAAGACAAAATATACTGAATTTGCCATGACTCCATGACAGTGTACTGAAGTTATTATGTGGAAACACAGTTTAAACAAATGCTAACTTCTTTAGTGTTGGCAACCAGAGACTCTGGAATACAATGCTGACTGAAATCTTGTAAATCACATAAGCACAAATCAATGTGATCTGAACAGGTGGAGGCAATCAAAGCTTAAGTAACCTTGGGTGTATTTATGGATTACGCCAAAATACACTCTAAAGTAAGATCTATTCGTGAGCATGTGAACATGTACAACTCGTGTGAAAAGTTTGGCTGAAAATGGTGGGTGGAAATATAATATTGTTCTATTTTTCAGCCAACGCTTGGTGCATAAGTGTTGTAATTTGATATAGATGAGTCAAAGCATATGCTATAAACTCGAAAAGATTTTGTCAAATCTGAACAAGAAACATTGTTTCCTAGGTCAAAAGGCAATATGAAATCGACCCAGGACATGCAACCCGTCTCATGAAGTCGTTACCAAGTGACCCTCCAATGCATGCCTTCAGTGGAGAAATCAAATTTTAGGCAGACTATCTTAGGCAGAAATTAATAGAGAAAGTCTAAAACTGACCTGATCCCTACCAGAAGGTGTACCATTGGAGAGCATAGACATAATTTCCAATGCCATATATTCAATTTCTGCCTAATAGACAGCCTCTCTCTCAGAGTCCCAGATTAAATCCTCATATTGAGATGCCTAGATGAACTCCTCAAAGTCAGAGTCCCAGGTGAACTCTCAAATTCAGTGTCCGAGATCAATTCCTGTCACCCAGAGCCCCAAATCTACTCTTATCATTCAGTCTGAGATGAACACCCCACAGTCAGAGACCCAGGTGCGCTCCTTACGGTCAGATTCTTAGATGAACTTCTGTCACTTAAAGTCCCATATGAACTCCTAGACAGAGACATAGATGAAATCCCTAAAGTAAGAGTCCAGGATGACCTCCTCACATTCCGAGTCCCAGATAGACAACCCAAACTCAAAGTTCCAAGACGGCCTCATCACATTCCCAGTCCCAGACAGATGCCTCAGATTTAGAGTCCCAGATGGACTCTTTCCAGTCAGAGACGTAGATCAACTCCTTACGGTAAGAGTCCAAGATGAACTCCTGGCACTCAGAGATACCTGTGAACTCCTCACACTCATAAAGTCCCAGATCAACTCAGGACATTCAGAGTCACCGCCTCTCATCAAAGATCAACCCATTATATTTAGAGGGTGAGCTGAACTCCTCAGATTCAGGGTCCCAGATGACCTAACCATACTCAGAGTTGCAGATGACCTCCTTGCCTTCAGAGTCCCAGATGGACTCCTTGTACTCTGAGTCCCCTGAGATGAATGCCTCAGATCAAGAGTCCCAGACGAATGCCCCAGATTCAGAATCCAGATGACCTCCTCACCTTCTGAAAACCAAATTGATGCCACACATACACAGTCCGAGCTGGAGTTTTTGTAGTCAGATTCCCAGATGAACTCCTCACACTCAGAGTCCCAGATGGACTCCTTGTTGTCAGAGTCCCAGATGAACTCCTCAGATTTAGAGTTCCAGAAGAGTTGCAGATCAACTCCACAAATTCATAGAATGTAGAGACCTGCATTTGCTTTCACCTGAGAAATCAGATAAATATGAGGTTTATCTCTGGACCTGCTGAATATTTTGAAAAACAATTTAACTGAAAGATGCTAACCCCCATGGAAAATGTAGCTTGCAGAAACTCAGTGGGCAGACCGTTGATACCTATTTTCTATGTTATACTTCATCATTTTAACATTCAAATAAGTTATTTACCATGAGTTTGAGACTTTGATCCTGTACAACTTTTCTTACATGGAGGACTCCTCATTACCGAGTTAGCAACATCTATTAAACTACACATCTTAGAATAAACAATGTACCTTTGATATACTATATAATTTTTATGCAAAATGTTTTCTTCTAAACTATTTCCTGCAATCGATATTGAGGTGACTTTTCTGAATAAACCACTACAAACTCAATTTCAATTATATAATCAGGAATCCATGTCACATTTAACCGATAATAGTTTGCGACTGCAAATAGCTATCGTCCACACCATCATGTTTCTGCATTAGAATAACATCCAAATTAATAACAGCACAGAACATCTATCTACCTTAAACCGTAAGTGTTCAGCAGCACCAAATCATCTAATGGACTGTAGAATCTTAAATCTGTTTTTAATAATTCGGTTAGAAGATTATGCATACGAAAATCTAAGCTGCTAAAATCACAATAGCGATTTTTACAATGGATTTAATACTCGGAATAACCAAGTATCCATCCGGTCTGAAAAGATGTGAATGGAAATTTGTTTACTATATAGTTTTCTGACGCTAATACGAATGTTTTCCGGGAAGAACATGGACCGAATTTGATACCTATAAGAGTACTGATCACTAAAGATACAAGACAATAGACATGTGAATCCCGACCATTAGTATAATGTTTCACTCCCAGACAACCGAAACATTAGATTCAAGAATTCCATTCCTTTTTGCATACTAAGTAATGATAATTTTAGAAACATGTTACTGTAAGCAGTTGCTGTCTAAGACAGCAACAGCTTTCAATACCATTGTTTCTAAAATGTAGATCCGCTTTACTCTCGAGACTGTACAATTAACCTTTGAACACCATTTTTACAAGGGTTGATCCAGGATAAATGTGATACAGATACGCGTATATCCATGACGTCTGTGGTTCATTGTTATTTAGAACCCGGTATGGTATTTTCGATCTTTACGAATAAGAATAGCAATCAATATGAATACCAAGTTCTTTTATTTCGAAGAGTATCTTTGATAATCATACAATTTCATTCTTTACAAGCGACAATCTCCTAAGTGCATTACATACTTGCGGGAAGAATTTCTATAACCCGTTGTTAGTATTATTATGATCCCAATCATCTAATTTCAATGACAATCTGCTGAACAATCTAATGAATTGTAAACATAAATGATAGAAAACTAATATTGCTTTGAAATGGTTTAATCAGGTTACCGACCTTTGGTATGTCCATAACATTGTATATATGCTGCAATTCATGGGCCTTGAGGAATTTCATATAAGCTTTAGTTCCATAAGTAATAACCCTGGAGTGGATGAATATTTTGAAAACAATTTGACCGAAAGCTGCTGGTGACTCAGCCACCAACAACTTTCAGTCAAATAAATTTCAAAATATTCATCCACTCCAGGGTTATATCCCTTTAGTTTTAGTTCCATAAGTAATAACTCTGGAGTGGATGAATATTTTGAAAACAATTTGACTAAAAGTTGTTGGTGGCTAATGAAAATACTCTGAAAGAAAGTTGTTGGTGGCCACCAACAACTTTCAGTCAAATTGTTTTCAAAATATTCATTTAGTACAGGGCTATACCCCTTGGAACATGTCTGTACAAATTCAGACGGTTAAAATAGTGCGATGTGCATTTCACAAAAGTCTTTCTCAAGATATAGATACCGTAAGAAATGTTTTCAGACTTTAAAGATATTTTCTTAAATCTGACTAAGTTAGTTCAGGAGGTTATCTCAAAATTTGCTTTCAGAAATTGGCTAATTTGTATTCTAAGAAAATTCCTCATTTGATAACGTTTCTAACGCAGGTTTTGTTTAAGAATGTTTCTTAGCTTAGAAAGTTTTATACGGTCCACTTCTGATCTGTCATCCAAACATATATCACGATCAAATGACGCCACTCAGTCAGATTTTTGTCACAATAAACACACTATAATTGTTTGAATTTAATTATCTATCGATATAATTATTGTATTTTTATAAAGAATATGAAATTATTACTAGATAATTGTTATTATGTCAATTGTTGCAGCCAGGAAAAGAAAAGGTTGGTGTACATATTGGATTTAATGATGCTGAAGTACCTTACTGTCCAATGAGAGCAACAGTAAAATTACTTCAGCAATGAATACCACTTTCTACATAAAATGGAATGAAAGAGGGTAATTTGAAACGTCAGTATTATGTGGTTATAAGTGGCCTTAGAGAATAAAATATAGAACATGGACAAGATACAGTAGATCCTCTGATCTTCATACATATAATTTGCATAAGAAAGCTAGATTATTGAAACTGTCTCTGAATTAGGTAATTTGCTTATGAAAGGTGAATTAAACAATTGATTTTTGGGCTTAGTCTCACCAATTTTTGTGTAATTTTAAGACAAGTAGCTAAATCTGCCAAACTGGTTAAATACTGAGACATGTAAAAGGTGATACTACCATCTGAACTAGTCGATCTAAACTTCTCGCAAGCAAGGAAGTGTATTAGATGCAGTCTCTATATCAGACGCAATGGAACACACTAGATTCCTAAATTCTACCAATTTGGGGATCCGATCTGTAAATAACATTGAAACAGTAAAACACAAGTGTGCATGTTCGGATATCACTGACTGGTTGAGGCAGAAGATCAGCAGCATATATAGCCTCCAAAAGGGACTAAATTATCTTTTGGTAATTGGAAGAGAAATTGAGCAGATGCAAATTTATACATTTTTATCAGAAATAAAATTGTATTGGCTATATTAATCTGACACTTTATTTGACTATGTAATAGAATTAGTAACAAAAACATTATTTTCGAGAATATAGATCAGGCGAGAAAATCCTAAACTCTGAAATTCCACCTTTGAGAGGATGATAAGCGTTCTACGGATATCTAACTCTATGGTCCATACTGTACAGGTATTGTGTATTAATGTCCACATTTGTTTGTGAATGTGGAGATTATCCGACAGTAAAAATACTGTTAGCGTACCACATTCTGTTAAAGCATTGTAACCTGGACCCAGTTAAATAATATTCTCTTGGTCCTTATTTAACGGAGAGTTCTCAAAACCACAGTACAGTGTCTCAGTGAGCAGTTTCCTTAGTAACACTCAAGCCAGCCAAAAACACATTCTGCAGTGTTCTTGAGTAATGTCCATTTGCAGATCAAGAAAAAATGTTTAATTTATCATTGAAATGATTGGCTTGCTTATCAAGCCTGTGTTTCCAGTGACAAAATTTCTAAAATAATCTTATCTTGATCTGCAAATGGACATTTTCTATGAGAAAGTTAAAATTTTTTTGATCAATTTTGAAGATTAACCCTTACCACTTTGATGCCAATATTCTATCTCTTTACGGTGCCAGTAGCAAAGAAACTGGTTTACATTTTTAAACAATTTTGGTGGACGATGTTGCTGTCTACGACAGCACCATCTTCCACTAAATTTGCTTTAAAATGAACACCAGGTTCATTCTTTAATTTAATTTGAAAAGTAGAATTTCTTTTTACATCAGTGTGCTAAGAGTTAGAGTTAAACATGTACAAGTAGCATGTACTTTATTTGCAGAACATATTTCTTTATTTTTAATTTTATCAGGTGGAGGTTTTAATTCAAATACGCCCCCATCTACATTCTAACGCCACACAACACGCCCCTCCCCCACCCCCATCTACACTCTCCCGTCACTAGATAATCTAGATAAGTTTATTTGGATCACAATCAAGGAATTCAGTTTTAGCTACGCCTCGCCCATCCCTAGCTAAGCCCCACCAACGCTTTGCCCATATTGGGATCGATCGATACCCGCACTCCCTGAATGTCAATTTTCAGAAAACTATACAGGTAGGCTGTTGAATATTTTGAAACTAATTTGACTGGGCGCCGTTGCTGCCATAGGCAGCAACAACAGCGCCCAGTCCAAATTTGTATCAAAATATTCAACAGAATGTTTATTATATAGTAAAGACATACAATTCGTACAACTTGACGGACTATTAAGTGTTTATGACGGACTAAATCACGTCATTCATGACATAATTGATTATGACATCAGCCTACCTGTGACATTGTTGATTATGATGTCATATGATTGAGCAATAAACTGTATTCATCCATTTCTGGCATTAACCTGGCCATATTGCTTAGTTACATTTGAACCAAGAAATACATGTATCTCAGGTTTAACCCTTTAATGCTTATGATTGGTTAAGAAAATTAAGCTTTTGTAAAAATAGCCATTTACAGGTTGAGACCTATTTCAGAAATTTACTACTGAAATGACTGGCTTGCTTATCGAGCCAGTCATTCTAGGTGTAAATTCTTTAAAATGTTTTCTTGCCCTGCAAATGGACATTCTCAAGAACATTTTTTGCCCAGCATGACCATTAAAGGGTTAAATAAAATCTGTTGAATGTTTTAAAACTAATTTGACTGGAAGATGTTATTAATACATTAAGTGACTGTGGCTTCGGGTCAAAATAGTTTGAGGGTTTATCCAAAGAAATGTGTTACATTGTAAACAATCTGTCATATGACTTAATGGGTAACATCAGACAAATATTTACTGTATATATCTCTAGCCTAGTCCTGCTCAGGCAGATAACATGGATAAGGCAACTAAATCTAAGTAGTCCCCCTCGGGTGGGTGGGGAATTACTGACATTTTTAACCATTTAATGGTCAAGCCTGCCAAAATTGGTCATTGTAGTGATATGTTAATTTGAAGGTCAAGAAAAACCATTTTTTATTATTATTATTTTTCTTTACAGGAATGACTTGGCTGAGTAAACGAGACAGTAATACGGAGCCAGTCAGCTCTGTAACAGAGCCAGTCATTAGTGGTAAATTTTCAAAAACAGTCTTCTCTTAGCATGCAGCTGGGCAAATATTTTGGTTTTATCGATCAACATTGACCATAAAAATGTTTAACCAAAAGTCTATTTATCTATTATAACTGGCATACTAGTCTAAATCTGTGGCACTTCTGATCTAACGAAATGATAATTTATGTTTTCACAAGATGAAACCAATTAGACTGTAATTGACCCTGTAATAGTCAAATCTGGTCAAGAAAATCTAATTATTTCCCTTTTGAAAATCCATTTGCAGGGCAAGAGAAGACTATATTTTGAAAATTTACCACTGGAATGACTGGCTCGGTTACTGAGCCAGTCATTCCAATGTTAAATTATCAAAAATAGTCTTTTCTTGTCCTGCAACTATCCATTCTGCAAGACAACTTCAGCAGCCCGGTTTTAGCCTATGACCAGTAAATGGTTAAGATGTATGCAGTAACAGCTGCCAATTCAATTAGCTTCAAAATAACATACAACTCATATATCTCTTACATCTTCTATAAGGATACGACCTTAGTTAATTTGTTGTTTTCCGCTAATTTTCATGCATATGTTCTCATAAAACATGTTTAGTTGCGACTCACGTATAGCATCCAAAAACTAAGTTATTCCATCAGTCCGTTTGTCTGTCAAGCTTCTAGCGCTTCTGACAAAGATATTTATGTTGCAACTCCAGTGCACACTCCACACAGCACCAACACCTACAACTGGTGTACGCACACATACATAGACATGAGCGAAAAAACACTGAAGCAAGTGTGATACACTAGTGTTGCAACACAGTTGGCAGGTGGCTTTGTTAGAAACATTTAAGAAATTGGCAGGCAGGCAGCCAGCCAGCCAGGCAGGCAGGCAGGCAGGCAGGCAGGCAGACAGACAGACAGACAGACAGACAGACAGACAGACAGACATACAGACAGAGACTATTACCTGATATTGCGCCTTTTTCTCGAGTACCAGTTATTCCACCAGTCGTCTGATTGGTCAGTTCCTTGGCCGGTACCTTGAATAGAGTAAAGACATCCATGACAGTATGAAGGCCCATGGGGAGAGGAAGCAGTGGTCTATGCGCACACTCTCATGTCAATGGTCAATTATCTCATCCAGCAATCACAGGTATAGGAGGCAATATATTCAAATCACTTAATAATCACGTGTGACAATAATGTATGTAGCATCACTTGCATGGATTTGTTTGCTCTGCAGTGTTGTATGATGACGCAATGACATAATCAAGTTTGTATAAGATCTCTTAGCTGCAGCACTGAATTAAATTATATAAAATCTTCATTTAGCCCTTCAATGATCAAACCTGACAAAATGGGAAATGTCCACTTGCAGGTCAAGAGGCCCTTTTTAAAAATTTATCACTGGAATCGAGCCAGTCATTACAGTAGTAAATTTTCTTGGCCTACTAATGGCTATTTTATATGAGAAAGTTGAAATTTTCTTGACAAGACTTGACCATTATCCCTTTAACACTCAAGCGGGCCAAAAAAAGCTTCTGTAGTTGTCCATTTACAGACAAAGCGGACTATTTTTGAAAATTTACAACTGGATTGACTGGCTCGACAACCAGGCCAGTCATTCCAGTGGTCAATTTTCAAAAATAATCTATTGGTCATCAAATGGATATCCTCTTTGAGAAAATTTTTATTTTCTTGAACAGATTTGAGGTTTACACTTATACATCAATTCAGAGTATGTGGAACAATGGGAAGTAGCGATATTGTACATTTCAGTGTTGTCTGCGATTAACCCTTGGTCAAGCTGACCACAGACAGCTTCTGCAGTTGACCTAATTTTGAGGAGTCAATTTTCAGGGTATGAGGTGGCTATTTTGAAAATTTAAAACTGGAATGTCTGGTTGGATCTACACACTGTCCAGGTGATTAATTATAAATGATATATCCATCAATTAACATCCTGTTTGGCAATTTATGGAGCATCGATGTGAATAACACATTATTTATTTTATCTTAACATCCCTTTCACTAATGAAATTCCCCATACCTCATTTTCAAAACAAACACCTAGGAGGAAAACTGGTGAATATTTTGAAATTAATTTTACTTAGGCAGCAACGGGTTCCTGTCAAATTAATTTCAAAAAAATCCAACAGAATAAGTTTTAGATCGTAACAAACTTACTGTTTTCAGGGATTTGTCAGTGAAAGGGTTAACTCTAACACAACCCAAAAACTGCTTCTGCGGCGGACTTCAGAAATGTCCATTTTCAGACCAAGACAGGACTCGATAACAAAGCTAGATATCCGAGCCAGTCATTTCACTGGTAAATTTATTTAAATAATCTTCTCTTGTTCTGCAAATTTACATTTTCTGAGAAACTAAATTTTCTTGAACAAATTTTATGGTCAAAGGGTTAATTGCATAACTTATCATCTACACCGATCTAGGTCCTCCGCTTTCTAACATAATCATAATAATAAACTGTTTCAGGTATAGTAACCAGAACAACAAGACTGCTGTAGATTGAAGATATATGACACAACATATTTAAAAATACATAATGCTTATTGACTGAGCAAAACCAACTATTAACATAATCCTCAAATTTGTATGACAAAATTTGAAGTCTTATAAAAAAATGAGATTTAAAAAAAAAATTTATCCCTTGAATGACTGGCCCAGTTACCGAGCCAGTCATTTCAGTGGTAAACTTTAAAAAACATTTCTTGGTCTACAGACCAAGACAATTTAAAAAAAAAGTTTACCACTGAAATGACTGGCTCAGTAACTGAGCCAGTCATACTGAGCCAGTCATTCCAGGGATAAATTTTCAAAAATTTGTATTTCTTAAGACTACGGCGGAAGCCGTTTTTGGTTGATTTCAGTAACAATGTGTTAATACAGGAAATTAAGTCAGTCTAAGTGACTCGACTTTATTAGTCACTTAAAATTACAGGTAACTATACAATGAGTTAAAACAACAGTAACTGCACGCGGAAATTCTACACGGTATATATATATATGTGGGTTTCACTAGAAAGCACTGAACAGCGTAGTGATGCACCTATTCCCTACAAACACATAAGTCTTTATGATAAAGAGATCTTTGAAATGATGGCGTAAACATTATCTCTGTCCATAACATGCCTCAGGGCAAGGATACTGAGTACATTAAACCTGGCTAAAAGGGACACTCACAGTAGCCCACTGCTCGCTAAATACACATTGTTACTTAATTAAACTCATTTGTTATCGCAAATGACATTTGAGGAGGGAGTGGGTAGTCTTGCTTATGGTAGGTGGTTAGAAACCCACCCAACTTTAAACAAGCTATAGGCATTTCAACTAGAATGGTCATTAGCAATAAGTAGAACTGTAATGAGTTGAGCAGACTTGTAACAAGAAAACAGAGGCCATGTTTCTTTATGCATCAACTTCTATTGAACAAACACTTTTATGGCCTTTAGTCATCAATATTATATCTCCCAAATTCCGGCCTAATCTGTTCAATGGCTCTAGAGACAAAGTTGCTTTCATGAAAACCTGGCCATCCAAGATGGCCGCCCAACCATTTGGCCAATTAAACTTGGTTCAGCTCGTGCCCTAAATAATATTTTATGAGTTTTGAATCAATTGCTCAAACAGTTTTGGCGAAGATTTTAAAAAACATTTCTAAAAATCAACCAAAATCTATGATGGCCGCATGGCAAATTGGCCGATCGGCTCCGTTTGACCAAACTTGAATCTCTATGCTCTAAGGATGCTTTCTGCCAAATAAAATTGAAATCGGACCAGTAGTACTCGAGAAGACATTTTAAATTTTCCATTGCTTTAGCATGGGAGACTTTGGCGGGAAAACGATCCAAGTTGGCTACCAAACTGTTTATCCGACAGTTTCGAAAATGGCAAATTTGAGATTAGAATACCCAAAAATACATATAAAACCAATTTCGGCCTCAAAATCCATCAAACAAAAAAATCCAATATGGATGGTAAACGTGCTATATTTTGATTGGCCCATGGTGGCCAGGTTATTTGATGGATCAACTTCCCTTGAACAAACTTTAATGGCCCTTAGGCCATAATCATATCTGCAAAATTTTGGCTAGAACCCTTCAGCGGTTCTGGAGTTGTTTTCGCTAAAACTAGGTCAACCAAGATGGCTGCCGAACCATTTGACCAATCAAGCTCCCTTGAACAAACTTGGTTCAGCTCGTGCCCTAGATCATATTTCATGAGATTTGCATCAATCCCCTCAGGGGTTTCAGAGATTTTTAAAGACATTTCTAAAAATCGCCCAAAATCCAAGATGGCCACTGGCCAAATTGACTGATCGACTTCGTTCAAACAAACATGAATCCTTATGCACGAACGATGCTTCCTACCAAATATAATTGAAATCGGCCCAGCGGTTCTTGAGAAGTCATTTAAAGAAAAAGCTGATGGATGATGGACAGACGACGGACGGTCGCCACAACATAAGCTCACTTGGCCTTTCAGGCCAGGTGAGCCAAAAAATCCAATATTTAGCTCCAAACGCAGTTGTCTGTCATAGTAGACATCTCTGTCAAAATTAATTAACTCTTTTAATCATAAAATTTGTTCAAGAAAACTTATATTTTCTCATAGAAATTGCCCATTTAACCTTTTAATGGTCAAATTTGGTCAGGAAAATCAAACTATATGCTTCTCAAATGTCCATTTGCAATTCCAGTAGTAAATTTCCAAAAATAATCTTCTCTTAGCCTGTAAATGGATACCGCAAAGGCCAGTTTTTACCGGCTTGACCATTATATGGTTAAAGACTAATAGATTAATTTTCAAAATTCATCACTGGAATGACTGACTCAGCTATTGAGCCAGTCATTCGAGTGGTAAATTTTCAAAAAGGTCCTATCTTTATCTGCAAATGGACATTTCTCAAGACCATCGCAGAGGCTGTTTTGGCCAGCGTAAGTGTAAATGGGTTAATTTAGAGAAATCAACATTTAGCCAACCATGAAATGTGCAATATTTTGAAAACCACTTAACTGAAAATCCTTGCTGTCTAAAGCCTTCAGTCAATTGGTTGTCAAAATAATCAGTGCGCAGGAGTAAAATCCTATACATACACTCACTGACAGGCACAGGCTATGAATATAGTTAAATTAGAACGAAGAGATTTAACCCTATAACACTCACATCAGCCAAAAAATGGCTTCTGCAGTGGTCTTGATAAATGTCCATTTGCAGACCAAGAAGAATATTTTTGAAAATTTACCACTGGAATGTCTGGCTCAATAACGGAGGCAGTCATTCCAGTGATAGGTTTTCAAAAACAGTCTTCTTTTGGTCTGCAAATGAACATTTTCTATGAGAAAATATTTTTTATGAGAAAATTGAAATTTTATTTAACAAATTTGAGTGTTAAAGGGTTAATAAACTCCACCCTTATGTAGAAAAGCCCTGCCCCTATGTAGACCTAATCCACCACAATGCAGAAGCACACCACAATCTCGGGACATAGCTGATTATCGACAATAAAAGTATATTCATTTTCTACATAGTTCTACATAGTTACATCGATTGATCCATCAACACACACTAACGCCCAATCTAGCAAGTGAATGTTTACTCTTACGCCTACAACACACTGACTAACTAGAGAAAGGTAGAACACAGGTGTAAAAACAAACCACACAATCTGACATATTTCTAGACTTTGGATTTTTTTTTATCCAAAAGAAGTATTTCTCATTAATGGCCAATCTGGCGAAAACCAGTCTTGAATGTCCATTTTCAGGTAAAGAAGACTTTCAATTTTTACCAGTGGAATGACTAGCGCAGTACCCCATGCCAGTCATTCCAGTTAAATTTTCAAAAATAGTTCTCTGTTGATAGTCTTTCTTTTCTAAATATCAACGCTTTAACACTTGAATTTGTTTTTAAAATTTTCAATTTTATCATAGAAAATATCCATTTGCAGACCAAGAGAAGACTATTCTTGAAAATTTATCACTGAAGTGACTGGCTCGGGTATCGAGCCAGTCATTCCCAGTGATAAATTTTCAAAAATAGGCTTCTCTTGGTCTTCAAACAGACATTTTTTAAGCCCACTACAGGTGCAGTTTTTAGCTTATATGAGTGTTAATGGGTTAAGAGCGAGATATTTAATCAGACAGTAGTACATGGTGTAAACAATAGCTTCCAGGCACAATAAAAAAACTCACAAATATCTTAATGAGCTATAAACGAAGAAATGTACATATTTTTTTATCAAATTTTTCGCAAGAGTGATTAAGTTTGATTACAAAATACTTGTAGACATTTTATTCAATTTAATTATCTCAACTATTGCGTAGTACTCTGTGCACAATACTAGAATGTAGAAATGCAATATGCAAGGTGAATCCACGCTGTTGTGTAACACGTTTAGATAACTTTACTTTGCGTGAACCATTGGTCTACTAAAAACTAAACTAGCACGCATTTGATCAAACTATTGACTGAGAACTTGGGGTGTGCATTTGACAAAACAAAGTTGTTGAAAGCTGTTGCTCGATTATAATAGTCACATCAATATAGCACCCAAAATACTTTCTAGACCAGTTAGCATAAATAAGGTTTCTAACCCTTTAACACTCAAGCTGGCCAAAAGTGGTCTTGAGAAATGTTCATTTACAGACCCAGAAAATTGAAAATATTTGAAAATTTACCACTGGAACGACTGGCTCGATAACCGAGCCAGTCATTCCAGTGATAAATTTTAAAAAAATAATAATTTTCCGGTCTGCAAATGGACATTTTCTAGATGAAAATACAAAATTTCTTGAACAGATTTGAGGGTTAAAGGGGTAAATGTTTAAATAAATCTCTAAGCTAACTCACTCAGAGCGGAACAAACGCTAAATTAGTCACTGTTTGTGCAAAAAATCCTTGTCATGAATTAGACCTTTGAAATGTCATTTTAATAGCTAATTGTTCCATGATGAAATGATGTGTAACAATGAACAATGAACGAGTTATTATTTAACTCTTTCATGGCCGAGCTGCCCAAAACCACCCTCTGTAGTGGTCGTGAAGACCGTTCAACTACAGGCCATGAGAAGACTATTTTTGACAATTTTACCATTGGAATGACTGCCTCGATAATCGAGCCAGTCATTCCACTGATAAATTTTCAAAAATTGTCTTCTCTTGACCTGCAAATAGACATTCGCTAAGCGAAAATGTGTATTTTCTTGGAAGACCTTGACCAGTAAAGTGTTAATGTTCTCATGTTCCATTAAATTTAGAAACATTTTCACTAGGAAATAGACAAATTTCCCAATCAGGTAAAATGAGGAACAACGTAGAAAGAAAATAGAAAAAAGTCCTAACTTCATACGGAGTACATAACCTCAGTGCACAACGAATGATAAACAACAGCATGCATCTATTAGACATTATTTCATGGAAGTGCAAAAACCCCAACAACATTGTTTATAATTATCAGTCAGCGATGAGTTTGCCATGGTTTGGATAAATTCATAGGAAATGAGCTCCACATTTTAACAACTCATTGACCGAATTCTTCTGATTACTAAATTTTATGGATAAGCAACATATCTTCCGGATAACAGGAAGTGAAAAAATACTTTATAAACTCATAAACTCCTATGTAATCCGCACATCATAGATTAATGTTTTTTATCAGATTTACAACACAAGTAGCAAGACAGTAACCGTAAGCGAAATGGTAGAGCAGTAGCAGTGGCAATGAAGGAATCTGATCTGTCACTCAAGTATCCGACGTTGTAATCAATTACGTCACAGCTCCATTATGAAAATTGAAATGTCTGTCATGAAAGTGAACAATTTATATGTCTTTGATGATTTATAATTTAATAAACATTTTGTTTGACATTTTGAAATTAATTTGACTGGGAGCTATTGCTGCCATAGGCAGCACGGCAGCACCAACTCCCAGTCAAATTAGTTTCAAAATATTCAAAAGCTTACCTGTATAGTTTCCTTGAAATTTAGATTCTGTGAATTCAGGATTCAAAGTTTCAAATCGATTTCAACATGTGCAAAACGTCAGCGGAAAGTAGCTAGAAATGGGCGGGACATAGCTAGAAATAGGCGTGACATAGCTAGAAATGGCAGGACATATGTAGAAATGGGTGGAACATAGCTAAAAAATGGGTGGGACACAGCTAGAAATGGGTAGGACATAGCTAGAAATGGGTGGGGCATAGCTTGAAATGGATGGGCCATAACTAGAAATGGTGGGACCTAGCTAGAAATGGGTGGAACATAGCTAGAAATGGGTGGGACATAGCTAGAAATGGGTGGGACATAGTTAGAAATGGGTGAGACACAGCTAGAAATGGGTGGGACATAGCTAGAAATGGATGGGACATAGCTAGAAATGGGTGGGACATAGCTAGGAAATTGGCGGGACATAGCTAGAAATGGGTGGGACATAGCTAGAAATGGGTTGGCATCGCTAGAAATGGGTGAGACAGAGCTAGAAATGGGTGGGACATAGCTAGAAATGGGCGGCATAGCTAGAAATGGATGGGACATGGCTAGAAATGGGTAGGACATAGATAGAAATGGGCGGCACATAGTTAGAAATGGGACAGACATAACTAGAAATGGGTGGGACATAGCTAGAAATGAGTGGAACATAGCTAGAAATGGGTGGGACATAGGTAGAAATGGGTGAGACACAGCTAGAAATGTGTGGGACATAGCTCAAAATGGATGGGACATAGCTAGAAATGGGTGGGACATAGCTAGAAACGGATGGGACATAGCTAGAAATGGGTTGGCATCGCTAAAAATGGGTGAGACAGAGCTAGAAATGGGTGGGACATAGCTAGAAATGGGCGGCATAGCTAGAAATGGATGGGACATGGCTAGAAATGGGTAGGACATAGATAGAAATGGGCGGCACATAGTTAGAAATGGGACAGACATAACTAGAAATGGGTGGGACATAGCTAGAAATGAGTGGAACATAGCTAGAAATGGGTGGGACATATCTAGAAATGGGTGGGCCATAACTAGAAATAGGTGCGACATAGCTAGGAATGGGTGGATCACAGCTAGAAATGGGTGGGACATAGCTAAAAATTGGTGGGACACAGCTAGAAATGGGTGGGACATAGTTGGAAATGGGTGGGCATAGCTTGAAATGGATGGGCCATAACTAGAAATGGATGGGACATAGCTAGAAATGGGCGGGAAATAGCTAGAAATGGGTGGGACATGGCTAGAAATGGGTGGGAAATAGCTAGAAATGGGTGAGACACAGCTAGAAATGGGTGGGACATAGCTCAAAATGGATGGGACATAGCTAGAAATGGATGGGACATAGCTAGAAATGGGTGGGACATAGCTAGGAAATGGGCGGGACATAGCTAGAAATGGGTGGGACATAGCTAGAAATGGGTGGACATCGCCAGAAATGGGTGAGACAGAGCTAGAAATGGGTGGGGCATAGCTAGAAATGGACGGGACATAGCTTTAAATAGGCGGGACATAGCTTGCAATGGATACCTCTATAGCAGCAGCAGAACAGATATACAGACCCACAAAATAACTTTCTTCCTAGCCGCATGTCCAAACTTGTTGTCCATCAGCAGCCACTGTACTCCAAGCAGTTGTATGGACAGATGGATGAACCAAGAAAATAATAGGCTTCCTCTTCATCATGTCCAATTAAGCACCTGAATGGACCTTTCCATTTTTTGCTATACCCATCCAATCTCTAGTTAAGCTTCACCCCCACCTCGCTTGTGTTTGGATCGTTCGATCTCGTGAACTCCCTGACTATCAATTTTCAGAAAACTATACAAGTTGTTTAATAACATACAATTTGTATGTGTCGGACCATTAAGAGTTAAAGACAGGCCACATAGAACCATTTATGACGTAATGATTATGATGTCATCCTACACCCAGCTTAGCTGATTATGACGTCAGACTAACAATGAATACTCTGGAAGGTGAATTAATAACCCTTTCACTAATAAATTTCCATATCTTAATCTCAGGGCCAGCAAACAGGAAAGCTGATGAATATTTTGAAATTAATATAAATGGAAGCCCTTGGCAGCAGGCTATGCTATAAACAGTAAAGAATGTACTTTTTCAGGGATTCGTTGGTGAAGGGTTAAAATTAAGCTAAGTTAGCAAATTAAAATCAAAATATGGCAGCAGAGACAGAAGCAAAATCTTAAATCCCCCCCTTACCCTGCCCCCAGTGGACAACATGTGAGACAATAAAGAATGTATATCATAGGCCTCATCGAATGCTTTGTTGCAAATACAAATTAAATGACACAGTACATGTATGCAAAAATCATATTGATAATTGATTAAATATTTCGACTTATTGCGGAGTAAGAAAATTTATTCACATTCCATTCCTTACAACCACAAAAAAAATCCTCCATTCTGTATAGCGGTGACAGTGAAAAGATGAACAAATAAATGCGGAGACTGTTAGTGTTCAGAAGAAATCCATATCAATCAATAGGCAAAATTACGCCATTATTCACACAACAGGAAGTTATGTCATAACAGCGGTTTGAGTCAAGGCTATACAACTGAGATGTGCTTGTCATACTGCCAGGAAAACATCTTTATTCGCCACACGTTCTGTGTGTAGGTGGATGTGAATCTCATGACGATATAAAACAAAAATAAACTCCGCTTTCGTCAAACAACTAGTCAGATCTTATAGATGGATGGATTCATTTATAGC
The DNA here is from genome assembly GCA_034401795.1 of Chaetoderma sp. LZ-2023a. Taxonomy (NCBI): domain Eukaryota; kingdom Metazoa; phylum Mollusca; class Caudofoveata; order Chaetodermatida; family Chaetodermatidae; genus Chaetoderma; species Chaetoderma sp. LZ-2023a. The sequence goes on from CM067360.1 coordinate 60,790,208, forward strand.
TACGCTCCGTCCACTTTTCCGCGCATTGAAATCGATTTATATACTCTTTAACCCTTTAATGGTCATGCCAGCCAAAACTGGCCTGCGTTATGGTCTTGTCAACTGTCCATTTATAGGCCAAGAGAATACAATTTTTGAAAATTTACCACTGAAATGACTGGCTCGATAACCGAGCCAGTCATTCCAATGATAAATTTTCAAAAATTGTATTCTCTTGACCTATAAATGGTCATTCATTAAGATGTTTAGATTTTCTTAACCAAATACGACCATTTTGAGTTATGTTCGACTATAACTTTCTCATATCAGCAAAAAACGCCAGTCCAGTTGTAGAACAAGACAATTTTTTGAAAATTTACCACTGTAATGACTGGCTCGGTCATTCCAGTGGGAAATTTTCAAAAATAGTCTTCATTTGGTCTGCAAATGGACATTTTCTATAAGAAAACTGAGATTTTCTTGAACAAATTCGAGGGTTAAATAAAGGGCTAACGGGATAAATACTTTGAATCCTGAATTCCCAGAACTCCAATTTCATCGTAATTATACAGGTAAGCTGTTAAGTATTTTGAAACTAATTTGACTGGGAGCTGTTGCCGATTTGGTTTATTAAATTGTAAATTCGTCAAAGACATTATGTTTGCGACGACTTCAAGTTCTAGTGACATAATCAATTATGACATCAGATACTTGAGTCACAGATCGGATGCCTCCAATGACGCCTTGCTCCAGAAAATTCCACTATCACCCTTCCAGGCCAATAATATACGTGAAAGTGTGCATACTGTAATTTTGTGTCTATATTGTGCATTTTTTTGCTCATTTTGCTCCAGGCCAGAAGGGGGTTGCGTATTATGCATTAGTATAAACTTTTATCACATTTTGTGGCTCAGAATTTTGGGTCAGAACGTCCTCCCTGATGTACAATTCAGCCCGAAAATGCGATATCATCAAAGGGAAACCGCTCTTTCCGTTTGCCTGCCGTATTATAATAACCAATATTGTGCGTTACATTGTGTGTAATAATTGTATTCTATGTAATGTGTAAATCTTACGTGTATGATTCTTAAATGATGAAATAAAACTCAAACTGACAAGTCATTGTACATGTATTATCATAAACCAACATAAAATGACCCAAAACAATGTAAGAAATAAAAAGAGGTTAGATCCCTTCTTAAGTTGGATGACCAAACTAAAGCTCTTTTGTGATTGGAGGCATTCCGCTGAACTTTATCTGAACTAGAAGGAGACCTCCCAAATAAAAACGGATTTTGCAACGTCGCAAATGCAAACATCACAAATTAATAATAAATATATACAGAAGATAATGTTTTTAAAACAATTTGAGCAATAAATTCACTATTACCTCATCAGTAAATGTATTCGGCAGTATATTTACTGGCAAGATTTTTGTTGGTTACATTACATTCTACCGAGTATTGATCGCCGTATTAATCAGCTATAGGACGAGTTTATGCCATCACTCTCGTAGCTACGCGAAGCTCCCCTCCTATTTGTGGATTGCGCAAGTCTCTAACCGGGTACTACTATTAGCCTCTTCGCGCTACTCTGGTAACAACCTAAACTCGTTCTATAGCCCAATACATCACATGATTTCTATTTATTATATTTACGCCATTTTATGTCAAACTTGGGATTAATTTTGATGAAATAAACAATGTTGATTAAAATATACGCAATATTTAGGCGGTCCCAATTAATAATTTCAGTCCTGCGATGATGGAAATAAGGTATACATTAAGCATAGGCGTAAGATGGTAAGAATTTCTAGAGTAAAAAATTTAGACTATGTTCCAATTTAGTGTTATTTTTTGTATCATTTTTAAAATAAATTTTCTTGAAATATGCATAATAAAAGTCACCACCCTTTCTCAGAGGTTTGGATTTAAAGAATTTACAGACCTTGTCCTATTAGAAGCCGTGGTTACTAATGAGCATTTTACGGTCCCAGATTTCATCAGTGGGAAAAATGTTTTGCAATCTTTCTGAACTATGACTGCATGTTGTATACCAGTAAAAGGCTGTTTTGCCTCATATTTTGTCCAAGTTTGCCCTGCGTGTTATCAATTAGTGCGCAATACACACACAAAATTACGGTAATACTATTATCTTAATACAAAGTTGAAGAATTAATTCTGATGATTACAGGGTTGATACAACAGCCCCGATACAACAAATACTAAAAAATACAAGAAATGCTCTGATGAATGTTTTATAACTCATATGGCTGCCAGCTAACTCCGACACCAAGCAGCAATAGATTTCAAAATATTTCAACAGCCTACCAGTACAATGACGCCTAATAACCGGTTATTCATACTAGATATAAAACGTACCATACTGAATCAAAATTATTGTACCTTTAACCCTACTACCGGCCAAAAAACGGCTTTCAAAACACCCTTCACTTGACCTGTAAACTGACATTTCACAAGACAACTGCAGATGCTGGTTTTGCCTTTAGCCTCATTCCAGCCAAAAACAGATTCTGCAGTGGTCTTGAGAAATGTCTATTTGCAGGCCAAGAAAATACTATTTTTTTAAATTTACCACTGGGATGACTGGCTCAATAACTGAGCCATAAATTTTCAAAATTACTATTCGCTTGGCTGTAAACTGACATTCCACAAGGCGCCTGTTTGACCGCCTTAAACATTAACCCTTCAACCCTCATATCAGCCAAAAGCGGCTTCTGCAGTGGTCTTGAGAAATGTCCATTTGGAGACCAAGAGAACTATTTTTGAAAATTTATCACTGGAATGAGTGGCTCGATAACCGAGCCAGTTGTAAATCTTCAAAAATAGTCTTCTCTTGGTCTGCAATTGGACATTTTCTATGAGACAAACTTAAGGGTTAAAGTGTTAAACAGATTCAAGCACATTCCAATAGATTTCCACTATCTTACGCATGCAGATAGCATTATAACGAGGATTTGATTTGTGCGTCATTGTTGGCAAAACAGCAGATGTGCCAGAAAGAATGGGGGGATATTCCATGGAAGCGCATACAATTTGTGAACCATATGGTGCTGCAGATTACATCCAATATCAAGATCTTATGTGTATTATTAAGTAGAGCAATGATAGATTCTAGCGCACAGAAATAATAACATCCAGGTACGAAAGGGAAATCTGAAGACAGCGCACTAATACTGGAGCTGTATACGAATAACTGCGCTTCAAAATACCATATGGATACAGGTCACTTAGTACATGTGTGATGGTGGTTGTGGTCGTGGAGGCGGTGATGATACGGATGTGAAAGGCAGTAGCTGTGGTCGTGGTGGAAATAATAAACTGAAATTTCTATCTCTACCACAACCACAAATATCGCCCAGCTCAAACTGGGTGAATAATTTACAAACTGATTGAATGAATATTATTGTTGCCGAGAGGTCAGCAGCAGTTTTAGGTCAAAATTACAGTAACACCATTCAGTATATTTTATATTTAACCCTCAAATTAGTTCATGAAAACTTCAATTTTTGTTAATAGAAAATATAAATTTGCAGACCAAGAGAAGTCTATTTTTTTTAATTTTACCAGCTCAGTTATCGAGCCAGTCATTCCAGTGGTAAATGTTAAAAAATAACTTGTCATGGTATGAAAATGTACATTTCTGATGCCCACTGCAGAAGGCATTTTGGCCACCTTGAGTGTTAAAGGGTTAATGCCCTAGAATCCATGTAACAATGACTTCAAACGCCGCGAAAAGTTCAAGTGCTTAGCGCATTTATTGCTGAATCATTGGATTAGAAGTAAATCCTTTCCCATAACGAGTGTTTATTTGCATAATTATGCTATTGCTGAAAGTTGTTGTGGGACACATTTTAAGTGACCATCTTTCTAACTAAACACCTGGGGCTAGTTTCACAAAGTACGGCGTAAATATCACACGAAGCATTCTGATTGGTCCGTTTTCTACTTTACGACCGGGCATAAGTTAAGCACCTTTGTGAAACTGTATAAACTCGGACTAAAAAAGTGATAACGATTCTAATGCACCAACATTCTTTGAGAATGTTTTATTTTTTTAACAGCGTTTATTTTAATGTTAGATTAATGACTGAGCATATGAGAGTCCTAATTAACAGATTGGTTTTACATTTATCTAATGTCATCCTTTGTTGAGCACATTAAGTGATGATCATAGATAGCATGGTAATTAATGTTGTCAAATATTAGAAAATAACTAATAATCCTGGAGCTATTCAATACAATGTCTTTCATTAGCATAACTATCAAACATCAAACGTTTAACACTCAAATTTGTTTAAGAAAATTTAAATTTTCTCAGAAAATTTCTATTTGCAGACCAAGAGAAGAATATTTTTGAAAATTTACACTGCAATGACTGGCTCGGTTATCGAGCCATTCATTCCAGTGATAAATTATCAAAAATAGTCTTCTCTTGGTCTGTAAATAGACATTTCTCAAGACCACTGCAGAAGCCTTTTTTTGGCTGATATGAGTGTCAAAGATTTAACTGATTTTATGGAAATTTGAGATCACCAATCAAATCTATGTATACAAGTTTGGAAGACTTCCGCCATATGGTTAGTCCAGCCAAGTTTATTTGAAATTATGAAATCTGGTAAGCAGCTTTAAATTAAGAGTTGTCTTTTAAATCAGAAGTTGACTTTTCTGAAAATCCAAGATGCCCATCAGAATAATTGACCAATCAGATCTCTGTAGCATATATTCAGAAGCATATGACTATTTGAAGCAAGTTTGTGTGAAATCAGGTTACCCATTAATGAGGCGTTTTCAATTTCATTGGTCAATTTCCATGAACACTGCAGAAGTTGTTTTTGGCCGACTTGAGGGTTAAAGGGTTAATGTTTTCAGACATTATAAAATAACTCCTAATCCTGTCGCAATACAATGTCTTTCATTAGCATAACTATCAACACATCAAACTATTAACCCTTTAAGACCATAAACAACAGATTCTTTATGATGTAAGGGTTGTTCTGGTGAATATTTTCAAACCAGTGAGACTGGGAGATATAGCTGCCTACGGTTTTGTCAAGGTAATGAGAGTGGTTACAGTTGCTAGCAATGTTGGTGTATTTGATGCTCATGTTATGCTATTAGCGGTGTAGGTGGTGGCATGGTGTTAGTGGTGGTAGCTGTGTGGTGGTGGTAGCTGCATAGTAGCGGTAACAGTGGTGGTGGTGGTTGTAGTGGTGGTAGCTGCGTGGTAGCGGTAACAGTGGTGGTAGTGGTAACAGTGGTGGTGGTGGTAGTGGTAGTGGTAACGGTGGTGGTGGTGGTGGTAGTGGTAACGGTGGTGGTGGTGGTAGTGGTAACGGTGGTGGTGGTGGTGGTGGTAGTAGTGGTAATGGTGGTGGTGTTGGCGGTGGTGGTAACGGTGATGGTGGTCGTAATGGTGGTGGTGGTAGCGGTGGTGGTGGTAGTGGCCACGGCGGTGGTAGTGATAATTTGTGACAATGGTGATGAATCATGGTCTTGCTGTGATGAATGTGCATGGTGCTGGTGCTGGTCTTGTGTTGAGTTGACATTAGCAGTTATGGCCAAAGGGCTGAGCCTAAAATGTTTTTTCTTTACAGATGTAGTTAGAAGTAATTTGATAGGCAGAAATTATAACATAGGGAAAACAACCTGTAACAGGGATTGGCTTGTGTGTGTGTGTGTGTGTATGTGTGCGTGCATGAGGTCTGGCGTGAGCACATGGGTGTTTACCGGTATGTGCATCAGCTTGTATATAAGTTTTTACGAGGATGAGGATTAGGTCAGATAAAGTATCCTTGACCTGATGGATTAATACAGAAATAACCTCACATACAAATACAGCTAAAACACACATAGGATTTAATCTTTGACAGGTAAAAAATATGAAATCTTATTGATTGCTATAACACAAAGGTGAGCGATGAAAATTTCTGTTGTTTTCTCGGAAGCTAGAAAATTTAATGATTTTTATCAAATCAGGTCCAGAGAAAACTGCTGCATCAAGTCATATACATTTACAGTTATATCCACATCAAGTCTGTTCAGCAAACCACCTCTCAAGAGAACCATATTTTTGCTCTAAACAGCATATATAGTCACCTGTATAAACCCGGTAACAGATGACATCTACATAGCTCATTTTCATGGCAATCATACAGGAAAACTGTTGAATATTTTGAAATTAATTTAATTGGAAGGCTTCCATTCAAATTAATTACAAAATATTCAACACACTAAGTTTTATATTGTAAAGAATTTCTTTTTTCAGCGATTTCTTGGTGAAGGGTTGTTGTAGAAAAATTAAATTATAAGAGATTATTTTTTAAATTTTACCACTGGAATGTCTGGCTCCGTTATCGAGTTGAAACTAAATTTCAAGGTATCTATACAGCAGGGCTGGGGTAACTGTAACTTGTAACTGTAACTGACTGTAACTTAGTTACATTTTTCATGTAACTGAAGTAACTTGTAACTGAAGAATTTTTTCAGTTACAGTAACTGAAATGTAACCAGTTACATTGCAGAGGTAACCAAAATTTCAGTTACTTTTCAGTTACTTTTCAGTTACTTTTCAGTTACATTTGAAACTTTTATAACAAATTTATTCTGATTTTCGTAATTTGCAGCATAGCTGCCGTTATGCATGTGCCACACCAATATCCCAACTTCAACACAATCATTCAGGTAAGCTGTTGAATATATTCAAGCTAATTTTACTAGAAGATGTTGATGCCCTGGACAGCAACTTTATTACTAAGCATACATGATATTGTTTTTGAAACGTACCAGTGGAATGACTGGCTTGAGTATTGGGCTAGTCATATTTATTTTCCTGACTAATCTTGACCCATTCTATATCTTTATATGTGATATTTACTACATGCTATTATTCTCAAGATACACTTGTTAGCAATGATAATCTGACTGAATGTTATTGCTACATCAGACAGCAACAACCTTTAATCAAATTCTTACACAGCTTTTACATGGCGCTACCTTAGAAACGTGTTGTTTACAAAATTATTAGAGAATTAAGTGACCTTTTAAAGCTCAAATGTGTTAAAAACAATTTTAGTTTTCTCATCTATAGTAAATGTCCATTCAGAGTTGCCCTTAACTTTGGTGTGTGCTTAATTATCGATTTCGTGTGTGTATATTTATTTGTGCATGTTTTTACTTTAAAAAATATACCTAATGTATTGTGTGTTCAATAAAAACGAACTTACTGCGTTGTTTAAGACTATGATTTGTTGTATGTTTTCTTGCACAACTCAAAGTTGTTAATGCCCATAAATCAGGTTCAACCACCACATTTAATTGTAAACACAATCCCCAAATCATCCTTAGTATCCCATTTGATCTAATTTTTTTAAACAAGTAATGAGTTTACAAGCCCGATGTTAGTCGCCTTGTTTGGCCTACAAATTGCAAAAATACCCGCCATGTTTCTGTCTGTTGTGCTAATCATCAGTATGACGTGTCAGTATTTGATTGGATAACAGCGGAATCGCCCTCTAGAGGAACTCAAGCTTGAGAAATCCAATACAACTGATCAAGCGTATACAAACGTGTCTGGGCGTCTCAACCCTTTCACAGATCAGAACATTGGACAGATCACAAAGTTGTTATCACTAATCTGCTGAATATTTTGAAATTAATTTGCGCATGCCTACTTGCCTAAAGCAGCAACGACTTACAGGCAAAATATTTTTTTCTATTTACTTATCAAAATATCTAAATGGATGAAGGAATATATGGAAGATATTGTGATATCTTTTACATTTGAATGGTCATTTGACGGATTAGCGGCGATGTCTTTGTATTGCTGTTTGAATAACGGTATCAATACGCGCTATAAGCCATCTTTTATTTAGCAATAGCGGCTGATTGATTGACTGATGGATTAGTGTTTTATAATGTTTAGCAATACTCGAGCGTTAGGTGTTCCCAATTTTTCAACTAAAAAGCTCATCCCAGCAGCGATGTTCATCAATCTAGAGGTAGACATGCGTTAAAATTTTTTTCAAACAGCGTGTAGCTCAAAGCTCTCCGATACAAGCGTCCTTATTGGATACACGCTAATGCGTTATCTATGCTTCAACCAATCAACAATCGCGTTACATAGTTACTCCCTATGAATTAGACATATCCGGTTATTAGCTGATATATTTTCACTAATTACGCAGTTTAATCTGATTTATACAGATTATGTTTGATAAATTATTGTTTTGTCTGCTCTTAACCTATGTATTCCACTATATTTGGTCATTCCAGTTAAATTATAAAAAATATGCGCGCATTATATCGAAGTAGGTCAAGTAGTCCTTGAGCAAACTCGCCCCAGATACTCGTAATTTTTCAATTCGTCCAAAGCCAAGTTAGGGTTTAATAGAAAAATTAATGCAGTGGTCTTTGCTAATTACTAAGGTCGTGGTCTTTGGAAATGTTAATCATACAAGGTTGTCAATGTAGGTTGGTTGGTTTATCAGACAACAAACAAGTACAGTGCTTTAAGTTATTGTGTATTGACATGCAGTTCAAATGTTATTAGTTAAATATACAAGGGCCACTTCAATAGATCAATTTTAGCCACCATTGTAGATCACAGAACACATATTTTTGAAAATTTACCACTGGAATGACTGGCACTGTTTTCAACATGTTTAATAAAGTGCTTTATAATTAGATCAATGTGTTGTGTTTATTTTAAGAAAAAAACATGGGACCCCCATATTTCAGATGAGGACCCCATGGGACCCCCAGATTTTACAGTGGGACCCCCAAATCTGAGGGTGTGGGGTCCTTGGGACCCCCCAAAAATCAGATGTTGTGGGCAACACTGTGTCCATTAGTAGAATATGAGATTATTTTAGAAAATTTCTCACTGGAATGACTGGCTTGGTTATTGAGCCAGTCATTCCAGTGGTACATTTTCAAAAATAGTCTTATATTTGTCTGGAAATGGACATTTCTCAACAGCACTGCAAAGGCTGTTTTGTTCAATTTTAGGGTTAACAGGATTAAAAACAACAAATGTTGAATTGTAAAGAAAGTTCAAATCTGCCACAGTATGTGTTAACAGCGTGTCCCGCTCTTCTCTTTATATGCTATTGATTAGGCCAGCTTAGGACAATTATACTCAATCTAAGGTCAATTCACATAGGTGCGCTAGCACAGATCAAAGGACAATGCCATTGATAAAAGTCAAGCCATCGACTATTTTGGTATAGCAGACAAGTTTATAAAGGCCGTGGAATTAAACTAGTGTACTGGAAAGCTGTTGCATATTTTGAAACTAATCTGCCCTGAAAAAAGGCTGTTGCTGCCATATCAAAGTAGTCTAAAGTACTCAGCAGATTATATGATTGGAATTACTTTGTCATTGCAACATATGAAAGTAATAAATTATTTTCAAAATATTTAAATTCCTATTTTAAATTATTCATACATCAAAGCTGATGACCATTTTAAAGCTAATTTCACTGGAAACTGTTATATTGTTCCATTGTAGATGGCAGATTATCTTTATCGCAGAAAGTCAGTGCTCTAATGAAATCTGTTGAACATTTTGAAACTAATTAGGGCCCCGCACCGGAAGGTGTGGAAGCCCTATAGTAATCACTGCGTCCGTCTGTCCGTCCGTCCATCCATCTCTGTCCGTCCACAAAATCTCGTAAACAGCAATATCATACAGAACCGCTTAAGATATTTTAATGATACTTGGTATATGCCTCAGTTTAGATACACAGATGTGCCTTTTGAAGGATTCACCATTATTGGTCCAATATTTTGCGTGAAAATGGGCTTTTTATGTCAAAACATTTTGTCAATTTTCTCGTAAACAGCTTATATCATACAGAACAGCTTAAGACACTTTGGTGAAACTTGGTATATGCCTCGCTTAAGATACACAGATATATGCCTTTTGAAGCATTCACCTTCATAGTAAAATACTTTGGCCACGTGTCTCTTTGAGCACCAGCAATACTTGTGATTTTCTTTGAACTTTCTCTTTGGGCACCAGTGATACTTGTGATTTTTTTTTTAACTTTAACATACTTTCACTTGATTTCTAGGGGTGTCCGTTTATCTAATGTCTTTCTCTCAAGGAAAGCCACAGGTATTGCCTGTAGTGGAATTTTTGTTGCCACCAAATTGTGAAATCATTGGGGTTTTTTATTGTTTGTTTTATTTTTTGTTTTTAATATTATGAAGGCTTTGAATAAAATTGCTATTTACTACATTGAAAAAGGTATTTTCAGTGATTGAGGGGCCCTCTGAGTCAAACAACGTTTTCTAGTTTCACTGAAATTTTTTTATACCTATGTCAGTAATATTTTTAGTCAAATTAGTTTCAAAATATTCAACCAATTATTTCTTACAATAAAATTAATGTTTGTTATCTGACCTGCTTGCTTGAAAGGTGAAGAATAAATGTGTATGCACATCTATCCCCATTTTACAATGAAATATTATTTTGGAAACAAGTTGAATGAAATTTGTTAATGCATATGGCAGCACCAAAATTCATTCAAATTGATATTAAAATTTTCAGGTTTTATATTTTATATCTGGAATGAATTAAGTTCTGTAAGTATATTATATCAGTGGCTAAAGTGGTGTTCTGTTTCTACTATATATCTCAAATTGGTAGACTACATTACACTTTTAATGATAACTTTCATGTTTGTATAGTTCTTCATAATAATTATTAGTCAAAGTAACTAATGTAACTGAAATGTAACTTTAGTTATATTATGCAAAGTAACTGAAATGTAACTAGTTACATTGCTCAACCAATGTAACTTTAACTGACATAGTCCAATGTAACTGTAACTGTAACTAGTTACATTTAAATGTAACAGACCCCAGGCCTGCTATACAGCTAAGCTGTTGAATATTTAGAAACACTGCCAAAGTAGGAAGCACTGCGAAATAATAATAATATTTATTGATATGTTGTATTACCGGCCTGCAGTGCATCTCTGGGCATATGGAAAATAACCATAATGACAGGTCAAATGTTAGGTTCGTAGCACGCGGTGACGGACGAGATGCGGATATCCATCCAACTCATTGTAGTGTCTGGGTGAGGTCTTAGAGCCCACCACGCCCTCACGGGAAGGACGCTAGTGGTGGATATCCATCTCTCCATCCCCACCATAATGACATGTCAGTATTTAAGTTTGATTATGTGAACTGTGAAACTTGTCTGGTGATGTTATATGTGGTTGCGGGGCCGGCTAACTGGATCGTTATTTGATTCAGGAGCCTTGTTCGCACGTTATCCTTTGGAGGTAGATGCTATGCGGGCGACTTACGGGAAGCCGAGCATCTGCGCCCGACGGATAAAGGTATCTAAAGTTAGGTAGTAAGCCCTGCAACTTGCGGCCAAAGCTTGTTCTCGTTACTAACAACCAATTGGTAGGTTAGGATGTAGCAGAAGGCCCGCCTAAATAAAGCGGCAACTACCAATGCAGTAACTTTGGAACTACACAAGACGGTGACCTGGGAATTCTTCGGAAATCAGTCGTCCCGTCTTCACGTAAACCAGAGTGCATCACATTAATTATGGCTTCACTAGGATTTTCAGCACTTAGCATTTTCTGTTGAACAAAAGAGTGGCCCTTTTTGCAAGCTCTTTTCCTCAGCTTCGGCGTTGAAGGCATCTTCCTGTGACGCGGGCCCATGCGAGGCACTTAATTCACGCAACAACAATATTTTCTTTGTGTGTGTGTGTGTGTGTGTGTTAGGGGTGTATTAGCTTATATTAAGCTACCAAGTGACTTCGTTGTCGAATTCTTTCTTACAGGGATACCTCTGCAGATTCAAGGATATGTGTGGTACCTCTGGCCAAACCACGTGGAAAGAACACCGGATGGCTCTATGTTGTGTATTATTGTGCTCATTTGCTGTCAAATGCATAGAACTGTTTGTATAGTATTATCAAACTTATAACCGTTTAATTAATACCTTATCCATTGCTCTAAATTAGAATGGACAGACATACCGGTGACACAAATATTTGGGATGACACCGTGTGGTTTAATCTCAGCGGTAATGGTGGCACGGCCCCGCTGGAACATCAGTGTTCCACCGGCTCTATAGGCTGGTCTTTGTACCTTCCGGAGAGATGCGATACAGGATCCGCATCCCTGAGATCCACAGCCAACCAGCCCTCCCGCACATTGTGCACTTGCGGTGCGATGGAATGGAACGACATGGTGGATCAGCGCGTATGCCCGCGAGCTACATAATGCACATGATTAGTAAACCATCTAACTGATTATTTTTAGTGAATCAAACTAGACCCATGTGACACTTAGTCAGGTATTAACTAGCTGTTCTTATCACGACTGAGAGACAATGATCCATACACAGGAAAAGCAATATGTATATTGGAACAGCAAAGGACAATTTATCAGTGATGATTAACTGTCTCGTTGCCACAATCTACCAAAAAATAATATCAATGGGTAATAACTCTGGACCTGCTGAATATTTTGAAAATGATTTGATTGAAAGTTGTTGGTGGCTTAGCCACCAACAACCTTCAGTCAAATTGTTTTAAATTGTTTTAAAAATATTCAGCATAATTAATCCCCATGGAAAATGCAGTCTGTAGAAACTCAGCAGGCGGACAGTTAATGATGGTACATAGGATAGAAGTAAAAACATCATGCAGAAAGACAGTTAGAATGAGTTACCCTCCAGCTATGAAAGGTAATTTTCTAATACAGATATTTTATTTGATAAGAGCAGAATCGCATAGACAGAATGGAAACAGTTTCCATACAAAGACATGGTCGATGATGTATAATCGTCGTTAAAAAAGCATAAAACAGTGCGCATCCCATGGCAAGCATCCAACCCATCATCGTAAAGTCAATGTTTTCCCTGATCCCGCGATAAAACGCACAGACCATGCCCACGAAGGCAAAGAAAGGTAGATCAATAGCGAAAATAAAGAGAAATTCTGCCTGCTTCAGAAATGGGCAACAGACATTAACCATTTTAATGGTTAAATTTGGTCAAGAAAAACAAATATTTGCTTATTGATTGTCCATTTGCAGGTCACGAGAAGAATATTTTTATAAGAGTTACAACTAGATTATCGAGACAGTAATTCCGGTGGTAAATTAAAAAAAATAGTTTTCAGCGCCTGGAAATGGACATTCCTTAAGAGCCCAGTAGTGGCCAGTTTTGGATAGCTTTGCCATGAAAGGGTTACGGCGGAACTGATTGAGCATCACTAATATGACCATTACTCCATTAGACTGTTCCAATAACATTAACACAGGTCCAGGTTAAGTCAAGCAGATGATGAGGATTGTGATGGCTTCTCAGACACAGTGTAATTAATGTACTACTGGCTTGTCTTATTTCAAGGTCATTCACAAAGACATTTAGGTCGTTGTACTAGTTATTGTCTTATTTCAAGGTCATTCACAGAGACATGGAGGTCAAAGTACTTTTTACTGTCTTATTGTGAGGTCATTCAGAGACATCACGGTCAAAGTACTAGTTATTGTCTTATTGTGAGGTCATTCAGAGACATCAAGGTCAAAGTACTAGTTATTGTTTTATTGCGAGGTCATTCAGAGACATGGACGTCAAAGTACTAGTTATTGTCTTATTGTCAGGTCATTCAGAGACATGGAGATCAAAGTCTTAGTGTGAGATAATAGATCGTTCCAGTTTTTTAATTTCCCCGTCCAGCTAAGCTCTACCCACACCTCGCTCGTGTTGGGATAGATTGATCCCTGAATGCTGAGACTATCAATTTCAAGAAAACTATACAGGTAAGCTGTTGAATATTTTGAAATAGCGCTGTTGTTGCCCAGTCAAATTAGTTTCAAAATATTCAACAGCATGTTTATTAAATGGTAGACATACAATTCGTACATGTCGTACTAGTTATTGTCTTAGTGTGAGATTATTCACCCATGTATGGTGCTCTCTGGACTAGTTATTATCTTAGTGTGAGATTATTCACCCATGTACAGTGATCCATGTACTAGGTATTGTCTTAGTGTGAGATAAGTTACCCATGTCCGGTGCTCTCTGTACTAGTTGAGTGACAGATCAGATCCCTCCATAGGATGGTAGCTTCTAGTACCTACCCAAGCAACTTTAATCAATTAACACTCAATTTTCTCAGAAAATGTCCATTTTCAGACCACGATAAGACTATTTTTGAAAATTTACCACTGGAATGACTTGCTGGGTTATCGAGCCAGTCATTCCGGTGATATATTTTCAAAAATAGTCTTGTCTTGGTTTGCAAACAGACATATCTCAAGCCCACTGCGGAAGTCATTTTTGGCCGATGAGTGTTAAAGGGTTAAGTGTAACAGCAAAAAGGCACCTCTAGTGACTGTTATCTATTTTAAAATCTTAAATTCCAGCAAAATAGTGACTGCAGGTCTGATGGGATGAGGACCTCAGTGCAGCCAGACATTCAAACAAAAAAAAACAGTTGCGTATTTACCATATTATTTTGTATCTTGTCTACAAAACTTTCTGTCCACCCACTTAGTAAAATAACTGTCATAGGTTTGTGTAATAACATATCATGGATTGTAATATGCAAAAAAAAATTAAAAATAGGAGATAGATTTCGACATCCTAGACATAATACATAAATAACAGCAAAGATTAACTTTTACAAAAAAAAATCAGTCAAATATCAACTCTGATTATAACAGATAATGTATTTTGCAAAGCCATAAATAAAATCATTGTTTCACAATCAACTTTTTTCCTGAGTGACAGCCGGATCATAATCCTCAGGAAATGATGTGTATTTGAAGAAACCAATCAATTGTGGGTTAATTTTTAAAAAGATATGTTTGCAGAGGGTGGGGTGGAGTATGGGGGTAACGACCTGATGACTATCAGAGTGAATCCTTTATCCTATTTTTGATATTAAGTTAAAAATTATTTTATTAAAATTGTTCAAGCAAATATTTTTTTTAATATTCTGATACTATATAGAATGTGTGGATGCGATCAAACTAGCACAACTCCCATTTTGAAGAATTAAAATGTTGTTGTTAGTTTTTTAATAAAAAAAATAAACTGAAACAAACTAAACATGAAATATTAATTATGAAATGAGGATTTTCGAAAATAAACAACCTTAATGAATTTCTCAAACTTTGTACTAAATAGGATTATATAAATCAATGATTCGATAAAGGCCAGTCAATCAAATTGAAACCTAATCAACTGCGCCATACTATAATTATTAATTACATTGTATCATTGGATGGTTTTTTAAAGAAAGTTTGTATCAGTAAACCGCAATAATGAGATGAAAATCACAATAACACCTTTTAAGCCCTTAATGGCAAAACGTGGTCACGAAAATCCAAATAATTACTTATTGAATGTAAATTTGCAGGACAAGAGAAGACGATTTTTGACAGTTCACACTGGAATGACTGGCTCAAATTTAAAGGTTAATGTCATGTCTAATTATTATAGATAAATCTTGCTATATAAATGCAGCATTAAAAAGCATGAGATATTAGAGTACTGAGTGAGCGTAGTGAGCACAGGTATGTAGAGTTTGAGTAACACCTCTAGTTGAGGTGTCTGTGTTTTAAAAGGTGAGATATTTTGCAGAGGGGGTTGTTCCATGGCTCCTTTGTTATGTAGGAGGGTATAATTACAGGGCAATTATGTTGTAATGTACTGCTTTCTTCACCAATTTCATTCCATGCAGATGATAGTTATTCCTTTACTGAACACTATTGCTAACATCTTGATGAATAATTTTAACACAATTTGGTTAACTTGGTTGTACTTTATATATTTGAAATCATTTTAACTAATTTGTAAGATTTTAAAGATGACATGTTTTCATAGAGATGAACCCCTGTTTCCAGGGAATGCAGAGTGAAATAAGTTCAAGATCAGTGGCTTTGATTGAATAAAGGAGGTCCAAAGCTCACATCGGATAAAAAGGTTAATTGGTCACTGGTCAGGGAGAATTGGGTTGATTCAATAATGTATTAAAGTTCATGACATTTATCTGATCTTTATTTTGTCAATTCAGAGAGTGAGAGATTATTTCTGAAAATTTACCACTGGAATTACTGGAATTATCCAGCTAGCCACTCCAGTGGTAAATTTTCTAAAATGGTCTTCCATTGGCCTGTCAATGAACATTTCTCAAACTCATTGCAGAAGGTGTTTTGGTTGGCTTATGTGTTAAAGGGTTAAGGGCTAACTTGCTCATCACTGAATTATCAGTATCTCAAATTCTAGTCTTCAAACCAAACATATAACTAAGTTGTTAAGATTTATTTTAATAGAAACTGTTGCAGCCATAGGAGACAAAAGTATTCAGCCAAATAAATTGTAAAATATTCAATAAAGCATCTAATAACAGCTGGCATAATAAATATCATCAACCTGCATATAGAATGAAATGTGGTAAATGGTATCATATAGATCATTTAGGATGAAATGCATTAAGGGCATATAAACAGCAGTGTGTAATTTACAGATAGTACATGTACATTTTATAGCCAACAATGTTCAGTAAATCTATGACAAATATGACTGAAATTGATTGGAATTGAATTGGAATTTATCAATTCCGATCAATTCAAATTATCAATTCCAAATCCAATTCCAATTCTGGTGTTTTAAAATTTATCAATTCCAATTCCAGAGTCCTCAGATTTATCAATTCCAATTCCGGAATTGAATTGGAATTGACTTATCAATTCCAATTCCAATCGGAATTGACCCAACCCTGGTTCCATCCAAGTTCTGTTGAAAGCGTGTCATTGATTAAGGAGTACTGTTTTAAATGGTTCCAGTAATTTTTCAGAAAATCAAAGATGGCTGCCAAAACATAAACCTATCAAAATTCTGAATAGATTTACTAGAGGCTACCACAACAGGATCCTTCCATCCCAATCTGGTTGAAATTGCCTAAGTGGTTAATGAGGAGTAGCATTTTAAACGAATTCCCAATTTTCAGAAAATACAAGATGGAAGCTGAACAAGTAGACAAATCAAAATGCTGTATACACGCTCTGCAGCACACCATCTAGAGTCCTTGCAGCCAAGTTTGCTTGAAATCATTCAAGCGGTTAATGAGGAGTAACCTTTTAACTGATTTCCTGAAATTAAAAAAGAATCCAAGATGGCTGGCGAAAAAAATTGGCCAATCAAAATTCTGTATACAAGTTCTGAAATCAACCAGCCTAGTATCCTTCCAGTCAAGTCTGGTTGAAATTGCCCTAGTAGTTAATGAGGAGTAGCACTTTAAATGAATTCCCGCCATTTTTCTGAAAATTCAAGATGAACACCGAACAAACTTTCCAATCAAAATTCTTTATACAAGTTCTGAAGCATACCACTCTAGAGTCCTTCCAGTCATGGTTGTTTGAAATCAGCAAAGTAGTTAATGAGGAGTAGGCTTTTATCTGATTTCCCAAAATTTTCAGAAAATCCTAGATGGCTGGCGGAAAAATTGGCCAATCAAAATTCTGTATGCATGTTCTGAAGCCTACCTTCAT
This sequence comes from Chaetoderma sp. LZ-2023a, assembly GCA_034401795.1. Taxonomy (NCBI): domain Eukaryota; kingdom Metazoa; phylum Mollusca; class Caudofoveata; order Chaetodermatida; family Chaetodermatidae; genus Chaetoderma; species Chaetoderma sp. LZ-2023a. Next base: position 60,807,747 of record CM067360.1, read on the forward strand.
CGGGTCCATACAGTCAAAGAAGGTTGAAATCTGTCAAGCCGTTAATGAGCAACACTTTTAAACAAAAGTTGATGCCAGACGGAGAGACAGACGGATGGATGGACAGACGGCCGATGGATAGTCGCCATGGCATAAGGCCACTTGGCCATTGTGGCCAGGTGAGCTACAAATGGTATTCTCTTGGCCTGCAAATGGACATTCCTCAAGACCAGTGCTGAGGCTGGTTTTGGTTGTCTTGACCATTAAAGGGTTAATATGAAATCAAAATGATACGCAAATATAATAATTTTCACATGCCCTTAAAACCGACATGATATGACATTGAACATGAGGCCCAAGGCTCTTTGTTGTTCACCTGGATAAATCATTTGGAAAAAGACAGGATTTGTCCAATTTAGCAAACCTATGCCCTAGAGTCCTTCCAGCAGAGTAGCCTATAAAATGATTTTCTGGAAATATTATAAAATCCAAGATGACCAACAATCAGACTCTGATACATCAGATTTCTGCATAGATATAGGGATGCACCAAAGTCATGATATAATGTGTAAAAGGTCATATCATAGCCGACATGATGAAAGCAAATCCAGGCAGCGCAAACAGTTGGTTTTAACCGCATACCAATTTTTAGGGATGGATTGGAAACAATCATTTGTTATCGCTAAATGTACTCATTATACACATTGCAATAAAGTTGTGTGATGGAATAATTTTCAGCTGTCATGGCATCATCTCACTTGTCGTCTTGTAATAGACAGATCCATTCCTATATATGCCCTGCCAAATTCTAGCTAAGCTCCACAGCTTTGCCCATGATGGGATCGATCGAACCCTGAATTCCGAGAATCCCAATATCAATGTAGCTATACAGGTAAGCTGTTGAATTGCTTGAAACTAATTTGACTATACAGATTAGTTTCAAAATATTCAGCAGAATGTTTATCAAATCCAAATCCATCAAAGACATACAATTAGTAAACATGATGGACTATTCCAGATTGATGATGGAGTATTGTCTCTGTCAACGATGATTGTGACGTCAACCTATATATGACGTAAATGATCATGACGTCAATACTTAGTGACAGATTGGATTCGTCCATTGTACATATCCAGAGCGCATTATGATGACTTACCCGCTGTTGCAGTAATTGTGCGGCTTGTTGTTGCTGCTGCTTGAACTTTGCACAGGGCGCTATCTGATCCTTACACGAGTTCTCATGTACATTCACCATACAGCCTACAATACAAACACAAATCATCTGTCAACTTCATCGATAATCTGACATAGTTTTTATTATTATAATCTGGCTGAACACAAATATAGTGATAACGTTGTTGCGGCTAAAGAACATAAATAATTTCTAAATTTATTCCGTAAAGAGGAATTGACTCCCCAACAGCTTGAGACACATTCCAATCACTACCACAGCATGAGAGTCGCCCTCCTATCGCAATAGCTTGTGAATATCCCTCAATCCATACAGCAGCTGGAGACACACCTTCAAATCATAATCACAGCTCGAGACATATCGTTCCATCACTATGACAGCTTGATCAAGGGATACCATCAAATCACAACAACATCTTGATCAAGAGATACCCAGCAATCACGATAACATCTTGATCAAGACATACCCTCCAATCACTACAGCAGCTTGATTAAGACAATCCCTCCAATCATGACAACAATTTTAGACATATTCTCCCATCACGACATCAGCTTGATTAAGACATACCCTCTGATGACGAAAATTGCTTAATTAAGACACACCCTCCAATCACGACAACAGCTCGATTAAGACGTACCCTGCAATCACGACATCTTGATCAAGACATACCCTCCAATCACGACATCAGCTTGATCAGGACATACTCTCCAATCACAACAACTTGATCAAGACATACCCTCAAAACGCGACCATAACTTTAGACATACCCTCCAATCATGAGCATAACTTTAGACATACCCTCCAATCATGACCATAACTTTAGACATACCCTCCAATCATGACCATAACTTTGGACATACCCTCCAATCATGACCATAACTTTGGACATACCCTCCAATCATGACCATAACTTTGGACATACCCTCCAATCATGACCATAACTTTGGACATACCCTCCAATCATGAGCATAACTTTAGACATACCCTCCAATCATGACCACAACTTTAGACATACCCTCCAATCATGACAACAACTTGATCAAGACATACCCTCCAATTATGACAACTTGATCAAGAAATACCATCCAATCATGACAGTAACTTGATAAAGCCATACCCTCCAATCACAACAACTTGATCAAGCCATACCCTCAAATCATGACAGCAACTTGATCAAGACATACCATCCCTCAAATCAAGACAACAACTTGATTTAGACATATCCTCCAATCACTACAACTTCCTTGATTAAGTCTAAACACCAGAGCAGTGTGGCAGATACTATCCTTACATACAAGTTACATTTTATGTTAAATTCTAAAAAGCAGAACTTGGCGATTATAAAATCATTTATAATGTACAATGTCAATAAGTAATACCTGTAATTCTTCTTATAATCTGAAATTCAACTTCTAATCTCTTATTCAAGTAAATCTTCCACTTCTTCTATCTCACATAAAATCTTAATGCACATGTATGCAGTCTTTAAGCTGTCTGCCTGCTGAATTTGTGTAGACTACATGGGGTTTAACTCTGGTACCACCAAATATTTTGAAAATAATTTCACTGAAATTTGTTGGTGGCTAAGCCACCTACAACTTTCAGTCAAATAGGTTTCAAAATATTCAGCAGTACCAGAGTTATTGCCCATTGAAATTATTGTCTGGTGGCTTGCAGCAGACAGATAGTTAATGTACATGGATGCAGTCTTTAAACTTCTCTCAAACACACATTAGTAGAGCAGGAAAACAGGCTTAGCTCAATTTTTTTTCCTTGAATGTCTAGGTTTTAAGAGAATGTCATGTTGAGGTTTTACGTAAATGTCTTAGTTTACCTGAATATGACTATGAATACATGTTGATTACAAATTTTGTAGATTTTGTTTTACATATAAATATATATATATATATATATATAGAAAGTACAAACAGGTGTAATTAGCGTGTGATTTAGATTTATACTGCTGAATTATACATATACAATCAACTCGCATTATTCAGTTCCATTTGTTGGCTCATGTTCCCTTTGAAAACTTTGCTGCATATTTTTACCATATATTTCTATGTTTGCAATAAGCCGCTGCTACCATCTAAGGTTGCAACAACTTTCAGCAACATTATGTTCATCTTGGCCACTGATGTTGCTACATAAATAGTTTGGAGTGTAAAATCATGGACTTTACATAACAACGGTTAAAATCAAACTGATTGTTTATTGTAATTAGATCATGACTTAAGTTAGTACTTTGAAGTTCTGGTGTTGAAAATAACTAACACAGTCAGGGAATGGTCAGATTTTAATTAACACTTGTCGTCAAGCCGGCCAAAACTGGTATTTGTAGCGGATCTAGATGTCCATTCGTAGCAAAAGAAGACTATATTTTGAAAAATTGATCACTGGAATGACTAGCTCGAAAACCGAGCCAGTCATTCTAGTGGTAAATTTTCAAAAAATAGTCTTCTGCAGATTTTATCGACATTAAGTTATTATTAACTGAATAGAAATTTTCTTGATAAATCTTTACCACCAAAGTGTTATCACATTTCACCATGTAGGCTAGACATAATACATTCTAGTGGTCAAATTATGCGGAACATTTGAAAACAGTTTGATTAAAAGTTGTTTGCTGTCACAGTAAGAAGTTATCATGAAAATTGTGCTCAAATAATCGCCACATTTTAGATGCAATTCTTGTGAAAAGAAACCAGATTTATGGGGAATTTAGAATTAAACGTGGTACTGAATAATCATTGTGAACGAGAATCAGTCATTTTTACCTGACCAGATCACCATTTTATGTTAATTAGAGTCAATCACAGGGCAAGCGTGTCCCAGCAAATATCTTAGACATACCCATGCACTCAACAGTACAATTATTTTTCAAGTGCTGTGTTATGATTATTCCCAAGATAGGTGTGTGAGCATGCGTGCATGCGTGCGTGAGTGTATGTATGAGCGACCAAATGCTTTCTACTAAAGTTTCAACTTCCTTTTTACACCTGAATGTACTTATATCTATATGTGTGAAGTGGTTTGGAAGAGATTGCTTGAAACCTGCACATCGCCCACTCAAATATGTAGGTGTAAATATGGCATTTATGGAATGTATGTCTTACATAATTAGTATCATGTCAAAATCATGTTCAAACTGGAAGCAGTTCAGGCGTACTTGATTTAGACCAACATTACCCTCACTATCTTCATAAACGCTTTCACCGACTAATCCCTGAAAAAGCATATTTTTTAGGATATAAAAAATATTATGTTGAATATTTTTAAATTAATTTGACTGGAGGCTGATGCTGCCAAAGGCAGCAATGGCTTTCAAATTAATTTTAAAATATTCAACAGTTTTCATGTATGGTAGCGTTGAAGATTAGATAACAGTAATTCATTGGTGAAAGGTTATTAACACTCAGACCGGCTAAAAACAGCTTCTGCAGTGGCCTTGAGAAATCTCTATTTGTAGCCCAAGAAAATATTTTTGAAAATACCCCACTGGAATCACTGGATCAATAACAGAGCCAGTCATTCCACTGAAAGATTTTCACAAGTAATCTTTTACATGGACAAATAGACATTTTCAATGAGAAAATAAGTTGGCCACAATCTAAATATTTGCTAATTGAATGTCAAGTTTGTGGGTCAAGAAGTAATTTTTTTTTAATTTATCACTTAAATAACTGAGTGTTATTGATGCAGGCATTACAGTGGTAAATATTGAAACATATTGCAGTCTTCTCTTGGTTTACATATGAACATTCCTTCCTGAACATTCTTTTATGCTTTTATGTATATACCTGTATATTAGTAAATCCTTTATAAATACAAAATCATTGCATTACAATTTAGGTAATATATATTCCCAGAATTGGTAAAAGATAAAATGACCTCGTTCAGTTATAACCAGAACAAAGACGCAGCTAAAACGATTCCAAAATAAACACAGTTTTACCTGGATATTATGACATAAGGTTAACAACGATAACAACAACAGCTGCGCAATATTTCTGTCCACGAGGACTGACTCAAACAGTACGTTCAAATGAATACATTTCCGCTAATATCATCACGCAGTCAAGTGTAACTTCACTGCTGTATATAACGAGTTTAAAAGTCATGTCTATAATCAATACATCTGCTGTGCAATCCACATTGTATATAATATTCAGGTCGAGACGTATGCGGTTAAATATGCTGCAAATCCAATTAGATATATGCTCATCTCTCTAGAAATGGCAGGTACACAAGCAGTCATATCTAACATTCTTACAGCAACCGTTTGACGATCCAGATTGGTCAAGAAAATTAAAAATTTTCCTCAGTGAATGTCCATTTGCAGGTCAAGAGACAACTATTTTTGAAAATTTACAACTGGAATGACTGGCTCATTTATCAAGCCAGGCATTCCAGTGGTAAATTTTCAAAAATAGTCTCCTCTTGACCTGTAAATGGACATTCCTCGAGACCACTGCAGAGGCCGATTTAGGCTCTCTTGACCACTAAAGTATACCTGTGTGTCAGTCAGTCAGACCTATGGAAGTGAAAACAAATCCCTCTCACTTTCAAGCACACATATATACAAGCCCACACTTAATTCAGGTCAGGTGGATTATTATGTATAAGAAATACATAAGACAGAGCAAATATACAGGTGCAGTAAAACCTGCCTATAAAGGGCAATGCATGGCCCCAACAAGGCAGTCATTAAAGCATTTGGCATGTCATAAGTTAATAACGGTCATTGGTTAGGGGAGTGGGGGGGGGTACATGTATAGATTTTAGAGTAATGTGATGGTAGTTAATTAAGACATGGAGAGGGCCATACGATCACATCTGTTTGAGAGCTACAATCACATGGCCCTCAAAAGCAGGTGTCCATTAAAGATAGTTTTATCAGTAGAAGATCAAAGGGGTTATAGCATGGTATTAATGAAGGTGTGTAGACTGGATCTGGTAAACCACCAGTGAGAATGGTGAAACACAAGCAAGCAGACTCTTAAGCCAAGGTAAATCAGTCAAGACAGGACAAACAGGGCAATAATAGTGTATGAGAGGAGGGAGAGAGGGAGGGAGGGGGAGAGAGAGAGAGATGAGGGATGTAGGGAGATGGGAGGGGCGGGGAGGGGGAGGGGAAGGTGAGGAGAGAGGAGAGAGGGGAGAGAGTGGGGGGGGGGGGGGGGGAGAGAGGGAAGGGAATGGGAGAGGAGTGGTGAGATGGGGGACGGGGAGAGAGAAATGGAAAAGAGAACAAAGACGGGAGGAGTGGGTGGTGAAAGATATTAGAGACAAGTGTGACATGCTACTTAGATGACTGTAAGCTATTTAATTGACTGAGGCTTAGATATGAGATGCAAAATCTCAACAGAATGCAAGTTTATACATGTGCTTTAACTCTTTAACCCTCAAACTTGTTCAAAAAAGTTTTAATTTTCTCATAGAAAATGTAAATTTGCAGACCAAGCTCAATTTGCAGGCAAGGAGCTTATTTTTTTTAATTTACCACTGGAATGTCAGTGGGAAATTTTCAACAAGAGCTCTGCAAATGGTGCATAATACCCCGCCATGATGACAAACCAATGAATGAGAGCTATCAGAAAATAGCAATTTCTGCCTCAGACCTATACCAGTCAGCCTATGAGGTTTCAAAGCGATCCGCTAAATGGATAACCCCTGAAACCAATTTTCAAGATGGCCGCCCAGTGGCTGGTGGCCATATTGGATTTCTGATCATCTAAATTTTGATAAGTTTCTTCCTTAGAACCGGTCCAGTCGTCCTATGAGGGATCAAGGCGATCCGCTAAATGGTCATGGCGTTATCATCTGGAAAGCAGTTTTGAAGATGGCCACCTTTGAAATCGCTATTTCGGATTATCATCAATTTCGAGGTTTTTTCTCCACACGTAGTCCAACCAGCCTAGGACATTTCAAAGCCATCCGATAAACTGCAACGGCACTATCATCTGGAAAACAATTTTCAAGATGCTGCCGGTGGCTGGTGTGGCCAGCTGAAAATCTTGGATTTCGGATCATCATTTTCAATAGGCTTCTTCCCTAGACCTAGTCCAACCGAAGTTTCAAAGCGATCCGATAAACGTTAACAGAGTTATCATCCAGAAACCACTTTGCCATCCGTCAGGGTGGTGCCAACATATAATACCCGGCCAATTTTTTGGTGGGGTATAAAAATAGTCTTCCTTTTGGCCAGCCTGAGTGTTAGTGTTAATAGTACTAAACATTATTTGATACAAACACTTGAGTTAATTTACCATCATTAGTTACTGAACGTAAACCACTCAGTAATATACAGGTGCAAAGCTTACTTTATCTGTAAATACATACATACTTACACCTGTGCAAGCGGATGTGCAATATTAGATATACTCTTAAACTTTTCACCGCTAATTTCCCTGTAACTCAATTATGATGCCAATATACTCGAACACTGTTGAGTATTTTGAGATTAATTTGACTGGAAGCCATTGCTGCCTAAGGCAGCAATGGATTCCAGTTATATTAATATCAAAATATTTAACTGAATATGCCTTATTTCGTATAATTTAAGAATTAATTTTTATCAGGAATTTGTCATTGAAAGGGTTAACATCAGTGAGAGGGAATAATAATAATTACAGGAGGTTAACCCTTTAATGCTCAAATTTGTTCTAGAAGATTTTAATTTTCTCATAGAAAATGTCCATTAAATTTGATCAAAAGAAGCCAATTTTTTTAATTCACCACAAGAAGCTCTATTGTTCCGCAAATGAAAATTTTTCAAGGTGACTGTAGAAGTGATTTTTGTTCAGCTTGGGTGTTAAAGGGTTAATGATGATAATAATGATAGACAGAAATGAGAAACAGGTGGAATGGAAATGGACCGGATGGGTTTTTTTGTACCATGTCAGGTGAAATATGTTTTGCTAGAAGGGAAGTGTTGCGTCCACGCGCGTGCATGTGTGTGCACCTGTGCTAAAAAAAAAGTTCATGCACTGCATACCTGTTTGTGTACATACGGTGTATATGTGCATGGATGCATGTCTGTGTGTATGCATGTATGAGAGCATGCATATGGGTGGGTGTGTTGCGTGCGTGGGTGTGTTGCGTGCGTGTGTGCGTGCGTGTGCGCACATGCGTGTGTGAGTGTATGTGTCTGTACATACCTTCACATGATAGTGCTGCTTTGTTGGCAAGGCTCTTGCAGCAGACATCACATGCTGTTGAATTGCTGAATGATACAGAGACGAACTGATGAGTACTCCTAGACTTGTTCTCCTTCTCTTTACTCTGAAACAAGACATCAACAACCACACATTTTAACTGTCTCTCTGCTGAATTTCTGCAGGCAACATTTTCTCTGAAATCCGATGAGTCAGTACCATGAGGATTGGGGACCGCAAACTAGCAGCCTCATGCCAGTAACATTGCCAATTTATATACAGGTACACCAGTCGTGCGCCACCTGCTATGTATAAACACACAGCTAGGTTCCCCTGCCACCTAGCTATCCTATGAACAACCCCCTATTCAATCCCTCCATTCCACAAGAGACCCGAGGATAAACCAGCCCTCACATCTACAAAACTGGAATAATGGAGAAAAGCATGGGTTCAGCTTTTAAAAACCTGCCCTTTGTCACTTGAGTAAGAAGCGCTCCATGAACACATCCCTCCATTTTTTAAAGACCTAAAATGGAAGGTATTCAATCTGAACACATTACAATGTTAACTATACTGAGGACAACTGTGGACAACCACCGCATAGGCTGCAGACAATGATCCGCACACACATGCGGACAACCACTCTACATGCGGTCAACTGTCAAACTCTCGGTTCAGCAACCATGCGGCCAAACACATTATATGTGGCCAACCCTGAAGCTACAGACACACAAACACACCCAATGACATCATAAGATACAATACATTCCAATGCGGCCAACCACTATGATGGAACAAGTTCTAATGTGGCCAACTGCGGGCAGCTGCCGTGACGCAATTAATTCCATTGCAGCTAACTGCGGACACCCTTCCCCTAGCAACGGTCTACAAGTTCTAGAACTTGTCCGTGCCCCTTGGGGAGTATATATGGCACACACAGCTTACGGCTGGCATCCTTGATTCGATTCAAACTAAGATGAGCGTCAGGTTATAACAGATTTTTCTAGCTAATAACTCATCTGAGAGGTTCCAATACATTTTCTCTAGGGTTGAACTCTGGATATGCTGAATATAATAGTGGCTTGTAGCAGTCAGACAGTTAATATTCCATAGGGACAAGAAATAAGGCAAACAAACAGATATTCAACCAGCCCTTGTAATGAACCTTTCCGGTTTTAGCTATGCCCCGCCCATCTCTAGCTAATCTCCGCCCATCTCGAGCTAAGCTCCACCCACACCGTACTCGTGTTGGAAACGATCGATCTCTGAACACCATGACTCTCAATTTTTTTTTTAATACACAGGTAAGCTGTTAAATATTTTGAAACTAATTTTACTGGGTGCTGTTGCTGCCTAAGGTAACAACAGCGTCCAATCAAATTAGTTTCAAAATATTAAACAGCATGTTTATTAAATAGTAAAGAATTACAAAGACATACAATTCATATGTGTCAGACTATTTGAGATTTGATGACGGTCTATATGTAACCCTTTGTGAAATAATGATTGTGACGCCATCATACACGCGCTGAGCTGATTATAACATCATACGAGGTCAGATGATGGATGGATACTCTGGAAAGGTGAATTTGCTATTTTGATTTCTTCTGGAATTTGTTCGAGATGAAGTCCAAAGATAACAAACACTGTTTTATGGGAACATACTTTCTTACGTTAAGATTTTAGTGAATTGGGTAACAAAATCTGTGAGGAGCCAAGGACAGACAGACAAACAAACAGACACTACATATAATCATAACACCATAACAAACAGAATGTTATGCTTGGAGAAAAAACAAGTAAGATGCGCTATTCTTGCGAAGTACGCAGCTTTGTTAGAAATATCAAAGATTTTAACTGAGCGATCGACGGTGGGAGGCCCAGTGTAGACACTGGAGGGTTTGCTCTTGTGGAGTGCTCCCATACAGATGAGAGTGGTGCAGCCAGGTAGCTCACAAACAGCGCCGGCGATGCCATTTCCCTGAGGAGAACCAATGGAGGACTTGAATGCTGCAGACAGAGTTGGGGTCAATTACAAATGTAATCGTAATTGATTGTAATTAATTACATTTTTTATGTAATTGCAATGTAATTGTAATTGAACATTCTCTTAACCCAAGTAATTGTAATTGTAATTGAACCTAATGTAATTGGTAATTATCAATTACATTGGTAAATTACATTTGTCTGTACATGCCCAATCTCAATCATGAATATCCATCTGAAGTGAAATTGATTTAAGCAGCAACCTCTAATTAATCAGTGGCTTTTCTCAATATTTAATCAATTTGACTGACTATTAAAACACTGACTCACCGCTGTCTGTGGATTTCTTTTAAAATTAATTTGAATGGAAGAAGCATGTGGCAGCAAGCCAGCAACTAGTTCTAATCAAATAATTTGAGTGGAGGTCATTGCTGTTTATGGGAGCAACTACTCACAATCAAATAAATTTAATTAAAATTTGAAAGTTATTGCTACCCTATGTCAATAACTGCCTATGTCAGCAACTACTTCCAATCAAATAATTTTCAAAATAATTTGATTGGAGGTCATTGTTGCCATTGAGCAACTACTACTACTACTACTACTACTACTACTACTACTACTACTACTACTACTACCACTACTACTACTACCACTACTACTACTACTACTACTACTACTACTACTACTACTACTACTACTTCAAATCAAAAATATTTTATTAATCGTAACCCTTTTTCCAAAAAATAAAATAAAATTTTCTCTTAGAAAATGTCTATTTGCAGACCAAGAAGCCGCAATTTAAAAAATGTATAACTTGAATGACTGGCTCGGTTATTGAGCCAGTCATTCCAGTTGAAAATTTTCAAAAATAGTCTTCCCTTGGGTCTGCAAGCCACCAGCTCCCTCAAATCAAATAATGTTAATGAATTTTACCTGAAGACATTGCTGCTTATTAGGTGTCACATGACTAACACCTTTAGAGGACTGTTGTTTTCAATTTTCTCACCTACAATTTACCATTTCATGAGCCTAGTATAAACTTGGCATGAGCTTAGTATAAACTTGGCATGAGCCTAGTATAAACTTGGTTGGCATGAATAACTCAGCAACTTTACTCAGTAGATTTATATAAGGGAAATGCAGTTATTATGAGGCTTAAACACTTGAGTAGATGCAACTTGTGGTCTTCATAAAGGTCCACTCACAGGCCAGGAGAAGAGTATGTTTTGACAATTTACTACTGGAACGATTGTTCCATCATTCTAGTGGTAAATTTTCAAAAGTACTCTGCTTTTGGCATGTGAATGGACATTTCCTATAAGAAAATTGAAATTTGAGTTAACCCTTTAAGCCTTAAATTTTTTCAAAAAATTAAAATTTTCTCTTAGAAAATGTCCATTTGCAGACCAAGAGAAAGCTATTTTTGAAAATTTACAACTGGAATGACTGGTTATCGAGCCAGTCATTCCAGTTGTAAATTTTCAAAAATAGTCTTCTCCTGGGGCTGCAAATGGGCATTTATCAAGCCATTTTTGGCTGATATAAGATGATATTTTAATTCACAATTTGAGTAAATAAATATACTGCAGTACTGGTTAAAATGATGATGAATATAGCCTTATCAGTATATATTATAGTATTATAATAAAATGAAGTACCCACTACTGGGCACTAGGCTTGTCCAAAATAACTTCTGCAGTAATCTTAAAAGAAATGCTAATTTGCAAGCCAAGAGGATTTTTGAAAATTTACAACAGGGATGGATGACTGGTTCAATGACTGCCAGTTATTCCAGTGGTAAATTTTCAAAAATAATCTTTTGGCCTGTAAATTATAATTTTTCTATGAGAAAATTGACATTTGAGGGCTACAATGGAAAGGGGGTTAAGGGACACATCTTACATTATATATTATATTGCAGTTCTGGTTAAAATGGTTTACAGTAGCCTTACAATGTATATAGTATTCTATATAATAAAACTTGTAATTTATTTGAATCCTCCTATCATTATTATCAGACGACCACACCACCACTTCTAAATTAGGAATGGGACTGTAATTGTAATTGTAAGTGAACCAACTGCAAAGTAATTGTAATTGTAATTAGTGCATTGCAATGTAATTGTAATGGTAATTAATTACATTCACATGTAATTTACCCCAAGTCTGGCCGCAGACTCCACATTACTTGCAGTTTCAGCTTGATATTTGTCCGTAGTAGTCACAGCTCATCATCATTACAGCCACCTTGATGTAGTACATCCAGGATCTTTGATCACTTGATGGTGTCAAATGCCCATGCCATGTCGATGTTGAACTGGTCATCAAACTGTCTCTGTCTCCTCTGATCTTCTTTTCAAAAGATACTTCAATAGGCCAGAAGCTTCTCCTAGCCTGTTCATATCGCTGGCAGTGCTGCAGGAGATGTTCTGCTGTTTCTTCTGCCTGCTGACACTCACAAAGTGCAGAATCTGTAATCTTGAGATGGTGAAGATGTGCATTGAGATGATTGTGACCAGTCCTCAATCTGAAGATTGATTTTTTTTTGACAGATGATGATAGTTTATTGCAAAGATCCAACATAAGGATACGGCAATACAAGTACAATCGTATAAATAAACAAGATATATGAAACAACTATAGGCCCTATATAAATAAATAAACACTACTTAATTAAATATATACATATTATACAAAGCAATAGGCAAATCGAGTCCACAACCGGATTAACGACTGCAAAAGATTGATCCATATCAAGTTATGCGCCAGACATTTGCAGCCCCGCCCACGTTCTGAGCGTGTTTGGATCGATTTATATGCTTTGAACCCTGAGGTCACAGGATCCCCTTTTTCAAGGTGACTATACAGATAGGTTGCTGAATATTTTGAAACTAACCAGACCGGGCGCCATTGCAGTCTACGAGTACACCAGCACCCAGCCGAACTAGCCTCAAAATGCCAACAGAATGTTTATCAGATAGTAATTAACCATTCAAAGGATCTGCAAACTTGACAGACTTAAATGATCATGGTTGAGTTAAATTCGTCATTCTTTAGGTTGTTTGATTGTGACGTCAGCCTACATATGGCGTAATTGATTGTGACATCATATACTTGAGTGACTGATCGGATCTCACCATTAGAGATATTTATGAGCAACTGTTATATTAGTATACGTTTTTTATACATCCGATACATGTTTGATCCTCCCGACTGAGGCTGTGTATTGCATCATTATGCTGCCTGCTGGTGGTTCTTGTTGCTTTAATGATATGCTTCAGTCCTTCAAAGTCAACCTCACGGTTGAATTGTTCTTTATTTGACCCTTCCTTAGCCAGTTGATCAGCTTTGTCATTTCCTAATATGCCACATTGCGAGGGGATCCACTGTAAGTTGACATTGTTCTCCTTAGCCAGTTGCGTAAGATTTTCATGAATTAAATCTATACTTTCCATTCCACTCTCCAGCGCCTGGAGTGCTGAGAGGGAGTCTGTCAGGAAGACAATACAGTGCTTCCCTGTTGGCAAGCATGAGTCTGTTATATCTCCACATGGAAAGCGAATGTGAGCACCTTCCCCTCCATTCTTGACAGCCTGGATAGCTGATCCATCTGTACAAACATGTATTCACTCTTCCTCAGGGTAGTTCTGCAATATGACTCAATGCAAGAACTTTGTCACCTCCGCTTGATCTCCCTTGCTTTCAATCCCTGGAATCGAGGGCCAGAGTGAAATTGTGTTTTCTATTTCAGAAGCTTTCCACGGTTCCTCTCAGAGATAGCAGTTATGTTTCTACATCTGGGGAAGATGTCCGACTCTCTGTTTCTTTCAATTTTCTTTGAAGTTAATAAGAAATCATTCCTTTTGAGCCTTCCTCTAGACATTTGGTGAGTCGGCATATGCATGGGATAGCGAGGCATCAATTTGAATTTCTCGTATTGAATCTCGGCCTTGATTTCTCGTCTCTGCTGGAGTGGCTGGATATTGCTAAGTTCTTCCATCGCTGCTATTGGAGTGGTATTCATAGACCCTGTTAAGATACGAAGAGCCTGATTTTGCACCTTATCCAATGTCTGAAGGGTGCATGTAACAGCTGTCATCCATGATGATGAGCCATATTCGATGATTGTCCCAACTGATCCAGAGTAAACCGGTTTCAGAATTTTCATGTTAGCTCCCCATTTTGTTCCAGAGAGCTTCCGCATAACTGCCAGTCTTCGCTTGGCTATACATTCAGCTTTTCTGATTTGCGCCTTCCAGGTTAGTCGTTTGTCAAATATCAGACCAAGATAAGTTACTTCATCCTCAAAGTGCAGAACTGAGTCACCAAATTTCAGACTTGTCTTGTGTTCATTTTTAGTGGATAGTGTGAATAGAGTTGCGACTGTCTTCTCTTTCTTGATCTGGACAAACCATCTTGTAACCCAGGAATTGAGGTAATCAATTGCGAGTTGCATGCAGTAATTGGCTGTTGACACACACTCCTCACTGCTCCACATCACAAAATCGTCAGCATACAATGCAGCTCTGACTCCCAATGGAAGGTTCTTCACCAGGTCATTAATGAATATTGTGAAGAGGGTGGGAGAGACCACACCACCCTCAGGTACACCATGTCATAGCAGGACTTTCTTGCTGCTCATCCCATTCAGTTGTACTGATGTCTTTCGGTTGTGGAGATACTGGCATATCCAGCTGTACATTTTTCCAGAAATATCACTGGTCCTGAGCTTTTGGAGTAGTCCATGCTTCCATACTTTATCAAATGCCTTCTGCAGATTAACCCACACAGTGATGGTATGCTTTTTCTGTTGGAATGCCTCCTCAATAGACTGTGTCATAGACGTTGTTTGATCTTCAGTAGATCTAAACTTTCTGAAGCCATTTTGTTCATACGCTAAGAGATTGTTGCTTTCAACATGTCGAAGAAGTCTCTGGTTGAGGATTCTTTCCATGGCTTTGACAGTGCAACTAGTCAGACTGATAGGTCGATAACTTGCTGCTTTGGATTTATTCTTGCCTTTTTCCAGTACAGGAATCATGTTGGCCTCTCTCCAAGACTGGGGAACTTCTCCTGTGTACCAACTGTGGTTGAAAATCTCCAAAAGCTTGTGCTTTCCAAGAGTACCCAGATTCCTCAACATCTCATTGGTTATTCCATTTGGTCCAGGAGACTTCCTGTTTTTCAGAACTTTAAAGCTTTTCTCCAACTCGCTGATGGTCAGAAGCTCATCCATTCCCGCGGCATGTATTTGTGTCTCTCAGTTCCTCTTTACAGACTTCATTGCAGCTTTTTTACGACTCACTGGCACATCTAGATTGCTTACTTTCCGAAACATACAAGCAAAGTATTCAGCACCAGCCTCTCCTGTTTTGATTTCACAATCCTCTTCAAGAGTTATGTTCAGTACTCTGGTGTTTTCATCGTTCAGCTGCTTCACAAGCCTCCAGAGTTTGTTCGTATCTTTTACAAAATTTAAGCTTGACGTTTTTTCTCTCCACGATTCTCTGGTGGCTCTGTTTTGGCTTTCAGATATTTTGCCTTGGATTGTTGGAGTCTCACATGGTTGGATTCTGTTGGGACATTCTCTGCAATTTCCCTTGCGTTGGACATTTCTTCGTGTTACTTTTGCAGACGTACTCCAGTAAGGTATGTAATTTTTCCTGGATCCCCTAGGAATGCATTTGCCAGCAGCAGAGAGTAAAGCAGAGTTAAGCTCTTTAACAACTTTATTGATATTTTGGTTTTTGACATCAATGTCTTTTACCAATCTGTCACTCTTTCTGATATCTGTCCCAGTCTGCTTTCTTATAGTTCTATCGAGGAGTCTGATTCCGGTCAATCTCAACAGCCATGTTAATGGTAATGAAAACAGGGCGGTGATCACTGCCTCCAGGTTGTTCCCCAACAATAAGCAAAGATTCTTGATGTAGATTTTGTCGAAAATTCTAGATCAGGAGAACTAACTTGAGGTATGCCATCGTCTTGAGTAGAATGTAGGGGGGGTGGGGGGGGGGGGTCATCTGCCTTATTCAAGAGAATCAGCTTCTGCTCATCCATCCAATTTTCAATGTCCTCACCCCTCCTATCAGTAGAATGATAGCCCCATAACTGAGAATAACTGTTGAGGTCACCAGCAACGATAGTTGAATCTGGATGAACTGGGATTTTTCTGAGATTCAATGGTTGATTATTAGGGCAGTATTAGTTGACAACAGTGATAGGATGTTTCACTGGAATTATCTTGATTGTTAGAATTTCAGGTCCATCCATGTCTCTCTGAACTTCAATGGTGTTTAGGTTATTCCGGACCAGGGTTATGACTCCTCCTTTATGTCTTCCATCCCTGTCAGATCAGCATTGAAATCCTCTTATAC
Source organism: Chaetoderma sp. LZ-2023a (assembly GCA_034401795.1). Taxonomy (NCBI): domain Eukaryota; kingdom Metazoa; phylum Mollusca; class Caudofoveata; order Chaetodermatida; family Chaetodermatidae; genus Chaetoderma; species Chaetoderma sp. LZ-2023a. Next base: position 60,824,442 of record CM067360.1, read on the forward strand.
AGAATCTTCTGTTAGCATTTAGATGAGTTTCTTGGATACACGCGACATCTACGCCTTTCTCCTTGAGAATTTGGCAAAGCTCTGTTTTCCTGTTAGAAACTCCTTCAGCATTCCATTGCATGATAGTCAGCGGTTTGCTTACTTGTACTTTAGGTTGGACAATCTGCTTCCTTTTTCTCCAAGGTCTACAAACTTTACCACCAGTAGCTTGGGTGGACCCCTTCGAGGTTGGGGGGGGGGCGGTGCTGCACATGCCTGGCGGGAACTCATATGGCGAGCACCATGACGGATATTCATAATATTAACTGTCATGAAAGATGAGTTGCTTAGTGCTATGGTTGGTCACTCGCTCCAAATACCTGGCTTGGTACCCAGATAAAGTGTTACACCCTTGCGCCCGACCCAAGATCAGAGATCTTAGATCTACTTTGAGGCCTAGCACTTGTAGCAAGGGGTCAATCTCACTGAATCTGCCATTTCACGTAAGAACAACACATTGTGTCGTAAACAACTCGCCATTCTGGGATGAATCTGCAACAGAATCTATCCCGCTTCTGAATGGTACACACAGACATCGCATGGTCATGCACAGACTGGCCAGCCTGTATGGTCAAGAATGAATGACATTGTCCCATTTACATCCTCTATCAGGATACACTGCTATCCACGATGGACAAACAACCACATTCAACAGAACTCTCTGGATATAAAAGGAGCCATTTTTCTTTCTCACAGAATGGTAAAGATATTTTCTTCCGTACTGATAGAAATCATCTCCAGCTCTATGTAGCGGCTTAACCTAAGCTACTTTAGCGTAAAAGGGTTACCTGATCCCCAACATCGATCAACCACTGAACATCAGTCCACAGCAAGGGATATATTTCTTCAATCACAACCCAGGTATTAACTATGTAAACCCTGTATTATTAAAAAAATACTTACTATTCTCATAGAAAATTACCATTTGCAGACCAAGAGATTATTTTCAAAAATTTACCAGTGGAATGACTGCCTCGGTTATCGAGCCAGTCATTAGTGTTAAATTTTCAAAAATAGTCTTCTTTTGGTCTGTAATTCGACTTTTCTCAAGAACATTGCAGAAGCCGTCTTTGGCTGATATGAGTGTTAAATGTGTAAGAGATGACCTTATGCTGATACAAATACTCCAATCAAGAGGAAAAGGAAGGGACGTATACTGGATCATTCTATTCCATTATGGAAGATCTAGGAACAGCATATTGGATGACAGGCCCCAATATATAGACTTGTTCCGTTTGTGATGTCATATAAATTTGGCAATAAGTTCTTAACAAACAGGCCTAGCACTAAACCTAATCCAAATTCAACTACTGGTTACCTAATTTATTACATATAACAGCTATAAAATGTTTAAATCCACTAAAGACCTGTTTATAATATCAGAATTTCTTATGAAACAGAATCATTAAATTAAAATTTATAGAAATCTGTCACTTAAATTCCAGATAAGCTGCAGGACATGAAATTACTTACAGCCACTCTCTAATGTTAATGTGATTTTAAAGTGCATATAAAATGGAGAATTACAACCTAACTCGCTGGGGGGTGTATTTATGAAGTGTACTTAACCATGGGAGCATAGTAAATATGGGAAAAGCATCAAACGCAGCATTCCGATTGGCCTGTTGTCCTCTTAGCAGTGTAAGTTACCCCCATCTTAATTTCAGCTCCTGGTGGTCTGACTTGATAAACATAAAAGTGCCAATCTTACATTATGCTAATGATTGCAGGTCCTTGGAACCTTACAGGTTATATACCCCAAGAATGTATAAGTGGTTAAAAGGAATAGTTTGACGAAAATACCTTCAATAAAATTGAGTTATCATCTAGAAACCCAAAGTAATGCCCGTAATTAGGTTACCATGACCGTAAGCTTTGAGATTTTGGCCCTAAATACATAGGATTCTGAAGAACCACACATGTAATGTTCTATCTCTAGTTTAGTGAAGATCACTTTCATCCGAAAATGCAACATTGGGCCACCATTGACACTGACCGTTTGACCTTAAAATGTAAATGGTTCTGGTATCCGTAAATGGCAACATAACACCAAATTTTATTGACTACTCTTTACTAGAATTTGAGTTAAATCATCCACAATCTCAACCATGAGGAAAACTCAATGACAAAGCTCTTAATTCAACATGTTCTTGAACTTTGACCTCAAAATCAATGGCCATCTTTGAGTGAGTGAGTGAGTGAGTGAGTGAGTGGGTGGATGGATGGATGGATGGATGGACTGACTTGTGGTTGAATTTGAAGAAATAAACAATTAAATGAATTAATGATTAAATAAATGAAAACTAACTAATTCCACAACAGCTAGATCAAACACATATTCAGTGATCGGCAGCAGATGATGAAGAAATCTACACAAATCATTCCCCATTCCTGCAAGCGCTGTTAGACTCTTAACTCCATTCAATTATAACACTATTTTCAAACTCTGTTTAAAGATCTTGTTTGAAGTAAAATAATAATAAGACTTGAACTGTAAGAGATTCTTTCAATCACCTTGAAAGCAGTTTTAATCCTTTAACCCCGAAATTTGCGCAAGAAAATTTCAATTTCCTCTTACAAAATATCCATTTGGAGAGCAAGATTTCTTTTTAATTTACCACTGGAATAGGTGGCTCGGTTATTGAGCAAGCAGTGGTCAATGTTCAAAAATAGTCTTCTCTTGGTCTGCAAATGGATATTTCCCAAGACCCGTTCAGAAGCCATTTTGAGCAGCTTGAGCGTTAAAGGGTTAAGTCTCATTTTAGCCAGAAAAATCTTTGAACTTTGTTATTACATAAAAAGAGTTAACCCTCAAATTTATTCAAATTTTTTTTTTAATTTTCTTAATAGAAAATATAAATTTTCCGAGCAGGGGAAAACTATTTTTCAAAAATTTACCACTGGAATGACTGGCTCGGTTATCGAGCCAGTTATTCCAGTTGCAAATTAAAAAAAATAACCATTTCTTAGTCTGCAAATTTACATTTTTGTAGACCACACAGAAGTTATTTTTGGCCAGCTTGTATGTTAAGGGGTTAATTGTATTCATTTAGAGCCATACAAGAATGGAATAAATGGTGGGATTGAGGGTGCTCAAAGCAACTCAACTCATTACCTGTGATCTCTTCATGTTAACCCTTTCTGGCCCGATATGGCAGTATCTCAATTTCAACACAGGTAAGCTTTAATATGTTGAATATATTGAAACCATACAAATTTTATTAACCCCTACCACTCTGATATCAATGTTTAAAATTTTCAAATTAAATTAAAGGATGAACTGGTGTTCATTTTTCAACAAATTTGGTGGATGATGGTGCTGTCATAGACACCAACATCGTCCACCAAAATTGTTGAAAAATGCACACCGGTCTATTTGCTATCGACATGGTAAAAGATAGAATATTGACATCAGAGTGGTAAGGGTTAAAAGGTGTTATCTCCACTAAATTATTTAAATTTATTTTTAAAACTTCAACAGTATATTTACTAATCATGTTTTAAGCCTTAGTGGTCAAGCCGGCCAAAAATTGGCCTCTAAGTGGATGTAAGAACTGTTCATTTGTAGGCCAAGAGAAGACTATTTTTTAAACTTTGCAACTGGAATGACTGTCTTGATAACTGAGCCAGTCATTGCAAAGGTAACATTTTTAGGAGCAGTCTACTCTTGGTATGCAAATTTGTTACATCAATTGGGTAGTATTTAGATTTTCTAGACAAAATTTGACCATAAAGAGTTAAAGTACATTGTATTTGTGTTGTGATGGTGAGAGGGTTAATCAGCCTGGCATGTATCTTGACATGGAGAAGGCTTGGTGGACATATAAACATGGCTTGAGTAATCTGAGCGGACCATAACCCTTTCACTGACAAAGTTCTCATATCTCAATCTCAGGGCAAACAAACAGGAACACTGTTGAATATTTTGAAATTAATATGACTGGAAGCCATATGCAGCAAAGGCTTCCAGTCATATTAATTCCAAAATATTCAACAGACTTTGCTATACATCATAAAGAATTTACATTTTCATGGATTTGTCGTTGAAATGGTTAATCACATAATTCAGGTTTAACCCTTTCATGGTCAAAACTGGTCATGGGAATATCCAATTTCTAATAGCACAAGATGAAATGCAGAATGTATGTAACCTAAATGTATGATGAATGAAAGCTTGGATGAGTGTAGATTTATTTCCATATGTGATGCAACAAACAGATTGCTGAAAACTTTGAAACTAACTTAACCATTTAACCCACAAATTTGAACAAGAAACTTTAAATTTTCTTATAAAAATGTACATGTGCAGACCAAGGAAATACTATTTTTCAAAAATATATCAATAGCAAATCTTCACCATAAAGTAATTGCCTCTACCACTTTTATCCTTAAAGCTCTTGTGTTCCATTAAATATAGACCCCTTTGCACAAAGATATGAGATGCCTGCTGATGTCTGTTCAATTTACCCAGCATGCTATGCTACCCAGCATGCAACGCTACCCAGTATGCAATTTCCTGACTCCATAATCGTTGTAACTATTGTTTAGTCTATTGTCTGTATAATCCAGGATCTCTCAAACAAAACCAATCCGCATGCACGTGGGGGTGAATATGTGAATATCATGTTACAATGCAGGACCTGGCTATATTTAATGGTGCTGAAATAATGTGGCAAACTTAGAAGTTAGATGGCTGGCTTAACAACATTCTATTAAGTATAGTAAATATAGCAATGCCAGATGAAAAATAAGAGGAGAAGCTCGTCACATGTCAGTCTCTGGTCATAACCAAAGTTAATCCAGAATGTAAATCTCTTCTCAGTAACCCTATTTATAGGCATTAAAATGCAAAGGGTTAACGTTTGCTATAAGTCGAAACTTCATTAAAAACACCACAATCTAAAAGAGATTTTATCAGTAAATAATATGTCAAAATATCAGCTATGATTAACGCAATTGTTGAAAGTTTTGCTTGGTAAACACTGAAATTCAGGAGTTTAATGTCAGGAGAATGGTTCTAATCTGACTTACAAAAGCTTAGGTATGTGTTGCTGCTAGCAGCACAGATTGTATATGTTGATCATCTGAGAAACAGATTGAAATAAATAATAAGAGCAATAAGTACTCAGTGACCTATAGCCAGATCCATGCCTAGGTGTGCAAACAATTGGTTTTCATGCTCCTGGTAATTACTATTTCTAACCATTTCATCCTCAAGGCCGGTGAAAGGATTAACTGAGGCAAATATGTCTTTTAGATCAGAGCCCCGCTTTCACCTGAATTGAACTCAGGGTAAAGCGGCCTAAAATCAGGCCTTACCACAGAGATGCCGCCAGGTATGACTGCAAACAGTCCAGGTGTCAAGGACATATTCTTTTCTTGATAAACAGAGATGCCTACATGTATGACTGTAAACAGTCCAGGTATAAAAAACAATTCTTTTCTTGATAATGCCTTACCACAGCGATGCCTATGACTGCAAACAGTACAGGTATCAAGAAGGTATAACATTCTTTTCTAAAATCAAGGGCCTTTGCATGATCTTCTTCTTCTTTTCGATCGCTGGTATCACACTTGGAGAGCCATTCTCAAGATGAAATCTGTGGTTTTCTGCAGCTCTTCCACAGGCCCATACAGCTTTTCAAGAAAAGAGGTTGACAAAGGCCAGATCTCTTCTCTCAGCAGCTGATACGTACTGCAACATTGAAGTATGTGCTCTGTGGTCTGATCTGCTTCTCCATAAGGACAAGCGGGCGATGTCGTAAGGTGGAACCGCCTGTACATGTGCTGGTTTAGTCTGTCGTATCCAGTTCCGAGACGAAAAATGGTCACTTGCTCTGGCCTAGAGAGATGATGGTAGGCATCTTCTGATTGAGGTGTTCTATAGAGTGACTTGATGATAGTCTTCATCTCTGTATGGGTAACCATGTTTTCTGTCTGATTCTCTTCTGCACCCACCTTTGCCTTCTTGTCTGCTTCCTCATTTCCTTGGACTCCATAGTGTGAGGGGATCCACTGCAATGCTATCTGAAAGCAATTGATGGTTTGTAGTGCTTCTTCAAGTTGTGGCAGCTTACCTTTGGTGATAGCCTCAAGGATGGAGTGGGCATCAGATAAAAAGACAATCTGTGCAATAGGGTCTGCTGTTCTGCTGATGGTATTAGCTGCATGAACCAGTGCTTCGACTTCAGCTCTGTAGTTTGTGCAGTGTTTGCCTGTTGGTATTGCAGCTGACTCATGTTGTACGTTTGGATACTGTATGTGCAGTCCAGCACCTCCGCTCCTAATTGCATCTTTGGCTGATCCATCTGTGTACATCCTTATCCATGTCTCCTGAGGGTACATTTCTTCTAGCATGGCTAGGGTCAGGGCCTTCTTGCTCACATCACTGTGTTCATCTTTGGTTGTGAGATGAGGTACTGTGGTGCGAATAGCTATGCTCTCTAGTTTGTTTTCCCAGGGTGGAGGATCAAGTGTGTGGTTTGGGTCTTCTATTTGTGCTGGCAACATTTCTTGGTGTTCCTTTTGAAGTGCTTTTGTCTCTTTCACAAAACTTGATCTTTTAAGTCTTCCTGATGACAGCTGTGCTTGCCTGATCTTCATCGGGTGGTTGTTGAACGATTTGAACTTTGCAGCTTAGATCAGTGCTTTGCATTCCCTTCCTTTGCTAAGTGGGGGGATGCCTACTGTCTGCTCCATTTTTTCTATTGGTGTTGATCTCATTCCACCAGTGACGATGCGCAGTGCCTGGTTTTGTACTCTGTCGAGGTTCTGTTGATGAGATTTAGCTGCTGTCATCCATGAGCTGGATCCATACTCAAGGTGTGGTCGTACGGCACCTAGGTAGATGGTCTTGATGATCCTTTCATTGGCACCCCACTTTGTTCCTGCCAGCTTCCTCATGATGTTTAGCTTTCTTCTGGCCTTTGCCTCTGCGTTCTGGATGTGCTCCTTCCATGTTAATCTTCTGTCATAGGTGACTCCCAGGTATGTCTGCTGGCCCTCGTACTCTAGTGGAGTACCGTCCAGTGTCAGATTGCCAACCTTGGTTTTGGTGGACAGTGAGAATAGCATGGCTGATGATTTTTCTTTGTTGATGGTAATACACCAGCGATTGGCCCAAGCTGTAATTCTGTCCACGGCGAGCTGCATTCTGTACGTGGCAGTCGTTGTGTACTCCTCGGTGCACAAAAGTACGAGGTCATCTGCATAGAGGGCTGCTTGGATCCCATTGGGCAGCTCTGCTACAATGTCATTAATGAAGAGTATGAACAGAGTTGGTGATAATACTCCACCTTGTGGCACCCCTCGTCTCAGCAATACATTCCGTCCAGATTGTCCATCCACCAGCACCCTAGCTCTGCGATTGTGTAGGTATGACTTGGTCCATCGGAACATGTTGCTACCGATGCCTGTGCGCCAGAGCTTCATGAGGAGGCCATACTTCCACACCTTGTCAAATGCCTTCTGCAGATCGATAAAGGCAGCTAGCATCACCTTCTTGGCTTGAAAAGTGTCCTCTTTGACCTGTGCAAGATGTGTTGTTTGATCTTCTGTGCTCCTGTATCTTCTGAAGCCGGCCTGCTCTGTAACTATAATGTTCTCCGACTCCAGGTACCACTGTAACCGCTGTTTGACGATGCGCTCCATGGTCTTGCATATGCAGCTTGTAAGACTGATAGGACGGCCTTTTGTAAGACTGATAGGACGGCCTTTGCATGATGATGCCTATGACTGCAAACAGTACAGGTATCAAATACGTCTCAATATTATCATTATGATCAACAATTTAAAGCTGAGCATTGGTATCAAGGACCATTATGTGCAAAATGGGTGTCAGATAGTTTTATCTTGCATTTAATATCAGGTTGTGTTTCTTTTGGCAAGCAAATATAAAATGCACTGGTCATTCTTCAGATTCAGATGACTGTTTATCTGTTATATTTGTCATAGACAAAAAGCAGGGTGGCATTTACACTTATGTCAATTTTGCCCTGCCTCAAGGATTAGAATATCATCATTTCAAAATAGATACAATTGCATTAATTACTTTTCTAATTAGGCCTAATTGTCTGCGGTCCCAGTTGAGCCATTCTACTACATATTTCATGCGTATTTCTTAATGCTTGTTTCAGTAAGATATCAAATATTGTCTGTTGAATGGAATAACGTATTTTTTCAATGTGTAGTTTTGCCAGATGGCTTATCATCGGCAGAATATATATCTTTTATTACTAACACCGGTTATATGCTCATTTAAGATAAATGGAGCATATTGCACATTGATATATTGGTGACTAGTGATGCAGATTCATATGATTCATGTTGTGCCACTATATATAACAATTAAAAGATGATGGTCATGCCATTGGATGTTTCATCTGTAATATACTAGTTCTCATCCAAACCTATGAGTTGAAACATTCAGTGCGCATGTCAGAAGAGCTGGCATCTAAGTGACAAGAATATGTTTTGCAGTGCTACGAAAGTATTAAATTTGAAAACATAAAAATATGAAACTTAGGGTGCTGAACGTATAATACTTATGGTCATGTTGGTTTTCAGTTGTAGAATAATTTGCATTCTTTTAGAGAATCTGATAATCTGACTAATCTGAATCACTGAAAATGGTGTCAGATGGTTTTAATAAAAATGTGTGATTGTCAAATTCAGGTCATTCTGTGTTTACATGGTGGATTGATGTTATTTCAATCATGGCCAGACACACAACTCAATCATGAAAAATGCTTATGATGTAACAACTGATGGGGGGAGGTAGTGTTAATGACCTACTGACCTCGCACAGAAAAAGAACACACATTCTATAGGGGGTAGATGGAGAAATAACGCCAAGCAACACCATATTAATGTACTGGGCATTAAAGCTTGATTATTGTGTTTACAGTCTTTAGTGTTGCTCATGCTAAATTTGGAGTCTGAATATATATTTCTATAGTAGCGACATTAACTATATCTGTGTTAGTCTCTTCCCTCACAATGATGTAATGCTGACCAGCCAGAGAAGTTTGGTTATGATTTAGAGAATGAAATTTATGAATCAGTTGCTCATTCAACTGGTCAGATGAATTGTATAGCAAATAACAAAATCCAGAGTATTTCATGATGAGTGCAAATTGAATATCAAGGAGTTTTATTTGTACATCTGTAGTAGCTTTACAATGAAGTAGCTTTACAATGGAGTTTTGTGATTTGTTCGCTTCTAGGCTTAATTTCCATATTAAGCAACATGTTTCTTGAATACATGTACCTCAGGAGCTTATAATATTGATGCTTTTTGTATTAGATCGGTTTGAAGTTAACCCATAGTCGTTTACACTTTTTTGCCTCTACTGAGAGTTAATCTACAAGAGTAGAATTGGATCAAGCAACATAAACAGTAACATAGCATCAAGTTGAAAAATACATAAAACAGATTTTGCTATTTAATAAGATGTTGTTTTTGAATTGGCAATCTTGGGGCATTCACACACAAGGACCGTGTGCATCTACTAAGCAAAATATTGTTAGTTAATAGCCTCTTATACGAGAGAGCCTCAGATGATAAGGATCTTGCTGGCTAGACAATTTTGGTTATTAATTCATGGAGAGAATCAATAAAGAAATAATGCTTACTATGTGGATTAAGTTTTGAAAGCTTTTGGGTTATTGATATTTTTTACCAATGACCTAATCAGTGTTTCATTTTCTGGGTTTAAATTGGCTTGACCAAACCATTTATGAGTCATCAATTAAGGATAAGATTTTTAAAATGGATCATTGTTCAAATATCAACTAAGGCCAGATAGAATTATATTTGGCATTTCAGTAAAGTTTTGAGTAAAATACTTGATCCTTTTGTACAGCAATCTCTTGAGGAAGCAATTTAGGAACTTTAAGCGATCATTATTAGAATGCAATTATTTTGCTTGCATATAAATCAATTTTTCCCAGGTGTATAATTTTCAATGCATTGCTACCCTATTCATGGAGAATTAAGAATCTAAGAAAGATACTAACACAAAATTATTCATGAAGACGATAAGGCAGTATGTAGAGACACTATATATCGAAGGCTGAAAATAACTAGGATACTGGCATGGATTGATATAAATATATTTTGACAATACAATAGACAGAAATGGCAGACCATTTTTGATGTTCATTGAGATGGTTTGAAACTTCCATAACTTAAATCTGTACAACAGGTTGATAATGAGTGTTTAAAAGTTTTATAACAAACTATTGAATATATTAGAAAGATGTCAGCGTTCAGAAGGATGATTATCAAATCTGTTAATTGTTCAGTTCATGTTATCATAATTGTGAACAATTCATTACATGGAATTTATAGTATTGAGTGCACCCACAGCTTTGAAGTCTCGTGGAACTCTGGCTGACTGAGTGGTGATTGGCTAGAATTTATTAGTTAAACGAGAACTTACCTGAAAGTGGAAGTTAAATGTTTGACTGTAATTATAGCCAATCACCACTGAAAGCCGGAGTTACATGCCCACCTCTAGAAAAGAGGTCATAGTTTGAGATTTCATTTGGGAACTTTTCTTGTCCCACCATAATTTGGGATTACTGTGCTGTGCACTCAATTTATCTTTGAAGACTGATCATGACACGTCTCTCATATAACTCCGGTGATTGGCTAGAATTACAGTCAAACATCTACCGTCCTCTTTCAGGTAAGTTCTCGCTTAACTAATAAATTTGTCCTCCAGTTCTGGAAGTGTATGCATGCACGTAGGCGTACTATTCACGGCAGTACATTCGACAGCCTGCATTTCAATACTGTTCAGCGCAAGTGTGTCAATTTGAATGAAAATTGTTGCTACAACAGCTTTCAGTCTCTATAGTCCAAAATAATCATCATAATTTTTAGTCGACTCTCGCTACCGATTTGAATAGCAATTTTGGCCTATATACGTTTTCTCGTCAAGAATGAATGGAACGGCGTATGTTTCATTGACAGATTTGTGCATTTGTTTGAAATGCATTGGTCCAACAGAAACGTACACGCGCTAGCTTGGCGAAATATTTCCTTCCTGCGGGTAAAGCGTATTTTGGCCATATACTCACTCTACTTAGATAGTAATACTGAGCGCTGTGTGATTCTATGGACAACAATTTGATAACGTTGTTGGTGCCTTAGTCAGCAATAACCTACAGTCAAATTGCTCTTCAAATCCGTAGCAAGTGTTGACTGAAATTTATGATAATTATTTTAGAATACATAGACTGAAAGCTGTTGAAGCAACACTTTTCATACAACATTTTTATCAAATATATAGCAGGTAGCAATTGCATTACATACAAATTATTTTGACAGCAATTTGACTGAATGTTGGTGCTGTCATTGATAGCAACAACTTTCATGCAAATTACTGTCAACGTATATAAAAGCTTTCTCCTATTTTCTCCTGGACAATGACACATTTTCTCTGAACATTTTTGAAATACAGACTGTCGAATGTACTGCCGTGAATACGCCATACATGCATGCTTACGTTTCCAGAGCTGGAGGGCAAATGACTATTTGCACGTGCAAGCTGGTTGGTTTTGTTTCAGAAATCCTGGCTTGTGCAGACAATAGACTACACGAATATGGTGTCCAATATTTACAACGATTATTGAGTCAGGGCATTGCATGCTGGGTAGCATTGCACACTGGGTAGCATTGAATGCTGGGTAAATTCAACAGGCATCTAATATCTCGTGCAAGTGTCTATATTTAATGGAACACGAGAGCTTTAAATTTGTTCCTGAGAATTTCAATTTTCTCATAGAACATAACAATTTGTAGACCAAGATGATTATCTTGAAAATTTGTCACTGGAATGACTGGCTCGATTATCGAGCCAGTCATTCCATTGATAAATTTTAAAAATAGTCTTCTCTTGGTCTGCAAATGAACATTTCCCAAGACAAGCGCAGAATCCATTTTTGGCTGATTTGAGAGTTAAACAGTTGACTGAACCTTGTATAGATGGTTTACTGATACTTACCTATTTAGGCCTCAGTTTTACTCATTTATTATCCTTAAGTTTTGCTCATTATTGTCGAAAAAGGAAGTTGCAACGCTCCCAAAACTCTCCATAGCAACACAATCATAGAAAAGACATTTGACAATAGCCCTCTTTTTGAACAACTAAAGCGTATTGTTCTCCGAGCAAACTCTACAAACGTTCTCTCAATCTCTATGGCTCAAGCTGACAAGAGAAGATGTCTGCTCTGCATTGATGATCAAACACGCTGAGACACACAGAAAATCCAATAACCTCCACGTGTAGCAAAGATTTCTCTCTCTTATGCTCAAATCATCTATAAAGATTTGTCAAATTTATCCAGAACAGTATTTTAAACACATTATTCCACAGGCTACTCACTAATTGTCCCAGTCTTTTAAACAATGATCGTATGAAATGATGGATCTACAAGCACCCAAAAACACCAACACTGTAAACAACACGGTAATCATGTCACTATTTGAATTTGAAAATCTCTGAGCTTAACGTTTTACTGTATATGATTATTATCATGGATATTAATTCGGTTTCTGAATATTTCTAATATAAATCTCACGCATTCTTTGTTATTGCGACATTAGTGCACTAAGGCAGCTAGCTACCTGTCCTATTCATAGCATGTGTCTAACTAGGGCAATACAATCGGTGGATAACAGCTGCTACTTGACATTCTAAAATCAGTCAGCTGTTAAAATAATATAATCACAGAACTATTCAGGGTCTTATGCTCTAGGTAAAGTCACTATGGTCAGTATTGTCCAGTAATTGACCACCTTTATGGTCAGGACAGGTAATACTCACAAACCTGCCATAAGTGACCACCTCTATGGCTTTATTGCTCAAATTTTGTCACAAAAATTTCAATTTTCTCATAGAAAATGTCCATTTGCAGGTCAAAAGAAGACTATTTTTTAAAATTTACCACTTGAATGACTGGCTCGATGATCGAGCCCGTCATTCCAGTGATAAATTTTCAAAAATAGTCTTCTCTTGACCTGTAAATGTACTTTTCTCAGGACCACTGCAAAAGCTGTTTTTGGCCAGGTTGAATGTTAAAGGGTTATGAGAGTTGCCACATGTCACTAAAGAAAGCTAGGTGCTTGACTTTGGTGTTGAAAACATAGCAGTTAATTAACACAGGTAGTTGACCAACCACCACCTGCTGCAAAGAATGGACCTTTTGGCCCCAAAGATCAGCTGGTCTCATGAGCAATACAGATAATAATGTGAATAGCTCTGGATTACATAACACAGATCACAATCATAAGAGTAGGTCAATACTTTAAAATTCCTGATCCTGAGCTAACTAATCCTATATTCATACTGACTTAGAATGAGACAAACATGATTATTCCTGCTTATTTTGGAAATAATTTGTCTGACAATTGTTGCCGTCTATGCCACAAACAACTTTCAGCCAAATTATTTTCAAGATAATCAGTAGGATTTTAACTACATTCAGTTCGTGTCGAGATGCCATTTATAAGACAGGTTGGTACAGGTGTTACAAATGGTCCTCATTTCTCAGTAATCACAAACTAACGTGCTCAACAGAGGAATCCAGTTTAAGCTATGCCCGCCCATCTCTAGCTAAGCTCCACCCATGCTTTGTCCGCTCTTAATAGGGATTAATTGATCCCTGGACTCACCGGCTATCAATTTCAAGTAACCTATACAGGTAAGCTGTTGAATATTTATGTTTAATAAATAGTAACAACATACAATTCGTACAACTTGACAGACTATAATTGGTTATGACATCAGCCTACATGTGAGTAGTTGATTAAGCCATCATATGATTGACTGATAAACTGGAGTCCTCTATTATCAACAAACAGTAGCAGTACACTTGTTATTCTAATGGTCAAGCTGGCCAAAATCAACCTTTGCAATCGTCTTCAGACATATCTATCTTGAGGCAGAGAATATTTTAGAAATCTTACCGCTGGAATAACTTGCTAGATAAACGAGGCAGTCATTCCAGTCCTTCAACTGACATACAATCCTGGGATTGATCAAACTTATTATTAGTAAAACCCGGTAGTAACCGTTTTACCTCTTTCACCAACAAATTGCCTGTATCTCAAGGCAAACAGAAAAGAAAGCTATTGAATATCTTGAAATTAATATGACTGGAAGACATTGCTGCCTTAGGCAGCAATGCCTTCCAGTCATAGTAATTTCAAAATATTCAACCGAATACGCTATTCATCGTAAAGTATGTGCTTTTTCAGGGAATTGTCCTTGACAAGGTTAAAACTAACACATGCACCATTAAATAACTGTGCCAATGAAATCATACCTTAAAATGGCTAACAAATATAGCAATTTGTGTTGGAGAGATATATTGAGCAATAATTCAACTCTTAAATCAGACTATATTATTTCTGTCTATGTATAACTGTGAAAGCTCCTCTGCCAGCTCGGAGTCACAATGAAAACACATTTTACATAATGTTAAATACGTTCGTATTTTATTAAATCAATGTTTGCTTGGTACAGAAAATCCATTAAAACCTTTTCAGTCTAAATTCTGAGATTCAGGAAATAATTATTACAATAAATCTGCCGCTTATCCCGAGATCAATTTGACTGAAAGTTGTTATTGTTGTCGATGGCAGTAACAACTTTCAGTCAATTTGCTTTCAATATAAACAGCAGGATTATTAATTGTATTGTATAATAAATATCATCTATGACAAACCAGATGGTGAGGGTTTTCCCTCATATGATCAATTATTAAACATTCCAGACAAGTAATAAAATACATACATACTGTACAAAGATTAATTTTTTGACACCTTGTATTTAAAAATGATAAAATAAATTGACTCAGAAAGGATGTATTATCAGCTAACGATCTATAAACATATACATGAAAGTCCTCTTTCTTACAGTTAATTGGCTGACTATTAAACATTTAACCCTCAAATTTATTCAAAGAAATTTAGATTTCCTTATAGAAAATGACCATTTGCAGAATAAGAAGACCATTTTTGAAAATTTACCACTGGAATGACTGGTTCGAGTATCGAGCCAGTCATTCCAGTGGTAAATTTTCAAAAATAGTCTTCTTTTGCTCTGCAAATGAACATTTCTTAAGACCACTGTAAAAGACGTTTTTGGCTGGTATGAGTGTTAAAGGGTTAATATCACCTTCATAGACACATACTAAACTAGTAATTATGTGCTCATGACAAACTTATCTATGCCACTCATGATGTCATTGATTATGATGTCATCCTACATGTTATAGGTGATTATGACATCATATGATTGAAGGATAAACTGGAATGGTCCATACTGATAACCACGCGTTTATTCCATTGTATTAAACTATTACATATCAATTTATATTCCACTAGTGTAATAAAGTCATGCTCTGTGACGCACTTCACAAGAAATATATTATTACCGCGCTGTTGCCTAACAGCCTAACGCCCTGTTGCCTAATAGCTTATCCCCCTACCCCTGTTGCCTATCAGCATTGCTAGCAGGAATTACATCAGAGCAGATACAACGTCTCCAGAGGGTGCAGAACACGGCAGCACGGATAATAACACGAACCAAGCGAACAGACCCCATAACACCAGTACTCAAACAACTCCATTGGCTTCCTATGAGAGAGCGCATACAGTATAAAATCGTGCTTCTCGTTTACAAATGTTTACATGGACTAGCCCCACAGTATCTATCTACTTTAATTACAAAGAGAATTGCACCTCGGTCCCTAAGATCAAGTGATCAGACATTATGTGTGGTCCCGTCTACTAATTTAGTTGTTGGACAGCGTGCATTTTCGAATTCCGGTCCAAGACTTTGGAATAATCTACCTGCCCATATCCGAAACTGTCACAAAATTGAGCCTTTTAAATCTAGTCTAAAAACGTATCTTTTTCATCTTTAAAATTTGTAAAGCGCCTTTGAGCGATTAATTTCGGAATTGGCGCTCTAGAAATATTTACATACATACATACATACCCCTGTTGCCTAAGAGCGATGGCAATAATATTAATACACCTTGTGCCATTATTTTACTACTGTTAAAATGTTGAAGAATGAAACATTTTGATTAATTTTAACAGAAAACTTGGACATTTTAAAGTGATCAATGAAAAATAAATTAAGCGTTCAGATAATAGGATGTTGATTTTGTAACTTATTTTTGTGGTATTGGGTCTTTGTCAGAACTCGCAGTAGTAAAGCGCTACAGCATTACCAAAAGATGTGTACTATGGCAAGGAAACAGCTTGAATAGGTGTGAAAATTGGAAGTAGTAGACTATATGATAAATAGAATCTCACACTCATTGCCATTTTATATTGTTTATCACACTTGTTTAGTAAGATCTCATTTGAAACTCGCTAAGGCTTGTTCCATACATGCCATATGAGATATTACTAAACTTGTGTGATAAATTTAATACAGAATGTCAACTCTTGTGAGATCCTCTAGATAGCCAAGAATATGATCCTGATGAAATACTCTATAACAGCCTCATTGTGGTGTCACTGTCAAAGCTATACAATATTTAACCATTTAACCCTCGAATTTATTCAAGAAAAATTAAAATTTTCTCATAGAAAATGCCCATTTTCAGACCAAGAAGACTATTTTTCAAAATGTACCACTGAAATAACAGGCTTGTTTATCGAGCTAGTCATTCCAGTGGTAAATCTTCAAAAATAGTCTTCTTTTTTCTTCTTTACAAATCGACATTTCTCATAACCACTGCAAATGATGTTTTTGGCTGATATGAGTGTTAAATGGTTAAGAACCTGCCTCCACTACCAGGCACAGTCAAACATATTCAATAACAACATTGGAGCTATAGCAGGATGTAGATTTACCATCTTGAGTTACTGGCTGGGGTCTGGGGTTATTGGTTGAGTCCTGAAGTTACTTGCTGGGCTCTGGAGTTACTGACTGGACATTACTGGCAGGGGTCTGGCCTTACTGACTGGGGTCTGTACTTACTGACTGGGCTCTGAAGTTACTGGCTGGGCTCTGGTCAGTTACTGGCTGGTCTCTGGTCAGTTACTGGCTAGGCTCTGGAGTTACTGGTGGGCTATGGAGTTGCTGGTGGGCTCTGGAGTTACTGCCTGGGCTCTGGAGTTACTACCTGGGCTCTGGAGTTACTGCCTGTGCTCTGGAGTTACTGGTTCTGGAATTACTGGTGGGCTCTTGAGTTACTGGTGGGCTCTCTGGAGTTACTGGCTGAGGTCTGGAGCTACTGGTGGGCTCCGGAGTTACTGGCTGGGCTCCGAAGCTACTGGTAGGTTTTTTGAGTTACTGGTTGAGGTCTGGAGTTACTGGTGGCCTCTGGAGTTACTGGCTGGGCTCTGGAGTTACTAATGGGCTCTGCAGTTACTGGTAGACATGGTCAATTTATTCAGTATTACTGTTCTCTTGTAAACTTTTATATTCAAGCGATGTATGTTTAGCATTAATCAATATTACTTTAAACCAGTTATATCTAAAAGCTTACAGAATAAAAGATTGCAGTTTCGCAGTCAATCATGACATCATAATCAACTACGTGACATGTAGGACAACTTCATAATCAATGACGTCATGAATGATGCAGCTAAGTACATCACAAATGCTTAATTGATGATGGACAATGAGCTGTTGAACGAATTGTATGTCTTTGCTATTTAATAAACATGCTGTTGAATATTTTGAAACTAATTTGAATGGGCGCTGTAGCTGCTATAGGCAGCAACAGCACCCAGTCAAATTAGTTTCAAAATATTCACCAGCTTACCTGTATAGTTTTCAAGAAATTAACAGCCGATCGATCCCAACACAGGTGAAGTGTAGGTGGAGCTTAGCTAAAGATGGGCGGGACATAGCTAAAACTGGATTCTTCAATTTCTTCTTTATAGATAGCTGGTTTATAGTTAAATCAAGCTCAAAGGTATATATTGTTAGGGTATTTTTCTGACTGATTATGAGAATTATTTAAACTGCTTACGGGTATTTCATAAGGGGGTGTCAAGACATTGATGCCTTGGATGCTGCTATGCCTGGGTGTGAGTGCGCAAGTACTAACTTAATGTAGAGTAGCAGCAGCAGCATACCAGAGCATTAGATTTAGGTCACAGACTTACAGACTGCATGACTGAGGCTCTAATGGGAAAGCTATAGGTGTACTCTATTATAGTAACTGAATATTTCTCCAATCTCTGTATCTCCGCCGTGTCCACTGACATGTAGAGCGGAGACAAGCAGAGCGGAGACAAGCAGAGCGGAGACACGCGAGAGAATCACAGGAACACACACAGTGCTTGAAACATGCATATTTCCCAACGCTATAAAAGGCCCAGGACAATATGAAGGGAGGTGGCCACAATTCATTGAACACTGACCGACCATGACACTTTGAACCACTAAGGTTTAAACATTGTTGTATATAGTTGTATATAAAGTAAACTGCACCACCAAATGATGAGTTTAGTAAAGCATACAATTAGTTTGATTCTGTTGTTTTGTTTTAAAAATGTTTGTGTTCTTTAAGTTTGACAAAGAACCCAACAATATCATAATAAGAATGCGTAGATAGCATGTTCCTGGGTTCTAGCACGCTGTGGCAGAACTATGGGCATGACAGGTTAATAATCCGCTCTCTCTCTCTGCCCATGGACAAACCCTATGCCCAAGAGAGCGGTGAGACTTGTAGCATCAAATACATGCATACACATAGGCTTATGCAGCACACAGCGCTCGTCACGTGAGGGAAAAGTTAGAGTCCACAAGAAATGCTGCAGTGCATTCGAAGTCTAGTGACTCTAGCGACTCTAGTGATCAAGGCATAGTTTTAATACTATAGGCCTGAGCACGAATACAACTTCAGGTGAAAGGCCTAACTTCTAAACCCAGCACTGTTCGCTTATTTTTTTGGTACCCTCATAGAACCTGTAAATTTATGAGGCCATCTAAGAATGCAAATGATGAAGAAAAAGATTACAAAGTTTTGAAAATAAAAAGACAAATGTGGTTACATATGAAGAAACTAACTGAATGTACAGAGTTTCAAAGATGAACACTAAGTAACCGAACATTCATTTCCAATAAAAATTAAAACGAACATGTCTTGCGCATAACACGGTAATGCATGCGCCACACACATGAGGACAGACTTTGAAAATCCACTAGCAAAAATGCTGCCAAAACATAACAGCAGCGGAGCCAGTACACCAGAACTTGCAGACAACGATCCACCGACTGCGAAAATGAGTATACTATCAACACAATACGTGAATTGTGTATTACAAACTTTACCAAAAACCAGCAGTTTCGGCAGCAAAAATGAGAAGACGATTCGCTAACAGCATACGATACGAGACATGGAAGATGGCAACCCAAATACTGCAGCATTTTAGCCACAGCAGTTAAGACTATATGCGCTAAACTACAGGTGGCTACCACAGCGCAAGACTGGCCAGCAGTGAGAGATGAAGGTAACCGAACACATCACTTCTTGTTGCTGTGAAGGCCCCACTGAAGTCGACACGTTGACCGTGAGGCATCTAACAAACTTTTCCTGTCATTCACATACTACACCAAAATTGTTATGAAATTACTCTGTATAATTAACTATTATACAGAATTATTCTGCATAGTAAACTATTGCATAGTATTATTCACTGTTTCATCCATATTATCGCCATTGCATTGTACTACTACCGTATTTATTGTACTAGTATTGAGGTCGTCCCTCCATCTCCTCGCTTCCTGAGGTGTGTTGCATTGTAGAGTTATTTTCTCCTGCCATCCCATAGGAGATGATATAGGCAATTTTAGTAGGAAAACCACAGAGATTTAAGCCATCGAAGGGCACAAAAGCAGCGACTAAGTACTGCAGCTCCCCTGACATTGAACCATCCGAGTGTGTGGTCAATCTCTGCGTTAATTATTCTTAGTCGTCTTGTGTGCACGAGTCAGTGCAGGCATACGAGCGAATCTATGAATGATTGGGGAAAGACAGTGACAGGGTATAGCTAGTCAATTAACATCCTCTGATGATACTGTGTCCTTGTCTGCTCCGTAACTCGAGGCTACCCACCCCTCGTTGAGCAAGGCCACTCCTCAGACGAGGGGAAATCTAGCATTACGGTTGTCTACTAACCACAAACCCAGTCATTTGGGATAGAGTTAAACCCATTGGGACAGGAACCAGATTGCCGTAAAGTAGGAGAACCACCTCCTCTTTCTATCAATCCATTCTAACCCCCTCCACCACAACCAACCCCCTACATGATCATGTCCACACGTCCCCACCCTAGTCTGACGACTCGGGCAATGTCGTTCAAGCAGGTGATTAAAGCCGGAAGCAGTGCAGGCAACAAGAGCATTCAAAAGATACACCTGAGCCCACAATAAACAGTACTAGAAGTATAGCCAGAAACCCCAACAAGCACCGGGTCTGGCATCAATGCGACGCGGGCTGGTGACCAGCCAGGCGTGCGCAGCCCTGTGACAATATTAAAGAACATGCCCAAATCAGGCACAAATACAATCTTAAACTTCCGAATAGCTGTTACATCTGGGAAAATCTAAAATAGGTACATTCATTTTTGTATATCACCAATGCAGACTATTTTAATTAATCATTTAATAGTAAAATTTGGTCAAGAAAATCTAAATATTTACTTAGTCAATGCTGATTTGCAGCTCAAGAATATTTAAAAAAAAATGTACCCCTGAAATGACTGGCTCTGTTATAATTACATGCATTCCAGAGACAAATCTTCAGAAATGGTCATCACGGGCCTGTAAATCACTGTTCCTCAAAACCACTATATAGAGGGCGGTCTTGGCCGGCTTGAACATTAAGAGGTGTACAAGAAAATGGAGGAAGCCAGTTTTAGCTATGTCCCGCCAATCTCTAGCTAAGCTCCACTTACACTTTGCTCATGATGGGATCGATCGATCGCTGAACTCCCTGAATCTCAATTTGCAGAAAACTATACAGGTAAGCTTGTCAAATATTTTGAAACTAATTTGACTGTGTTCTGTTTCTGCTTATGCAAGAGCGCCCAGTCAAATTAATTTCAAAATATTCAACACCATATTTATAAAATTGTAAAGACATACAATTTGTACAACTTGATAATAATTATACCGTAATCCATATCTGTAGAATTCAATGAGAGCGAATGCACATGAGCGATGAAGCCATAGTTCAAAGGTTACTAAAATCATCTGTATCTAATCAAGGGATGGGCAATGAAATATCTCATGATCCCAAATGGGTGGGCATTGAATTCTACAGAATACAATACAGAATTTGATTAAGGTATAATTATTATCAGACATCACCTGAAGTCTCGTCTAATCTATTAATTATACCCATTAATCAAATTCCTTGAATTCCATGAGACTTCAAAGCACAGATGATTCTAATGTATCTTATCCCATCATTATGGGACATGACAAATTAAATTCACTCACCAATGAGTTAAATTATCCATGAACTTTCCATCAAAGGTGTGAGTCCAGTGACATACCTGTCTCTCATGTACGAACCCAGTGCCATACTTGTCTCCTCGCACCTGGAGCCGATCTCGAAATGAATAGACTATAGTCCCATTCCCGAATCCGTCTAACGAACTCCACAATCTAAAGTCCTTCCATCGAATTTGTTCGAAGGCTGTACAATCCATTATATTTACATGTGGTAACAATTATAACCGCTACTTTGTTGTCAGTACAGATTTTGCATATTCGCCCTGTTCTTTACACAGTGGCTTCTTGTAAAACCTGGCGAATGTCTGAGCATTCGGCCATCCCGCTGTATTAAGGATGGTTTGAATGTCAATATCTTGTCTAGCTGCTGCCGAAGTAGATGCAGCCCTACAACTATGTAGCTTAAAAACATCTACATTAACTCCTGCCGCTTTCATAATAGTTTTCAACCACCGCGCTATTGTATCTTTAGTGACCTCGTTATGCGGTTTCACCGTACCAATGAACAACTTTGTGGATGATCTCAAGTTTTTAGTTCGTTCAATGTATATTGGTAAAATTCTGAACGGACAAAGTCTAATGTCATCAGGGTACTTAGAGATGACAATGACAAGTTTGTTAAAACTGAGTCTTGCTTGCTTAAAATTCCCAAGTGAACGACATTCTAATCCATGCTCATCTTCTGTCATACTATTCAGATCTAACAGGAAAAAGGAATGGCACCTCTGCGCTGTAGTTAGTGCTAACATCATTACCATTCTTAATGTTAAGTCATATAAGGATAGAAACTCAGGCAGAAGTTGCTTCCTGAAATGGTTCAAGACCACATTAATGTCCCATATGCTCGTATATCTCGGCTGTGGCGGCTTAGCTTTATATACTCCTCTGATAAAACGACAAACTAATTTATTTTCACCAATTGATTCGTTAATCCATAGAATAAGCACGGATGACAATGTACTTCTTGCTGAGCTTACCGCATTAAAACAGCCCCCTGATCTAGTAGACTGTAAAAACTGCAAAATGTCATCATCTGAAGGAGAAAAACGCTGACAGTTATGCTCTACACAGAATACATCCCACTTCTTTATATATGATGCGTATTGAATTTTTGTTCTATTTGACCATGAGTTCAGAACTGTCTCCAATACATTCTCAGACACACCTTTATGAATCAAGGTCTGCCTGATTACAGACAATCCATCAGATGAAGTCTTTCCCCTAGTGGGTGGTCTGTCTGACTCTGAATATATATGAGGAAGTGTCAAAAGGCCTCGCCTCCACTTGATCCGGTACACAGGCCTCAACAAAATTTTTTCAGAAGTGGATACCAAATCTGATTTTTCCGGTCTGGTAATATCAGAATTCCCATTGCCTGATCTTTCTGAACCTTCCTCAAAATCTTTAGAATGACGCAAAACGGTGGAAACGCATAAAATCTGAAAAATTCCCAATCAATAGTTAATGCATCCACAGTCATCGCTTCAAATGGTTTAATTTTATAATTTAGACGACTCGCAAAAAGATCAATATCACAACCAATTTTAAAACGGCGCATAACATTATGAAACTCACTATGACATAGTGTCCATTCTGTTCGATCATTAAAAATTCTCGACTTTAAATCAGCCTCCGTGTTTTCAACACTCGGTAAAAAACTAACTGATAAAAACTTGTTCCTCTCTATACACCATAACCAAATATCTTTAGCTATCACATGGCATTTAAGTGACTTCGTACCACCCATGTGATTAACATAAAAACAGCTGTTGCATTATCAGTCCTGACCAATATATGTTTATGTTTTTCAGGAACTGAAGACCAAAAATAACTGCTTTTAATTCAAATTCATTTATATGATTCTCTGATTCCATGCTTGTCCATCGACCACCTGTCTTCTGAGATTGTTTTACTGGCCCCCCCCCAACCATCATTCGAAGCATCCGTGCTAAGCAAAATCTCAGGTAACCCCAGCATCAAGTCATTCTTTGCTGATGGTAAATGTTCAATCCACCATCTGACATTAATAGCTGATTCATTCGAAAGACACAAAGGCCCATCATAATTTCCTTTATTATAATTAAAGGTCAAAATTGTATTCATCTCTACCTCTTTATAAAATAATGGTCCAAACCTTACTGCCAGAAAAGATGAAACCATCAAAACTATAAGTTGGGAAACCTCCCTGACAGTCAAACTCTTTCCCTCTAAAATATTCCGACACCTTTCGACAATTCTTTCACCCTTCTTTTCTCTTAATGTAATTGTCATTTCTTTCGAATTTAACATGAAGCCTAAATGCTGAAGTTCCTGAACAGGGGTCAAAACAGACTTATCTTCATTGACAAAAAATCCAAGCGATTGAAATATTTTCTTTGTCTTATTAATGTTGCGCAAACACTCGCCAAATGAATCCGCCATTAAAAAAGAGTCATCATTGTATCCACAGGCTACAAAGTTTCTTTGTCTGAGCTCCACATACACTGGTTTTAACAATTCAGTAAAAACCCTGGGAACTCTAGCCAAACCATTCGGTATCGAAGTAAACTGATACCGTTGACCTCTCCAAAAAAAACTCAAAAACTTTCTGACACTTTCAAAAACACAAACACAATAATAAGTGTCCTGCAAATCCAAGGATCTCATATAACAATCATTAGAAATTAGGTCCACAATGTAATTTAAACCATCCATTTTAAAATGTTGATATGTAATAGACTCATTTAATCGCTTTAAATTTAAAATAATTCTAGAGCTTCCATCTTTCTTAGGTCGAATAGAAATGTTAGAAATAAACTCCCCTTCACAATATTCAGCACATTCCATCACCCCTTTGTCCAAAAATGATTTAATTGCAAGATCTATGATAGCAGTTTCATCTGCATTAAATTCAATAGGAGGAGGGTGTAACTGTTGAGGAAAACTATCAAACTGTAGTCTGTATCCTGAAACAGTTTCCAAAAAAAATTAATCTGAAGTCAATTCTTTCCACTTTCCTAAAAAATGTCTAATGTTACCAGCTTTAAATTGAGAATAATCATTATCATCAAGTGGTATGCATTGTACTGGATTTACTTCATCCGAGTCGAATGACGAAAACTGGTTCCTCGACTGCTGTTGCCTTGGTGTTATGCATGGTTCGACTGATGGGACTTCTGCTGTACCCCGAATCTGCCTAAAAAACGATGCCAAGTATTCCCAGACTTATTCAAATTTTGTTGTCCACATTTATATCCGGTTGTTGTATATGGATAATATCTGTCACTTTGAGCTCCACGAAACTGAAACTTGGACCCGAAGTTGGGATTGTCACTCCGCGGAACAACTTTGTCAAGTAATTTATTAGAGTCGTCAATAGACTTGATGTCTTCCGCTAAGTTATCACCATACAACTTTGAGGTAATAGCGATTGATTTAGTTTTTAAAACTCTAAGCTTGTCACGCAACCTCAGAGCAATTAATTCTCTGTAACGCAAATTCAACTCCACGTTTGCGTAGAGTGAAAGAGCACACGAATCTAATGAAAGACATAAACAATCTGCCATTGCCTCCCCAGACAAAGTCTCGCCATTTCTCACAGACCGCATGAGAACATCCGTGACTTGAGCGAGAGCCGATAATCTGTGTGCAAACAGCGCCTGAATTCGCTGTAATTTTATATAATGCAATTTCGTCCCATGGTCTAAATTTTCCCAAATCTCATTTACGTGTGTCATCGCAAGCACGTCACAATTTTGCGGGCTCAAATAAAGATCAAACTTTTGTTTCAGCTTATCACCGTTCATTTTAAGACCTGCCATATCTTTGATAACATCAGCAAGCTGATCATCAATTTTCACGCCCCATTTCTCCCCAGTGTCGTAACACCCTTTGATGTCTTTAAGAATAGACGTCATGGGCCCGGAACCGGAAACCGTCGATTCACCAGCAACATCCCCGACAAGGGGTTGCGCAATTCCATTATATTGCGCAATAAGCGAAGAACATTCCGGAATATCCTCAACTTCTGACTTATTCTCAGCCAATGCTGACGTAATATGTGCCATAAGCTTTTCCACAGACTGAGCCACATTTGCTACCGATACGCAAATTACTGAAAATTCCTCACGCGAAACAGATTCCGAAGCATTATCCACCCCCATATTATCTGAAACAGATTTTTCATATGTCGCCCTGTTAGATTTGCCAGAACCATTCCCTTTGCTCTTAGGCAATTCCGGGGAAAGATTACTTTGACCATCTGCATGAGATTGACCAGATTTTGAACCCTTCAAAAGGGTGTCGACCAAGTCATTTTCCGACGCATCCATGGTGCAATATGTATTAGTTTCAAGACTTAATTGAGTGGAGGCCGATTTCGACACTCTCTCTAAGCCAGTAAATGAAACAAAATGGCATATGTGCCAACAACGAATATTTCTGGTAAGCTTTTTCAAACTTTCAACCCGACTGAATCCGTTAACGTGGTCAATTTTAGAATCTTAAAACAACTGTAATCTTTTGATTACAAAGTTATACAACCACAATAAGTGGAAAAAATTTCAATAATCCAACAAATTATTATAATAATCCTTTTCAAATTCTAGAACAAAGCTTCCTCGCAAAGCCCTAGCATTCAAAAATGGCTTCATCGCGTATGTGCATTCGCTCTCATGGAATTCAAGGAATTTGATTCATGGGTATAATTAAGTGCTTATGATGGACCAAAACCCCCCACAGACCCCCCTTGTGGGTTGGTCTGTTGTTTTATTAACCACTATAAAAACATACTTACCGTTCAATCATTACTTGCTAAATCAATTATCTGCATTTTGCTATCAGAATAAGATTTTTATGCCCGCATACCCACTTCCCCCTGCCTAATCCCATTCCTATGGACCCTCAACCAGGCTACTGGTTGACTGTCCTCTCCAGCCTGTCATCTAGTATAGACTGGCACCAGTCTATACTCACCTCATAGTGACGCTTGTTGCTAGGCGCGCTTGCGCATGCGCACTCGAGCCCAAATAGGAAACAGATTCACTTTTCTAAATTTAAGTGCAAAATATTTCAAACTGATTCTCAAATCTTACCATGCGGGGTGGTTGAGGCTGGGTCGTAGTGATTGAACGGTAAGTATGTTTTTATAGTGGTTAATAAAACAACAGACCAACCCACAAGGGGGGTCTGTGGGGGGTTGTTATTACACCACAAAAACATCCATTACCGTTCAATCACTACTTGCTAAACCCGTAGATTTGGTCAGTGCCCCCTGTCCACATACGGCGGGAGGAGATTTAGAGAATCATTAACATAGGATAAAAATCACAACAATCTTACCCTAATGTTAATAACATAACATAATAGTGCATATACTCAATCACACTGTGATTTAACAAATAAGGATAAGTAGAACTTAAAGAACTAAACAAAAACCAAAGAAGACTCTCACCCCTTTCACAGACGCACCGTCCTAACGAAAATGGTGGGAAGTGCTGGGTATATGGTCTTCGGCTTTTTTAGTTAAAATCGTAATATTACGAAAGAATGAAGCTGCTGCACTCTGGCCTTTAAGATAAAATGAGGTAAAAGTAGATTCAGATTTCCATCCTGCCACCTGCATGACCTCATCTAATGATGAACCGGCAAAAAGAGTGAAAGAAGTAGACATGCCCCTAACGTCATGGGCTTTGATATGCGCGAGATCGATTTGATCCGGAGACGCTATTTCATAGCAAAGCTTAATTGTCTCACAAAGCCATCTGGCAATTGTAGCCTTTGACACCGGCTTAGATAATTCATCCGCATAGGAAACCCATAAATGGGAAGGATCTGTTCTTTTAAAATCGGTTCGCTGTTTATAGGTTCGTAACGCTCTAACCGGACACCAAAATTTGTCTGAAGGCGAAAAAGACGACAAAGATTTTAAAATAATACGACTAGCAGGAAAACGGTTAGACTGGGTTTTAGATAGAAAATCCCTTCTCGGATATAAAACCAAACCGTCACCTGACACTATAAATCTATCTCTTTCAGCAGAAAGAGCATGAATCTCTGAACGCCTTCTAGCCGATGCAGCAGCCACCAGAAAAACCGCTTTAAGAGTTAAAAGCTTAAGACTGATAGACGATATAGGTTCAAAATGTCGACCAGCCAAGACTTGAAGAACCAAAGCCAGATTCCAGGAAGGTAAAGGCTTAGCAACCGGAGGACGAATATTACCTAGACCTCTAATAAAGCTATTAAGAATCTTAGTATCCTTGACCTCGGCATTCAGAAGACAGGGAAGGGAAGATGCCAGCGAAAATCTATAACCCCTAACCGTGTTAGCTGACAAACCCAAAGAATCAAACAGATAAGATAAAAAATCTAAAACTTGTAGTATAGAAACAGAATCGGGCACGAAACCTTGGTCTGAACACCATTTACCAAAGATTTTAAGACGACCCTTGTAAACTCGACGGGTCGATTCCCTTCTGGCCGAGTCAATAATTTCCTGAGATCTTGAAGAAACCTTATCCTGGAAGCTTTCAGACTCGAGATTCTCCAAACGCATAGATTGAAGATTTCTGGACTTGGATGTACACAACGACCTCTTACTTGAGATAGAAGGTCCTGGGATACAGGAAGAAGACGAGGAAAGTCTACCAGAAGATCCAGAAGGTCTACAAACCAAATCCTCTTGGGCCAAAAGGGAGCTATCAAAAGAATCTCGCAAACTTGGTCCCTGACCTTCTGTAGAACTAACGGGATCAGAATCGTAGGAGGGAAGGCATAAGCGAACATCCCTGTCCAGGACTGAGACAGGGCATCTACCGCCAGAGCTTGATTGTCCGGAAAAGGAGACATGTAAGAGGAGATCTGGGCATTTAGAGAGGTCGCAAACAGATCGACTAGAGGACGACCCATGAGATTGAAAATCGCTTTGACAACCGACTTCTTTAACTGCCACTCTGTGTGGGCGAACTTGCTGGGACGTGACAGCTGATCCGCCAGAAAATTCAGACTGCCTGGGACATGGGATGCCACACTAGAAAAATCTGCCTCTTGCGGCACCACAATAGCAGATTCCATACTTCCAGACAAAGGACAGACGACCTTGTACCTCCCTGCCTGTTGATATAAGCTACGACCGTCGAATTGTCCGACCGAATAGATACTTTGAGGCCTATCAGCTGATCTGACCAGTAAAGGAGAGCCTTCTTGACAGCCCACAACTCCAGAATGTTGATGTGGGCTGACGACTCCTCTGGGGACCAAAGGCCGGAAACTGCCAGGGAGTCCCAGACTGCTCCCCAACCCTCCTGAGACACATCTGTGAAAATAATTGCTTGAGGAGGTGACTTTACCAGAGGAACACCCATCAGCAACAGAGAACGATCTCTCCAAAAATCTAGATGAGGGATCAAATGTTCTCTGACGGGAATCTGATGGTATATCGAATGGACTGACTGTTTCCACAGGGACATCAAATACATCTGAAATGGCCTCCTCATCAGCGCCGCCCAAGGGATCACCCTCTCTACGCTGACCATCAGACCTATTACTCTTAAAAAGAATCTTGCTCTTACCACTGGATAAGACGCAATAATTTCCATTGCCACTGCTAACGCCTCTATCCTTGGCTCCGACGGGAAAACTAACCCCCGAGCCAGATCGAAAGCAACTCCTAGATGAGTAAAGATTTGCGACGGAACTAGGCTTGATTTCTCTAGATTTAAAACCCACCCTAGATTGCAAGCCAGACTGCAAACCTCTGGAAGAATTCCTTCGAGAATTGAGGAAGACCTTGCTTTTATCAACCAATCGTCTATATAAACATGAAGATGGATAGAACGACGGTGTAAAATTCCTGCCACGGCTGACACTATGCGGGTAAACAGGAATGGAGCCGTGGTCAGGCCGAAGGGCATGGCGCGAAACTGCCACACCCGATCCTTGTAGGCAAACCTCAGGAATTTTCTGAATACCGGATGGATAAGAACATGGAAGTAAGCGTCCTTTAAATCTATGGAAGACGTCCACATTCCCTGATCCAGACTGGCAATAATCTGGGAAACCGTCTCCATCTTGAATTTTGGGGTGAGAATGTTCTGATTTAACTTCTTCAGATTTATGATTGGACGCCAGCCTCCTGATTTCTTTGTTACTAAAAAGATGGTCGAGTAGTAGCCCGGGTCTACTCTCCAACTGGGAACTTCCTCTATAGCCCTTTTTACAATCATGGCTTCCAACTCCTCTTCTAAAGCCCTCAGTTTCTCCAGACTGGTGGGAACTGGAGTCCAAACTGGGCAAAGGGAGAGAAGAGGAGGATGACGGATCCATGATGGCGCATAACCCCAACGTATCTGGGAAACTAGCCAGGAGTCCTGAATGAGGGCTTGCCATTTCTCCAAAAACAGAGAAAGGCGCCCTCCTACTGGCACGTTGGGAACACAGCACTGAACTGCTTGCTCCAAAGGAGGAGGAAGAAAGGAAGGAATAGGATAGAGAAGAGAGAAATTTGGACCTACCCGGGAACTGTCCAAACCTTCAAACTCTCTTCCCCTGATAACCCCTAAAAGAAAATCATCCTCTGGATCTGGACGCACGGCGAGAAGGGGTCTGACCCCTCCTGGCCCAAGACGAAGGGGACTGTCTCCCTACAGACCTTGACCGATGGGATGAAATGGAGTCGAACCGATCTTCCTCCGAAGATCGATCCCGCTGATCATAAGAGGACACATTAGAGTTATGAATTACCCTAGAAGGATAAGCTCCAAACTGATCAGGTTTGAGACTCTTTTCTTCTAGGTGAGGAGTTAGGGCTTTTAACCAAAGAGACATCCCTCTTTCCGGAGGATTTGGCCCATGAAACCTGAGCCTGAAGCTCCCTGGAGGACTTCAAGCGCTCCGATTCCGTCCTAATTAAATTAGGAGCTGACTCTCCAAACAGATCAGTCCCGAAAGGAGACGCAACCACAAGATTCTGTTTCAGCACCTCGGAAACCCTAACCTCCGAAAGCTTTCTAGACCTACGTTTGGAAGTAATGAATCCTAACGATTTACACACCGAACTAAGAGAACCCCTGGACAAATCTGCCAAAGAACGAAAGACCGCCAAAGGAACTTGTTCTCCTCTTTCTTCCGCCTTAAGAACAGCCTCTGACAGCAGAGCAAGATAATTCGCCGACTTAATCTGCGACCTACACACTGACTCCCACTTAAACAGATCAGAAGAAAAATCCGACTTAGCCGCCTCCTTCAACTGAGATGATAAAACGTCCCAAGTAGGACCAGACAGAGACTGAGTCGAGGCTACCTTTAAAAAGTCCTCCTTAGGAATCTGAACCGGCGATTCATACTTGGTAATCAGAGAAAATTCCGAACCAACTGAGTCATTAACGAAGAAGTCTAACATGTCCACCACTAAATTGTCAATAGGAAGTACCTGAGGCGAAGATGAAGAAGGATCATCAGAAGAAAGAGCAGAACCGAAAGAAGGAGGATCCACCGCGAATTCCTCCTTCAGAGGAAGAGAAAGCGAAGAAGCAATCCATCGGTGAGCCATGGACCAGTCTTCCGAAGAGGCTCTAACTGGGCAAAACCTCTTCAGATCCCTGGCCCTGACTGACTTCGGAGCAGAATAAATAGAAGACAGAACAGGAGGAGGAGAATAAGAAGAGGCTATAAGAATTGATGAGTCTCCTGAGACCAAAGAATCACCTAACCTCGACACCACAGGAGAGGAAGGCCTACTTCCTGACTCCTGAAAAGAGGAAGCATGCATAAACCCAGCATCCCTACTCAATTCCTGACTAGCCGATGATGAAGGACGACCCACTGCCGCAGCCGAAAATCTTGAAATAATAGACAAACGAGCAGACACAAACGAACGATCTAAAGAAGCATCTCTAACTACTGAAAATAAAGAAAAATCTAACCCTGAATCCACAATTTGAAACTCGAGCTCAGGGGACAGAACCACCGAAACAATCGGATCAAGATGGTCAAAAGACATAGACGATGCGATCGACGAAGGGGGAGACGAAACTGACTGACCGGAAGCAAAACTTTGATCACCCTGATCATGGAAGGAAGAAGATTGAGGACCATACTGAAGCCTAGTAAAGCCCGGAGGAGGAGGAATGGAAGATTTAAACAGAGGAGAAGAGTTAGTAACATGAGACGAGGAGAAGTCTTTCGACGAGAGAGAAGAGGAAAGGGATGAAGATCTAGACAAACCCGGATTAACCACCGCGTCACGAAAAGAAGAATTCGAATGAGAAACTAACTCAACCTCGCTGACCCTTGGAGGAATGAAAGAATCATAACTAGAATCCACCGGCTCCTGAGACAACCTTTGCAAATTTACTAGACCAGAATCATTAAAATTCCTAACATTCACCAATCTCGCTGATGCTACCGAATTTTGATCATTCGCTAACCCGGAAGCTGACTCCCAACCGGAAACGGAAATTGGAATTCTATCCAGGTCTGCCCGACCCGGAAGTACCCCTCTGATACCGGAAACGGAAGTACACTGACTAATGTCCACCCCGGCCCCGGAAGCGCTTCTACCGGAATTCGAAAAATAAACAGAGTCCTCAGACTCCGGATATCCGGAATGGCCGGAAGCGCCCCACGACCCGGAACCGGAAGAAGACAATAGACTTCTAGGATCCGGATGTCCTAAATAACCGGAAGACAGACCGGAAGTAGCCAAAACGGAAGAGGTAACCGGATCTTGCCGACCTGGATTACCCTCCCTCCCGGAAGTCCTACCGGAAACGGAAGTCACAGAAGCCGGAACCGGATATAGACGACCCGGATGTCTACCTAACCCGGACTTCCGGGCGGAAAAAGACTGTGAATCGGAAAATTTAAGTAAACCCGGGTCAAAATGACCCGAGTCCACCCCACCGGAACCGGTACTCGCAAGACTAGTTATCTTAGATATGGGCGCTCTCGATACTACTTTGCCCACCGGAATCACCGTAAAATTGGCATTCTCATGAGTACTAGCCTCATGGACGCCAGCTTCAACCGACGCCACCACTGCTTGAGGGTTATGCCCGTCACCCTCAAGTCTTACGTGGATTTTCTGTGGTGCACTCTCCGAGCACACCTTCAAGAGCTTTGGCGCTCTTGTCTTCTGCTTAGGTGATATCACCTGGATAGAGGTCAGAGGGACCGGCTTCCCCCATTTGCGGGAACGCCCGCTAGCCTTCGGGCTATCCTCGGAACTCGACGATGTTTCCTGCCTTTTGGCCTCTCTTATCGCAGAAGTTATCCTCTCATCAAGCGATTTCGTCAATACCGTGGCGAAGGATTCAAACCTGGCGAAAAGCGCCATCACGGCGTCCGAGTTTCCCGATGAATTTCCCCCCTCCGTTGCTACCGATAACGGAATAGAGGGTTTAGCAAAGGACACCGCCTTAGCCTTGCTAGCAACGGAGGAAGGGGAAGGACGACCAGAGGGCAGCACTAGTTCACCCGACAAATCCTTAAAAAAAATTTTAGCCACCGAAACCGGCCACCCTTTACAAATCCCACACATCGCGGTGGATGTACAGGTCGTACACTTCGCACAAACTTGCCCTTCGAACTCAATCGCGTGATGCCGATCACACTTCGCCGATGTACATTTGGTTTTATCTGACCTTTTCGCTGACTCCTACAAACGAAAAACGTAACAATGAAGCATTTCGCTCAAACTCGCTAATAATAGCAAACCTCAACTCAGTTCTAATGGCGGGAAATTCAAATTTCCTGACAAGAAACCTTCAAGGAATTCTACAATATCCTTATACTGCACTAGAAATAACTTCTTTTACAGGCTCTAGACATTGGACTGGACATTATTAATGATGATGATATTTTAGGATAGGCATAACCATCAAGATACCACGAATAATACGATGTTCACGAAAACCGGTAATATCTCAATTTCGTCTATAATATACTGTACAAACACATTATACTTCTTAGACGTAACTTAGGGAGGATTGTCTTCATATTAGGCATGATTATATTCCTTGATATAAAGTAAATAGGTATAGCTTCACAGCGCAAAACACAAAATCTCTTTCAAATATTTTTTAGCCAACTATTCTGCTTGCAGAATAATTGAAAAGTGAATCTGTTTCCTATTTGGGGTTGAGTGCGCATGCGCAAGCGTCACTATGAGGCGAGTATAGACTGGTGCCAGTCTATACTAGATGACAGGCTGGAGAGGACAGTCAACCAGTAGCCTGGTTGAGGGTCCATAGGAATGGGATTAGGCAGGGGGAAGTGGGTATGCGGGCATAAAAATCTTATTCTGATAGCAAAATGCAGATAATTGATTTAGCAAGTAGTGATTGAACGGTAATGGATGTTTTTGTGGTGTAATAACAACCAAGGTTGGCAATCTGACACTGGGCGGTACTCCACTCGAGTATGAGGACCAGCAGACATACCTGGGAGTCACCTATGACAGAAGATTAACATGGAAGGAGCACATCCAGAACGCAGAGGCAAAGACCAGAAGAAAGCTACACATCATGAGGAAGCTGGCAGGAACAAAGTGGGGTGCCAATGAAAGGATCCTCAAGACCATCTACCTAGGTGCCGTACGACCACACCTTGAGTATGGATCCAGCTCATGGATGACAGCAGCTAAATCTCATCAACAGAACCTCGACAGAGTACAAAACCAGGCACTGCACATCATCACTGGTGGAATGAGATCAACACCAATAGAAAAAATGGAGCAGACAGCAGGCATCCCCCCACTTAGTAAAGGAAGGGAATGCAAAGCACTGATCCAAGCTGCAAAGTTCAAATCGTTCAACAACCACCCGATGAAGATCAGGCAAGCACAGCTGTCATCAGGAATACTTAAAAGATCAAGTTTTGTGAAAGAGACAAAAACACTTCAAAGGAAACACCAAGAAATGTTGCCAGCACAAATAGAAGACCCAAACCACACCCTTGATCCTCCACCCTGGGAAAACAAACTAGAGAGCATAGCTATTCGCACCACAGTACCTCATCTCACAACCAAAGATGAACACAGTGATGTGAGCAAGAAGGCCCTGACCCTAGCCATGCTGGAAGAAATGTACCCTCAGGAGACATGGATAAGGATCTACACAGATGGATCAGCCAAAGATGCAATTAGGAGCGGAGGTGCTGGACTGCACATACAGTATCCAAACGGACAACATGAGTCAGCTGCAATACCGACAGGCAAACACTGCACAAACTACAGAGCTGAAGTCGAAGCACTGGTTCATGCAGCTAATACCATCAGCAGAACAGCAGATCCTATTGCACAGATTGTCTTTTTATCTGATGCCCACTCCGTCCTTGAGGCTATCACCAAAGGTAAGCTGCCACAACTTGAAGAAGCACTACAAACCATCAAATGCTTTCAGATAGCATTGCAGTGGATCCCCTCACACTGTGGAGTCCAAGGAAATGAGGAAGCAGCCAAGATGGCAAAGGTGGGTGCAGAAGAGAATCAGACAGAAAACATGGTTACCCATACAGAGATGAAGACTATCATCAATTCACTCTATAGAACACCTCAATCAGAAGATGCCTACCATCATCTCTCTAGGCCAGAGCAAGTGACCATTTTTCGTCTCAGAACTGGATACGACAGACTAAACCAACACATGTACCGGCGGTTCCACCTTACGACATCGCCCGCTTGTCCTTGTGGAGAAGCAGAACAGACCACAGAGCACATACTTCAATGTTGCAGTACGTATCAGCTGCTGAGAGAAGAGATCTGGCCTTTGTCAACCTCTTTTCTTGAAAAGCTGTATGGGCCTGTGGAAGAACTGCAGAAAACCACAGATTTCATCTTGAGAACGGCTCTCCAAGTGTGATACCAGCGATCAAAAAGAAGAAGAAGAATGGACTAAATCGCGTCATTCATGATGTAATTGATTATAACGTCAGTCTACATGTGATGTTGTCGGTTATGATGTCATATGGCTGATAGATAAACTGGATTCATCTATTTCTATCTCACAGCAATAATTATGACTTCATGGTCATCAAGGGTGGGTGGGTGGGTGTGTGGGGTTGGGGTGGGGCAATTTAGTAGGAATGTACTATACAAACAATATCAACCTAGTTTCACAAATGCTAATATCAACATACTGTAGGGGTAACTAATCAGTACAGAAATCTCAACTATGCCCTGCAGACACTTTGTGGGCAATATATAGGCAAAATCTTCTCTCATATAGATTGTATTTACCATGTTATGCCTGTTATATTGTTACTCAGATACTTCATCCATTTTAAATGGTGCTTGCTTATCCTGAAGATGCCACTGGTTGCAGCTATTGCTGTGATAAAGAGCAACTGCTTTCAACAGCACTTGGGCGTTGCAAATTAACCCTTTAACCCTCGATTATGTGCAAGAAAAAATGTAAATTTTCCCACAAAACTGTCCATTTGCATACCAAGAGACTATTTTTGAAAATTTATCTCTGGAATGACGTCGGGCCAGTCATTCCAGTGATAAATTTTCAAAAATAGTCTTCTCTGGGCATGCAAAGGGACATTTTTCAAGACCACTGCAGAAGTTGTTTTTGGCCGACGACGTTAAAGGGTTAAACACAATTCATACTTTAAGCAGTTCTTACAGGAACACGGCTCATGTTTGCTGAAGCAAAGTGCTTAACAATTTTATTAACACATACCAGATTCTTTACAAATTTACGATATTAAATTTATTCTGTTGAATAGTTTTAAATTAATTTTAGCGGAAGCCGTTGCTGCAGTAGCTTCCAGTCATATTAATTTCATAATATTCAACAGTTTTCCTGTATGGTTGCCTTGAAAATGAGATATGCGCCATTCGTCTGCGAAAGGGTTAAACAATGCCAAACACTAAGTATCTGTGGTTCATGAGATCACACGCTCTGTACCAGTGTCAGTGTACAGGTAAACAAACTCAGTTTCTCATAATTAGTACATACATGATAATTAACAAATTTACATCTAGAATAAGAGAAAAGTACGATGCTTAACCCTTTAGCCCTCAAGTCGGCCAAAACCAGCCTCTTCAGTGGTCTTGAGAAATTCCCATTTGCAGACCAAGAGAAGAGTATTTTTGAAAATTTGCCACTGGAATGGCTAGCTCGGCTGGCCATTCCAGTGATAAATGTTCAAAAATACTCTTCTCTTGATTTGCAAATGGACATTTTCTATGAAAAAATTGAAATTTTTTAAAACAAATTTAAGTGTTAACGGGTTAATTCACTCCATGAGTGTCTGCCCTCTCCCCCTCCGCTACCCCTCTCAAAGGTACTATTCTGCATAGGCCTGGTATATTTGTTTTAATGGTCAAGATTGTTTAAGAATATCCTTTTGATTTGTCAATGTCAATCTAAAGACGATTTTTGAAAAGTTACATGTGAAAAATGACAAACGAGATAATGGTTTTAAAGGAAATCATAAGAGGTGTGATCTACAATTCAGCAGAGGTGTAAAAGCATCTATACAGGTAAGTTGTTGGATATCTTTTAAAACTAATTTGACTGGTAGCTGCTGACTGACTGCAAAATTAGTTTCAAAATATATAACAGAATATTTTTAATTAGTTTTAAAATATTCAACACAATATTAATTATATAATAAAGTGTTGCATCAGGCCCTAGATGACATCACACACACATATGCACGCACACGCACACGCACTCACACAAGCAGGCTTGAAGAAACAAAATGGAGCCGTTCAACGTTAATGTGATACTAAACAGCAAGTCATAGTGATAAAGATAAAGGAATGCAACAGGAAGTGAATGATATGAAATCTATATACCATAATCTATTAGTACAACACAACATTTGAGATCAGATCAGTATTCCTTTAACCCTTTCACCAATGAATTCCCTCATTTTCAAGGCAATCATACAGGATAACTGTTGAATTGAAATTAATTTGCTGGAAGCCTTTGCTGCCTAACTCCCAGTCAAATTATTCAAAATATTCAACGGAATAAGTTTTATATCATGAAGAAATAACATTTTCAGGGATTTGTAGTTGAAAGAGTTAATGTATGCCTGTATCAGAGCTGTTTGGTTGAGAGTATTAAGCCAAATAAATCAATGACCAGACTTTTATTGGAGTTACTGAAAACAGAAATTTATTGATAGCAATACTTCACTGGCAGGCGTTAAACCTGCTTCTTTTAGCTTGACAGGTCAGCTTTAAGTTATTCTCCAGGACTTTGATCACTTAAGAAAAGATTTCTAGGGTTAATTATCTTTGATCTTTGACACGTATAATCTTCTGGCCTGGTGAGCGATTCACACCTGTATATAACTGGCTTGTTAAAAATAATCTCATTAAACAATTACCTATATCTCCATTCTGATTCAGTTTTTGACATATTTTATCAACTTGGTCTCTTAAACATGAGGTTTCAAAGAATCTATTCACAAAATATAGTGATTATTTTGTAAATTATATGACTATGACAGCAAAGACATTCAAGCGAATGGTCTTCAAAATAACTAACATAATTTAAAACCTTTATCGCTCGAGATTCCACTGTCTCAATTACAAGACAAGAATACAGGAGGCTGAATATTTTGAAACCAATTTGACTGGAAACTGTTGCAGCCTTAGACAGTCCAATGAGTTTCAAAATATTCAACAAAATATTCCTTACATCCGTTTGCAGGCCAAGAAAAGACGATTTTTGGAAATTTACCACTGGAATGACTGGCTCAGTTCTCGAGCTAATCATTCCAGTTGTAAATTTTCAAAAAGATTATTCTCTTGGCTTGCAAATAGACATTTCTCCAGACCACGCCAAAGACCAGTTTGGGCCGGCTTAGCCATTGACGGTTTACCTATAGAAGGAAATAAAGGCTACATTTAATGGCATACTGGCTGTATTTTAGCAAACAGAATATGTGACAGTATTATATACAGGGTTGGATTAGGTTGATGTAGACCACGTGCTATAGACTAGAAGTTTGATTATTATCTCCCTTACTGTGCAAAGCCCTAGTTCAAGCAGAGTTACCTCCCTTGTGATCAAAGCTAGAATCATCCATGAGTAAAAAAAATGATGTTACAAAATGATAATATCCATCACATAAGTTAGGACTCAAACTATCATCACCTTCAACAAATCAATTGATATATATATATATATATATACAAACAGATATAGTCAGAGTAGAGGTGACTATTTTGAAAACAAAAGAAGAGCGATCAGAGGTTAAAGACCCTCCCTCCACCTACGTTTTTAAAACTTTTTTAAATTACACATTTTTCAGATGACCAAAGTTGCGGGATCATAGTGTAAAGTCACAGACTTTCTTGTGTTAAAATTTGAGCCAGATCCGATCAGCAATTTCTAAAATATTCACAGGTCCAGAATTTGATGACATATTTTTTAGATATGGCCAAGGTCTAGTAATTATCTGTCACATCAACATCCTTTCTCATGTTAAAATGTGAGCAAAATTGGATCTGTAATTTATGAGATAATTCTGCGGACCACACCCACGCGCACGCATACGCATACGCACACGCACACGCACACAGATATGCATTGACTCACCACCACTCCCTCCCCACCATCACCACACATAGGCATGCACGCACGGTCGCGCGCGCGCGCGCGCACGCACACACACACACACCGATGCACACAAACACCGATGCACACAAACACATATACGCATGCACACGCACACACAACATCAAAACCCACCACACATACACATGCACACTCACGCATGCATGGACACAAGGATGCACACGCACGCACGCACGCACGCACGCAAACAAACAAACACACACACACACACACACACACACACACACACACACACATATGCATGACAAATATGCACTTGTCACTTTTGGGGCGAAGGCAATTAACTGAAGGGTGATACTACCTTATACAGCAACAAACTTCAATCAACATGATTACAAAATATTTACCAGGCTTAGTTACATAGTTCTTTGGAAGCACATTTTCAGTGTTCAACTTTAGAATGAACTTTGCCGTTAATGGCCTACCATTAGCTGTTCCGTAAATCTGAAAGAAACACCTTAAGAACGGAACAGGAAATAGAATCATCTTTAAAAGATTCCATTATGTCCTAATTTTGATGCTTCATTTCCATTAGCTCTTTGATGGACTAACCTAGCCATGAACTCTGGCGCTACGTCGAGGCGGCGGCAGATCAAGACCAATCAATCAATCACGCACAAATCTATTGATCAACGCGTCAGACCTACAGACAATTAAATAGTCCTGGAGAACGTCACATGTTTCTTATTTACAGCAATGCATCCGCACCGTACAGACCAGCATAAAGTGGCCCTTTAACACCCATATCAGCAAAAAACGGTTTGCAGACCAAGAGAAGACTATTTTTGAAAATTTACCAGTCATTCCACTGGTAAATTTTCAAAAATAGTCAGCTTTTGGTCTGCAAATAGATATTTTCTATGTAAACATTGAAATTTTCTTGATGAAATTTGAGTGTTAAAGGAGTAAGGAAGCTGGTCATTTAATACAACACAATTGGCCAAATCTTGCCTCGTCATTGTTTGCCAGTTATTCTAGTGGTAAATTTTCAAAAATAGTCTTCTCTTGGCCTGCAAATGGATATTTAATAATCAAATATTTAGATATTCTTGATCAAATTTTAACATTAAACAAAAAAACACCACGTTTTGGGCCTTTCTGATAGAACTGACAACTTTTTATTTTTCAGAACTTTGTTAAAAATGAGGAAATCAGCCAAAAGGAGGAAGACTCTCATGTCCTTTTGCTTAGTGAATGCCTATTTGGAGGGTAAGAGAAGACGATTTTTGAGATAAATTGTCAAAAATAATCTCTTGACATGCAAATGGTCATTCCTCGAGACCACTACAGAGGCCAGTTTTGTCCACCTTGATCATTAACGGCTTAAAGGCCCACCATTGCTTTCGGAAGGGTGTGTCTGATATAGACAGATTTAATCTTATGTAGCAATATATTCTACACATTATCCAGCACTGCAGGGTAGACCAATCCAATCAAATTAATGGAATCAGGAAAATCACAGTAATTACATTCTACAGAAAAGGAGATGTTCCCGTGAGAATTCCTAGAAGTAATTTGTGAGCTAGCTACCCTGTTGTAGTCCATCAATTTGGTACTGGCGCATCAAGTGACAGCTATTCAGGCACCAATAACTTGTATTTATATAATGACATAGTATGTGGCTAAAGGTCAAGAAACATCAGTCTGATTGACAGCTACATATCCTGCGGTCATCTATTATCCAGTCATCTCGTATTATCCGTAGTCTCAATCTGGAAATCTTTGATCTATCATTGAGGCAATGTGTTCTATTGAGACAGCGTCCAGTAACAGGTTATGTACTTTAAGACTATCACAACATAAAGGGTGCTCAGAACATAACCTTTTAACACTCATATCAGACAAAAAAGAGTTCTGCAGTGGTTTTAAGAAATGTCCATTTGCAGACCAAAAGAAGACTATTTTTGAAAATTTACCACTGGAATGACTGGCTCAATAACAAGCCAGTCATTCCAGTGGTAAATTTTCAAAAATAGTCTTTTCTTGGTCTGCAAATGGACATTTTCTTCAAGAGAATTGAAATTTTCTTGAAAAAATTTGAGGTTGAAAGGATTAAACTGCTTGTAAATAGTATTACAGGATACAATATAATGTTGACGGACAGACAGACAGACGGATGGACGCCGGACAGACGGTCGCCATGGCATAAGCTCACTTGGCCATTCTGGCCAGGTGAGCTAACAACTGCTAAGCTTTAAACTACACCTGTCACACAAACAATTCAAATGGTAATAAAAAGTAAGTTCAAGAGTAAAGAAATTACCAAAAATCTACAAATTGTGATTTCATGGAAACTGATTTTCAAGATGGTCAACTGGTGGCCATATTGGATTTCATATTTGGTTAATACTTTCGAGGAATCCTCACCATACCAGACACAATGGATGTCCATAGGTTTAAATCAAACAGTCAAAACTACAGATTTTAAAGATGTTTGCCTTAGAGCCATTTTGGATATTGAATTCAGACCAATTTTTAAAATGAATTCTCCCCCACACTACACCTAATAGATCTCCAAAAGTTTTTAAACATTCGCTAAATCCTTTAATTCTCAAATCTGGTCTAGAAATTGTAAATTTTCTCATAGAAAATGTCCATTTGTAGACCAAAAGAAGATTATTTTAAAAAATTTATCACTGGAATGACTGACTCGGTTATCAAGCCAGTCATTTCAGCGATAAATTTTCAAAATAATCTTCTTTTGGTCTGCAAATGGACATTTCTCAAGATCATTGCAGATGGTTGGACAGGTTGAGTGTTAAATGGTTAAAGCTATGAAGATTGAAGAGTTATCAATGGAAAATTTATTTTCAAGATGGCTTTCTAGTGGTCACAATGGATTTTAATTACAAATCCAGTTTTCAAAGAATTGGCTACAGAGTGATTTCATGAAAAAGGTTGAAATACCCCTGATAACACATGTAACTGGGCCGGTACTGAGCCAATAGAGGGATGCATTGGGCCGGTACTGAGCCAATAGAGGGACACATTGGGCCAGTACTGAGCCAATAGAGGGATGCATTGGGATGGTACTGAGCCAATAGAGGGACACATTGGGCCAGTACTGAGCCAATTGCGGGATGCACTGGGCCGGTACTGAGCCAATAGTGGGATGCATTGGGCCGTACTGAGTCAATAGAGGGATGCATTGGGCCGGTACTGAGCAAATAGAGGGATGCATTGGGCCGGTACTGAGCCAATAGAGGGACACATTGGGCCAGTACTGAGCCAATAGAGGGATGCATTGGGATGGTACTGAGCCAATAGAGGGACACATTGGGCCGGTACTGAGCCAATTGCGGGATGCACTGGGCCGGTACTGAGCCAATAGTGGGATGCATTGGGCCGGTACTGAGCCAATAGAGGGACACATTGGGCCAGTACTGAGCCAATAGAGGGATGCATTGGGATGGTACTGAGCCAAGAGAGGGACACATTGGGCCGATACTGAGCCAAAAGAGGGATGCATTGGGCCAGTACTGAGCTAATAGAGGGATGCATTGGGCCGGTATTGAGCCGATAGCGGGACGCATTGGCCCGGTACTGAACCAATAGCGGGACGCATTGGACCGGTACTGAGCCAATAGCGGGATGCATTGGGCCGGTACTGAGCCAAAAGTGCAATGTATTGGACCGGTATCAGTGTCGTACCGGCCCAGTAACCTGCGTTATCATGACCCACCTGTCTTATAGGA
Source organism: Chaetoderma sp. LZ-2023a (assembly GCA_034401795.1). NCBI lineage: Eukaryota > Metazoa > Mollusca > Caudofoveata > Chaetodermatida > Chaetodermatidae > Chaetoderma > Chaetoderma sp. LZ-2023a. Next base: position 60,867,261 of record CM067360.1, read on the forward strand.
GCAGCATCATGTTGTCACAAAATGTCAAATTGATTTGGCTACTGGTCTGCACTACAAGGACACTGATTGACACCTGTACTCATTAGTTTATGGCAGCAGCCCTTGCTTGGCTTCACTTACTGAACAGGGTAAATGTCCCAGTTAATCTCAATCAGTGACCATCAGACATTATATGCAGCTTGGTGATTAGCATTTAGAAAACAGAGATTCCTGTGAGTGAGTTGAATGTCCAGCTTCGAAAGATTCCGTAAACTAGGTCATTCATCTGGAGAGTGTACTGATACAATTAATGGGAATACCATCAAGCACCAGCCTAGTACATAGAGCACCTGAGATACGTGTATAGAACAGAGAAGGATGACTGTCAATGAATGGAGAGATGAATGAGGATTGAAATGGATATACAAGTTACTGGATGAATGGATGCATGGGTAGGTGGATAAATGGATGGATAGGTTATGTTGTCAGGCTGGTGGCGGATGGATGGATATTTGAATTGATGGGTGGATGGATGGACATGTTGCTACTGACAAATAAACAGATGGATGGATGATTAGATGGACAGATATATACTATGGATAGTCAGATAAAGAGGATGACATAAACTCACCTTTCTTACTCTATAACTTCCTCTTGTTAATTTGGAGAAAACACTTGACCGACGACGCTTCTCATTCTTAGGTCGCTCAGCATTTTCAAAATTGCTGAAAAAGAAGGAAATATATGAAAACAAATATTTGTATAATTGTGACATCTGCTTACCTGCCAATGTCGATGACCTTGACATTAGACACCAAAGACAAGTATTCTTTGGGATCTGAAGGGCATCCAAGGTCATTGCTGAAGGTCATGTCAATATAACTTCACAGACAGATAGAGAGACAGACAGACAGACAGGCGGACAGGGAAATGGATGAATCCACTTTTAGTAGACCCTGCCCATCTCTAGCCAAGCTCCTCCCATACATTTCCTGTGTTGGGATCTATCAAACCATGAACTCCCTGAATCGCAACTTCCAGGTAAACTGTTAGATTGTTTTGAAACTAATTTGACTGCCCTTAACATCACAAGAACGCTTGATTTTGATGTCTAAGCTCAAAGTTAAGTGAGCAGATCTCACAGCTCTCCATATAATTGAGATTCAGCGAGTGCAGGCTTCAATCAACCGCAAACCGGGCAAAGTGTGGGTGGAGCTTAGCTAAAGATGGGAGGGGCATAGCTAAAACTGGATTCCTTCATTGGTGGATGAAATGCTACACGAAGTGGACCAATAAACAGTAACCATGTTAATGCCTTGTGAAATGTCCATTTGCAGACCAAGAGAACACTATTTTTGACAACTTACCACTGGAATGACTGGCTCGATAAATGAGCCAGTTATTTCAGTGGCAATTTAAAAAAAATAATCTCTTGGTCTGCAAATAGATATTTTCTATCTGAAAATTACAATTTTCTTGAACAAATTTGAGGGTTAAAGCCGGCCAGAAATTATTCATGTGCTACATTTAAAATAAGCTAAGCCACCAAACCAACAACTTTCAGTCAAATTGTTTTCAAACTATTCAGCACATATACAGTTAAAACCCATCGAAAATCTAGCCAGCAGAAATTCAGCAAGCATATAGTTAAATCTCCCTAAATGTACAACCACATGCAAACAAGATATTATTCCCAAGCTTTAACCCTTTAAACTTTAAATTTATTCAAGAGAATTTTAATTTTCTCATAAAAAATGTCCATTTGCAGACCAAAAGAAGACAATATTTGAAAATTTACCCCTGGAATGACTGGCTCGGATGTCGAGCCAGTCATTCCAGTGCTAAATTTTCAAAGACATTTCTCAAGCCTACTTGAGTGTTAAAGGGTTAAATATTATATAGAGTAACAGAATTCCAAAATTGATGGGCAGGAACATGTTTGATGGATTCAAAACTTATCTAAACTTTGGGTTATGCAGAATATAAATTTCAGCCTAAGTTATATTTGTTGGCGTTATTGATGTTGTTGACCTATAGAATAACGAGAATGGTCATATATGTGTAATCTTACTCATTTAGGAATTCTATGAGTGAGATACGAGACTTGCTAATGCCCTCCGTTTTCAGTAACTGGTTCAAGTTCTCATCTTCCTCTTCCACACCTTCCTGTCTCTGGAACTGTGCACTGAAATTCACAAAAATAACAATAACAATCAATCATCATAAACAAACAATAGAGGACTTCATTTCTAGCTACGCCGCGCCAAATTTTTGGCTATGCCCCCACCCATTTCCAGCTATGGCCTACCCATTTGTAGCTATGTCCCGCCCACTTCCAGCCATGTCTCACCAATTTCTAGCTATGCCCCACACATTTCCAGCTATGCCTCACCCATTTCTAGCTATGCACACCCATTTCCAGCTATGGCCCACCCATTTCTAGCTATGTCCCACCCACTTCGAGCCATGTCCTACCAATTTCTAGCTATGCCCTACCCATTTATAGCTATGGCCCACACATTTCTGGCTATGCCCCACCCATTTCCAGCTATACCTCACCCATTTCTAGCTTTTCCCCACACATTTCTAGCTATGCCCCACCCATTTCTAGCTATGCCCCACCCATTTCTAGCTATGCCCCACCCACTTCGAGCCATGTCCTACCAATTTCTAGCTATGCCCTACCCATTTCTAGCTATGGCCCACACATTTCTGGCTATGCCCCACCCATTTCCAGCTATACCTCACCCATTTCTGGCTTTTCCCCACCCATTTCTAGCTATGCCCCACCCATTTCTAGCTATGCCCCACCCATTTCTAGCTATGCCCCACCCATTTCTAGCTATGCCCCGCCCATTTCTAGCTATGCCCCACCCATTTCTCACTAAGGTCTGCCAACTTGTTATGGCTGTTTCAATTACACTTTCCAGTTTATCCATCTATTATATGTCATAATCAACCACGTGACGTGTAGGATGACGTCATAATCAATTACAGCTTGAATGACTCCATTTAGTCCGTCTTAAACCCTTAATAGTCTGACACGTATTACAAATTGTATGTCTTTACTATTTAATAAACATTCTGTTAAATATTTTGAAAATAATTTGACTGGGCGCTGTTACTGCCATAGGCAGCTCGGCGCTGTTGCTGCCATAGGCAACAAGAGCACCCAGTCAAACATTCAACAGTTTACCTGTATAGGTTTCTGGAAATTGATAGTCAGCGAGTTCAATGATCGATCCCAAAACGAGCATGGTGTGGGTGGAGCTTAGTTAGAGATGAGCGTGGCTTAGCCAAAACTGGAAAGGCCCATTGATTTGTAACTTTGAGACCTGAACTCACAGAATTTAAATTTGAAGGTAACTAACTGTTCAATATCTTGAAACGAATCAGACTGTTTTGAATGAATTTCCAATTTATTAAACATTCTGTCGAAAATTTTGAAACTAATTTTACTGGGGTTGGTCCAGTCAAATTAGTTTCAACATATTCATAACATATCCGTATGATTGTCTTGAAATAGCTATGTTGGAAGTTCAGGGTTTAGAGGGGTTTCTATGACAAGAGATTTTCCAGGACTTGATTCTAAATAAAATGTTCAGTTTCAATATTGCCAGTGTTGTAGCCAATGGGTGGGTGGAGTGGGAGTGGGTCAGCGCTCCGACCCCACCCCATCAAATAGATTGGGATGTTTTTCTTAGACTTCCAAATCTGTACATAGAGTTGTTAATTGGTGAGGTGGGGTGTGTATGTGTGTGATGAATTATTTCAGTTTTATTTGAATAATAAAGGATTGTAATTTTTTTAATTCCCAGGGGTATAACCATCAGACACCTGGCGGGAGGGGGGGGGGGGGGGGGAGAGGGAACATCCATTCCGGACCGACCCTGGTATTGCCCCTGCCAATATGAACAGCTTGTCTATCTCCACTGCATAAGTAAGCCTTTTTTCAAAATGACCGCCAGTCAGCCTTCAACAGTAACTGAGCAACGATAAGTGATAATAGAGTGGTCGCCTGCCCTGTAGGTGGGGCTTAGAATACACCTTCCATATCCTCTGCGTGTCGTAAGAGGCGACTAAACGTGGTAAGGGTGAGGTAACCCTGACAGAAACCTCGAGTGCTGAAGACGGAGGTTCCAGGCCGCACGGCGCACTCTAATAAACCATGGATCCACGCACTTAACGCTTATGATCATGTCGACAGTCACTTACAGGACTGGCGGTATGATCAGCGAACGAAAAGAAGAAGAAAGAGTGGTCGCTTTCTAGCTATGCCACACCCATTTCTAATGAAGCTCCAACCACTATTTTATGCGTGTTGGAATTGATTTGAAATTTTGAACCCCGACTTCCCGGAATCTAAAATACAGCTAAATTGCTGAATACTTTGAACCTAATTTGACTGGGGGATGCCAGCTCCAAGCCAAATTAGCTTTAAAAAATTCAACAGACTATGCTTTGTGACAGACATTACAATTTTCCAGATGGAGCTATACGTCATCTTGTGACATCAGGTAACATGTGATGTATTTGATTATAACATCAGATACTTGAGCAACATATTGGACCCCTCCATTCACAAATGAATGTACAAGTGGTAATGATTCCTTTGGACGTCACAGAATCAATTCATTTCCATATTTAACTCTAGCACTATTCATTAGTCTAACATTGTAATATTGACTTTAATCTTGGGAAGATTATGGTGAAACAATCAATTCAATCCCCGCAGCTGTTGTAAGCGCTCGCGTGTAACGGAACACGTACATCCGAGTAATATAATCTAACAGTCACCACAACTGCTACCATATTAGCAATGATTTTCACAACATTGATTGATGCTGTTTATATACATGCACTTTGCTCAATATATTTATCTTTTTAATGATCAAAAGTGCTCAAGAACATCAAAATATTTGCATGCTAAGTTTATTTTTGATTATTTACCATTGGAATCACTGGCTTGGTTATCGTCACTGTAAATTTTTTTAAATAGTCTTCTATTGATCTGCAAAATGAGATTTTCTAAGACCACTACAAAAGGCATTTTTGGCTGGCTTCAGCGTAAGAGGCTTAAATGGGGAATTGATATGCAACAACGTTACTACAATAATGTCAATACAGTGGTGCTGATTATAGTGGCGGGTTATAGCTTACTCTAAGTAACTGGATGTAATCGTACAACCTGAATCACCATTCATTAATTATTTCGCTCAGATTTATGAATTTAATATATTTGAATGAATGAAAACAAGTATGGAAATCATCAAAGATGTTGACAGCGTGCCCTTCATCAGCAAGTTGTGCATTATCAGATTTGGGTAACCATGACATGAAAATCAATGTGGTTCTTCCGGAGGGCAAGGGTAATCTGCGGGCCAAGAGGCGAAGATCTCGTCAAGAGAAACCGAGCTACCATTCAGAAATGCAATTTCCGTAATTGCGTCTCCTCAAACTTGTGCTTTGAACAACAAAATTTCCTTCATCTGGAGGTAAAATGTGCTGAGGAAGTTTCATTTAGTATTAAAACTGAAATTAGCATCCAGAAACAACGTTTTTACAATGGACCTTTCTGGTTTTAGCTATGCCCCGCCCATCTCTAGCTAAACTCCACTCACACCTCTCTCGTGTTGGGATCGATTGATCTCTGGACTATCAATTTCCAAAAAAATACACAGGTAAGCTGTTGAATATTTTGAAACTAATTTGACTGGGTGCTGTTGCTGCCTAAGTATGTTTATTAAATAGCAAAGAATTACAAAGACACAATTCATACGTGTCGGACCATTTGCAATTTTATGACAGTCTATACGGAACCCTTTGTGATGTAATGATTGTGATGTCGTCATACACATGCTGAGCAGATTATGACATCATACGAGGTCAGATGATGGATGGATGGATACTCTGCAAAGGCGAATTGTGTCACTATGACATTGATTATTGAGACATTTTGACATCAAAATCAATAGTGTTACTAACCCTTTAACACTTATCTCTCTGATGTCAAAATTTGTAATTTTCAAATTAAATTATACGGTGAACTGACGTTCATATTTCAATAAATTTGGTGGAAGATGATGCTGTTGTAGACAGCAACATCGTCCACCAAAATTGTTAAAAAATTTACACCAGTTTCTTTGCTATTGACCTGGTAAATATTGACATCAGAATGCTAAGGGTTAATACATAAGTTATCCAAAAACGCCTTCTGCAACCACCTAAGGAAATGTCTGTTTGCAGACCAAGAGAAGACTTGAAAATTTGCCACTAGAATGGTTGGGCTCGATAACCAGGCCACAGTCATTCCAGTCATAAATTTTCAAAAATAAACTTCTCTTGGTCTGAAAATGTATATTTTATATCAGAAAACCGCATTTTTGTATTTTTTTTAATTTGAGGATTATTAAAAAATAAACTTCTCTTGCTCTGAAAATTGATATTTTATATGGGAAAATTGCATTATTCTTGAAAAAGATTTGAGGATTAATGATCACCACATCAGTTAATTGACAATTCATTCACTAGAATCATGACCTATTCAGGGTTCCGCCCACAATGGTCGGCACTGGTCGGGACTAGCCAGCACTCAACAATTTTAACCAGCAGTAAAGACTAAACTATCTTTTTTAACCACCACTTTTCACATATTTTGTTGAAATTAAACTTTATTTCAAGGGACTTTGTAAAATTTCCGTAAAAATGTCCCGCACTAATTTCATCATGGGCAGAACCGTGCCTATTGTAGCCCAAATCAATGGGGGCCTTTGGAAAATCATTAGCAACCGACAGCCCAAATCTGATTCATATCCTGTCAGAACTCGAATTCTCGCCAGGCAATATTATTTCTGCAATTATGGTAGCAGCACTTTTTGACCTGTGATATTTTGAACATAAACCTGCTTATCTCGAGCAATCGGGTCATTTTTAAAAACTTCAACATTTTACATAATCCTCAAAAGTCATTCGCATCATTAAGTCAAGCCATTATCCACTTCCATCTGAGCTCGTTAAAAAAGATTTTTTTTGTCAAGCAGCAAGCACAATGTGCCTGTCATATGCGGTGATGATCTCTTCAGTAGAAGTCAAGTCATACAGAAATGCAATGTATGCAATTCACTCACCATCACTCTGACCTTTGAACAAAAAATTAATTTGGTTTCCCCCAGGCTGCCAAGGACAACAAGCAGGTAAAGGTTGGATATCCATTCAATGGATGAATCCTGTTTTTCCTATGCCCAGCCACTCTCTAGCTAAGCTCCAACCATGTTTTGACCGAGATGGGATCAATTGATCCCTGCACTGTCTGAATCTCAATTTCCAGAAATCTATACAGTTAATCTGTTGAATATTTTGAAATCTACTTGATTGGGTGCTGTTGCTGCCATAGGCCAGTCAAATTAGTTTCAAAATATTCAGCAGCATGTTTATTAAATAGTAGACATATAATTCGTACAACAATGCTTAGTCCATCATCAATTAAGCGTTCGCGATGACCCTATCTATGTTACTCATGACGTAATTGATTATGACATCATCCTACACATCACGTAGTTGATTATGATGTCATATGATTGATGGATAAACTGAAAAGGTGCATAGGGCTTATGAGTTAATGTGAAGAAATGAATGTTGGGACAAATGGATAGATGAACACATAGAAAAGCAAGCATTATATAGCCCACTTCTATTTGACTGGCCCGTGGGGGCTCGTGGGGGGGGGGGTCGTATTTAATTATATGTTAGGATACAATGTTAATTTCAATTACGATCATAAAATACAAACAAGAGGCCTAAGGGCATGTGGCGCTCACCTGGACCATTAACATTGGAACCATTTGCATTTAAATACGTGTAGATAATTGATGGATAATTTTCGGAAAATCCAAGATGGGCACACAAAAAAATGGCCCAATTAAAATTCTGAATAGAAATTCTAGTCTAACTTGATAGGGTCACTCCAGCAAAATTTGGTTCAAATGTGCCAAGCAACTAAGGAAGCAGCGTTTTGACAATTTCTGGTAAATTTTTCATAAAATCTAAGATTTTCACCCAACAAATTGATCAATCAAAATTCTGAATAGACTTTCTAGAGCCTACCACCATAGGATCCATTATTGAAATTTGGTTGAAATATGTCAAGCAGCTAAGGAGTAGTAGCAATCTGACAACTTCTGGTACACTATTTATAAAATCTCAGATTTTCATGCAAAAAAATGATGAATCAAAATTCTGAATGGATGGTCTAGAGCCTATGGCCATAGGATCCTTTCAGACCAATTTGATTAAAACCGGTCAAGATGGTAAGGAGAAGAAGCAATTTGACAATTTTCAGTACATTTTAAATAAAATCTAAGATTTGATCGAAAAAAATTGATGAATCAAAATTCTGTATGGAAATTCTAGAGTCCATCACCACAGGATCGTTTCCGCCAAATTTGGTTGAAATCGCTCAGAATGATAAGAAAAAGCACAATTTCCGACCCACAGTTTTCATAAAATCTAAGACTTTCACCCAAAAAATTGATGAATCAAAATTCTGAATGGAAATTCTGGAGCCTACGACCATTGGGTCCTTTCAACCAAATTTGATTGAAATCGGTCAAACAGGTAAGGAGAAGAAGCAATTTGACAATTTCCGGTAAATTTTTAATAAAATCTAGGCTTTGCACTCAAAATATTTACGCAACAAAATTCTGAATGGAAGTTCTAGAGCCTATAACCATAGGATTCTTTCTGCCCAATTTGGTTGATATTGGTCAAAATTCTAAGGAGAAGAAGCAATTTGACAATTTCCAGTAAATTTTTAATAAAATCTAAGCTTTTCACCCAAAATACTTACGACTCAAAATTCTGAATGGAAGTTCTATAACCTATGACCATAGGATTCTTTCAGCCGAATTTGATTGAAATCGGTCAAAAGGGTAAGGAGAAGAAGCAATTTAACAATTTCCATTAAATTTTTAATAAAATCTAAGATTTTGACCCAAAAGATTTAGGAATCAAAACTCCAAGTGGAAGTTCTGGATCCGAGCACAATAGCATCCTTTGACCAACATTTAGCTAAGATTCGGCTATTGGTTAAGATGGAGTAGCATTTTAAAGCAAAAGTTGACTGACGACGGACAGACAATGGACAGTGGCCACGGCATAAGCTCACTTGGCCTTTCAGGCCAGGTGAGCTAATGATATAAACTGCCAATTTCATAGAGTAATGATACGGAAACATGGCAGGTAGAATGTTAACATGGAACAAACATTGTAGAAAAGAATACTGTAGATAGAAGGTTAGTGTGCAATGTGTTCAATTAAAGTTGAAATTTCATAAAAGTATTATGGTGAAGATCAATATAGAGAATTTGAATTGAAGATTAAGAAGTGGGTCAGTGAAAGTCAAAATATATAATAATTAATACAAAATGTGCAGAAAATTTACAGATTAGAAAGTCGAAGATGTTAATGATTTACCTGTCTGCACTGATGAATGGCGCAGATGTTAAAGAGAGAAAAACTCATGTTAGCGTATCTATTTCTAACGGAGGAATACGAACTGTCACTCAAGTATCTGCAGTCACTCCATCACAAAAGTTAAAAAATCTGTTATGGCGGTGTATGAACTGTATGTCTTTGACGAATTATGATTTAATATACATTCTGGTGGATTTTTTTTTTATAATTCGATTGAGAGTTGTTGCTGCCTATACCGGCCACCAGTCAAATTAGTTTCAAATTATTTAACGGCTTAGCTAGGGGTTTGCAAATTGATGTTTGCCACCCTGGTGGTGGGTGGGGGTGAGGTGTGTGTGGGGGTGGGGGAGGGGGGCTGTGTTTTGCTGCTGTGATTGTGGGAATGAATGAGATACTTCAATCAATCTCCTTGAATTCTAAGTATGTACAGACATTTAAGTTAAAGGTTATACATGCAAGATTAACAGATGTTTGTCAACGTGCTCAGTAATGACTGAACAATGGTTATCATGGGCAAAGCTACGATTAACAGTTTTTATTTCATAAAATTGTTAAAATTTGGTGACAACAGATGCGCTTATAGCCATAAAACAAGACAGATATGGCCTTCATGAATTCAAACTGGGCTCATATGTGTTTCCATGAACCCTTACCACTCTGATGTCAATATTCTATCTTTTACTGTGTCAATATCAAAGAAAGTGGTGAACATTTTTCAACAATTTTGCTGGAAGATGTTGCTGTCTACGACAGCACCATCTCCAACCAAATTTTTTGAAAAATGAACCCCCAGTTCATCATTTAATTTAATTTGAAAATTTAAAATAATGACACCAGAGTGGTAAGGGTTAAAAGGAGGTATCAAGAATGAAGAGGGTTGAGTACGCATTAATTAGATGTTAAGTTAATGTGTGTTGTTAGCAAAACAATGGAATGTTAATGGACCTTTCCAGTTTATCCATCCATCATATGACGTCATAATCAACTAAGTGACATAGAGGATGACATCATAATCAATGATATCATGAATGACTTAGATAACTAACACGCGAAGGCATTGTTGTACGACTTGTATGTCTTTACTATTTAATAATCATTCTGTTGAATATTTTGAAACTAATTTGACTGGGCGCTGTTGCTGCCTATGGCAGTCAAATTAGTTTCAAAATATTCACCAACACGACCGATGTGTGAGTGGAGCTTAGCTAGAGATGGGTTGGGCATAGCTAAAACTGGAAAGGTTCATTAGATTAAAGAATGGGAAATGGTACAATCTGACACATTAAAATGGCTAATAACAATGCATCAAGAGAATTCTTGTTCAATTTCTCAGCTATAAACTAAGACAATGCGTGAGATGTTGTTGCATCGCCAGAATCTTGACTAAGCTCATGCGGGGAGGAAATATTTATGTCGGGACTCACTCATGGGCCGTTACAAGTTTTTGTATCATTAGATATGATGATGATGCTTCACTGTGAGGTGAATAAAAATAGAAAATATCACGAATAGTTGTAAAAATGTTATCTAAATCCTGAAAAAGAAACCCAAGCGGCCCGTTATCGCTCACCTGGAATTATTGCCCACTAGCGCAACCGAATAAAACGAGATACCCACTGGAAAAATTTACCAATCTAATTTCTGTGACGGTTTGGTCAAGTTTTATTAAAATTGGTCCAGTGGTTAATAAGTCGTCTTTTAAATGATTTGCTTCGAAATTTTCAGAAAAGCCAAGAGAGCCGTCAAACAAGCTAAGTTTTGATTGGTCCACGGAGGCCATGTTTATTGACATATCAACTTCCCTTGAACAAACTTTAATGGTGCTTATTCCTTAATCATATCACCCAAATTTTGGCCTGATCTATTCAGTGTTTCCGGAAAAGTAATTTTTCTGAAAACCAGGTCATCCAAGATGTCCGCTGAAGCATTTGGCCTATCAAGATCCCTTGAACAAACTTGGTTTAGCTGTTACCCCTAGATGATGATTTTTTTTTTATGTTTCAACTTCCCTTGAACAATGACCCATAGTTCCTAATATCTCCCAAATTTCGGCCGATCGGCTTCCTTTGAACAAACTTGGATCGTTATTCCCTTAAGGATTGTTAAATATAAATATAATTGAAATCAGCCCAGTGGGTCTTGAGAAGTTGCTTAAAGAAGAAATTGATGGACAGACGATGGACGCCATGGCATAAGCTCACTTGGCCATTCTGGCCAGATGAGCTAATAATTAAAATATATGTAAATGTGCCACACACACACACGGACGCACGCACGCACGCACGCACACACACACACACACACACACACACACACAAACACAACCTTCGTAGATAACACAAACAAACACATTTTGAAACAGGTTGATGGATAAACATGGCCCAGTGCTTAAAATCTTTGGTGACATACACATGCATAATCGTAAATCCACCATGCTCACACACATGCCACACATGCATGCTTCCAGACACTCCACACATGCATGCCTGCAGACCATCCACATATGCGTGCTCCCAGACACTCCACACATGCATGCTCTCAGACATTCCACACATGCATGCCTGCAGACCATCCACACGTGCATGCTCTCACACTCCACACATACATGCCTGCAGACATGTCACACATGGATGCTCTCACACTCAACACATACATGTCTGCAGACACTCCACATGTGCATGCTTGCAGACATTCCACACATGCATGCTCCCAGACACTCCACACATGCGTGCTCCCAGACACCCCACACGTGCATGCTCCCAGATTCTCTACACATGCATGCTCCCAGACACCACACATGCGTGCTCCCAGACACTCTACATGTGCATGCCCCCAGACACTCCACACATGCATGCCTCTAGACGCTCCACACATGCATGCTCCCAGACTCTCCACACATGCATGCTCCCAGACACGCCACACATGCATGTTTTCAGACATGCCACACATGCATGCTCCAAGACACTCCACACATGCATGCTCCCAGACACCCTAAATATGCATGCTCCTAGACACCACACATACGTGCTCCCAGACACTCCACACGTGCATGCCCCCAGACACTCCACACATGCATGCCTCTAGACGCTCCACACATGCATGCTTGCAGATACCCCACACATGTATGCTCCCAGACACTCCACATGTGCATGCTCCCAGACACTCCACACATGCATGCTCTCAGACACTCCACACATGCGTGCTCCCAGACACCCTAAATATGCATGCTCCTAGACACCACACTTGCATGCTCTCAGGCACCCCTCACATGCATGCACGCAGACAATTAACACATGCATGCTTGCAGACACCCCACACATGCATGCTCCCAGACACTCCACATGTGCATGCTCCCAGACACTTCACACATGCATGCTCTCAGACACTCCACACATGTATGCTCCCAGACACCCTAAATGCTCCTAGACACCACACATGCATGCTTTCAGAAACCCCTCACATGCATGCACGCAGACACTTGACACATGCACGCTTGCAGACACACCACATATGTGCACTCCCAGACACTCCACACAAGCATGCTTGGAGACACACCACACAAGCATGCTTGGAGACACACCACACATGCATGCTCTCAGACACACCACACATGTGTGCTCACAGACACTTGACACATGCATGCTCCCAGACACTCCACACGTTTGTGCTCCCAGAGGCTCCACACATGCATACCTGCAGACACTCCACACACGCATGCTCACAAACGTACTATTACTCACTGTTTAGAATCTCTGCGTTTCTCCAGGCTTCCTGTGCTGCTGGTATTTGCTGTGTCTGCAAAAACAGATTACGCTTGATGATCACACAAACAAGATACAACACAATTAAGGAATCCACTATGTAACTCACTCATATGATGTTATAATCAACTATGACACATGTAATCAATTACAACATGAATGACGTGATTAAGTCAGTCATAAACGTTTAACAATAAACGCTTAATAGTTTGTCAAGTTGTACAAATTATATGTCTTTACTATTTAATAAACATTCCGTTGACTACTTTAAAACTAATTTTACTGGCCACTGTTGCTGCCATAGGCGATAACCAAGCCAACTATTCCAATGGTAAATTTTCAAAAACATGTCATCTCTTGGTCTGCAAATGGACATTTGGTCAGAGGACTAGTATTACGTGATTGTGTGTTCTTCGTGATCAGCTTTTAATAGCGCTTATGGTGTCCTTTATAGACAGGCTTTATTGTATGAACTGAAAAGTGTGACAATGATAGCACAAGAGATGCTAACAATAACAGCAACAGTGTTGTTTAGACAGTTCACAAACTCTGTTACACAAACTTCACTTTGTATACCAGATGGATTAGGACCCAGTCTATCTCTATACATTGTAAACAGCTTTACAGCTATGGATGCAGCAGGCATTATATCAACCAATCAGAATGCTTCTGCCCAATATGAGTGTGTTAGCATCTGCTAGCTCATGCGTTGTCGGAATCTGCTGTAGCAAGATGTTTTCATTAGATGCAGGAAAGTTTCAAAAGTTTACTTACTTAAAGTTGTTTAGATGGGAAAAATTGTGTTTTAAGTTCTTTTGAGTGAAGCTTAGTGAGATATTGGTGTGCTATCAAACTTCCTCGTGGAAAGTTATAGGTTGGATTTTTACAGTTATTGACTTCGTTATGGCCAGCGAGGCTGATTGCGATGCCATTTTGGAAGGTCTAGACAAAGACTTGACAATATCGGGAAATGAGAAGGGCAAAAGTTCTAAGACTGGGGCTAAAAGTAACACCGAGTCAACTAAGATGAGGCCCCCAGTGCAAGGACTCTGAGAAAGGGTTGACATGTGCTGGGATGACCACTACTGTGATGTCACCAGGTGATGATGTCGAAATTGTATTTCGGAAAGAGTTTTCAGATTTGAAGTACGCTGTTGACGCAATGGCAGAAAATTTAGAACAGTTAGTTTCCTCAATTATGAGGAATTTTCCCGATGATGGCGAGGAGGATGAGTCTGACGATACACTTCCACAGGAGGTGGATGTTTCCACTGTTGCTGACCAGCCCTCGGGTTCTGGGGGTTCAGATGAGGCAAGAAGTGACCTGGATGTCGTGTTTTAAATTATGGAAGAATTTATGAATGAGAACAAGTTTACCGGGCCGCCGATTGATGATGTTGGCAGGGATTATTGGGAAGATGAATGGATTGAAGATGAAAGATGCGAAGTTTAAAGAGAAAACTGCACTATATTTGCAGCCGGAAAATTGCGAGTCACTTGTCGTTACGCTTGTAAATGAGGAAATCTGGCGAAAGCTTGATTCATCAGCTCGGAGCCGAGACTGTGCTTTGCAGCGAATCCAAGGAGCAATTGTACGGGGCTTGACAGATAGCGGATAAGCTTGTTCGCGGAATGAGGTCAGGCGAGAGTTTGGATTCAGCTGAATTGTTAAAGAAAACGATGGATGCTATTGCCTTAATTTCACATGGAAATGTTGAACTGAATTTGCGGAGGAGAGAGTTAATTCAGTCGGAGTTAAATTTTGAGTTTAAATCTCTGTCAGCGATTAAAATTCCGTTCACGTCATACTTATATGGAGACAAACTTCCCCAAGACATTCGTAATATTGAGGAAGCGAATAAAGCTGGTGTAAAAATCAGGAAGCCACGATCCAGGGAGCGGTTTCATCCATATCAAGCATACGGGGATAAATTCCGGCCTGAGAAGCGGTGGAAGAAATTTGGCATCAAGAATTTTTTAGGGAACTGGGGAGAGCAGAGCCGCGGACAGCCATAGAGAAATATTCTCCCCAACCAGCAGTTTAACGAGTGGAGAGTACATATGCAGTACAGACCGGGAAGCAACAGGCAACCTTTCCGGAAGTAAACAAACAGGTACGTCATAGCGATAAATTTTATGCCGGAAATGTCAAGAATTTTTTAACAGCATGAGAAAAACTTACTACTGATAAGTTTATTCTCGACACTGTATTCTCGACACTGTGGCTGGTTATGCAATTGAATTTGATAATATTCCTCAACAAACATGGCTTCCTAGACCATTGAGATTTAATGATGAGGAAGCTAAACTGGTAGGTGAAGAGGTTACCAAATTTATTGAGAATGGGATCGTGGTGTGAAGTAGAATTTATCTCTAATGTTTTTCTGAGACAAAAAAATAATGGATCATATCGACTTATCTTAAATCTCTCAGAATTGAATAGGTTTGTCACTTATCGCTATTTTAAAATGGAGACAATCCACTCGTTGGTGAATTTAATTAGTGAGAATTTCTACATGCCATCCTTAGATTTGGAAAATGCATACTATTCCGTTCCCATTCATGATAATGACAAGAAATGCCTAAAATTTTACTGGAAAGGTGACCTTTTGCAGTTTACATGTGTCCCTAATGGGCATGCTTCTGCGCCTCGGTTATTCACAAAGCTGCTAAAACCGGTTTATTGAACTCTGCGGGAGAAAGGGAGCAGTAAGGGATGATGTGAACGCAGAAGGAAGGTGGAACAGTGTAGAATTAGATCTTCATATCAATGTGCTAGAAATGAAAGCAGTTTTATTTGGTTTGCAAGCCTTAATTCAAGACAAGAACATTCATGTTCAAATAGAAATTGACAATTCCACAGCGGTTGCGTATATTAATCACATGGGCGGTACTAAATCACCAGAATGTAATCGGATGGCTCATGAAATTTGGGAATGGTGTATTAAACATGAAATATGGGTCACAGCGTCACATTTACCAGGAGTTCAGAATACAGAGGCTGACCTTAAATCTAGACTCTTTAATGATAGAACCGAGTGGTCATTGTCTAGAAGTGTTTTAATGACATTGTCGATAAATTTGGCCCGTATGATATTGACTTGTTTGCATCCAGATTTAAATTTAAGATGAAGCCCTTTGTGTCTTGGTCACCAGATCCAGAGGCTATGGCGATAGATGCATTCTCCATTCACTGGGGAAAATTTAAATTTGTGTTTTTCCTCCATTTAGCGTGATCTTGAAGATGCTCAGGAAAGTGGAGACGGATCAAGCAGCCGTGATTGCGGTGGTGCCAGACTAGAGGAACCAAATCTTGTACCCAATAGTGAAAAGACTTATGGTAAGGCAACCTCTTCCCTTACGCTGGAGACCAGGGTTACTAACCTTGCCTTATGTCAGGGGACATCATCCGATAGGTTCAAGGTTACGGCTTATGGCTTGTTTTTAGTCAGCAAAGCCTTGAATAATAGAGGGATCATGGGAATAGCAGTGGAAACTGTTCTAAAGTCATGGGCAGATACTACCAAGCGGCAACATTTCACGTATTTTTATAGGTGGACAATTGTTTGTGAGAACAATAATTCGTCAGTGTTCACACCATCGGTTAACAACGTTATTGATTTTTTGCAATCTCTCTTAGAAGATGGATTATGGTACAGCGCATTTAATACAGCTCGAAGTGCGCTGTCTTCAGTGTTAGTGTTAGACGATGGATAGATCATTGGTGATGGCAATCTGGTTAGCAGATTTGTGAAAGGGGTGTTTCGACCCCGACCTTCAATCCCTCGGTATAATGCTACATGGGATGTGAACATTGTTTTGACTCTTTTTAGGAAACAACTATTAGTTGAATCCCTCTCATTATATGACCTGACACTGCGCTTAGTTATGCTTATAGCACTTATTACGGGTCAAAGATGCCAGTCTTTGCATCTTCTAGATTTAAAGGATATGGTTAAAGACTCTAAGAAATTCGTTTTCCGGATCATAGGAAATTTTAAACAAGCACCACCTGCTTTCCCGGAGCAGAGGCTTATTATTCCAGTATTTTTACAGGATCAAAGGTTGTGTGTTTATCATATCCTTAGTGTATATTTAAGCAGTACTGAATCTCTAAGGGAGTCGTCTAAATTATTTATTAAGTACTATCAAACCATATAAAGCAGTATCTAGAAACACAAATTTTCGGTGGCTTAAGAAGGTTATGGCTCTAGCTGGAATTTACATAAATATATTTAAGGCACATAGCTGCAGGTCTGCTTCAACTTCTGCAGCATTTCATAAAGGAGTCGACATCAGGCAGGTTTTAGAAACTGCTGGCTGAGCTAGAGAAAAGACCTTTGAAAAGTTTTATTTAAGGCCAATTGAGGTTGGGCCATCACCATCGTTTGCCGAAGGTGTGTTGAAGAAACTATAGCGTGTTGTAAATTTGAACTGAGTGGCAGATATATACAATACACAGTGAATATTCGCTCTTGTCTGTCATGATCAGATGTACATAATCTTTATCAAGTTGTCCTGGAGCAGGAGTTTTCTCTATATAGTGGAAGACACACTGCAGACTGGTGTTACGTTTGACGAAACCAAATATATGGCTTCAAAATCTCATATTGGGCAGAAGCAATCTGATTGGTTGATATAATTGTAAAATTAACCAAATCAACACCATCACTTAACCTCACCTAATGGCGGGATCGATCTATCACTCATGTACCTGATGTGATAATCAATTATGTCACTTGTTAACTGACATCATAATCATAATGACGTATAGCTCTCCATCATTAAACTTAAAAGGTCTGTCAAGTGTACAAAAACTACAAATTGTATGTCTTTGATAAATTTACAATTTAATAAACATTCTGGTGAAGCCACAGGCAGCTGCAGCCCACAGTCAAATTACTTTCAAAATATTACACAGCTTACCCATATATTTACCTTGAAATTTTGATTCTCGGAATTCAGGTTATAAAGTTTCAAATCGATCCCAATATGTGTTAAAAAGTGGGCTGAGCTTAGCTAGAAATGGGCTGGGCATAGGTAGAAATGGGTCCCTCTATCCCAGTTATAAGATTGAACTATCGTGTAGATGAAATATACTTAATATTGATATCATGTATAGCACACCTTTCTGACAATGTTCTCCTACATCCGGCAATGATGGTGATGACAGTGATTTTTGCATGACACTGGAAAACGGTATTGCCAGATTATAGCTGCCAGATGGTGTCCTGGACATGTCAGTGCTATCTCCTTGGGAAGAGCTACGCATTGCCCCTCCAGAGAGTTCCGCGACATTTGGCTGTAGGAGAGAATCACTAATCCATTAACCATTTAGTGGTCAAGATTTGTACAAAAAATTTAAGATTTTGTTTAGTAAATGGCCATTTGCATGCCAAGATGTTTTTCGAGAATATACCATAGAAATGACTGGCTCAGTTATCGATCCAGTCATACCAATGATAAATTTTCAAAAATACTCTTCTCTTGGCATGTAAACGGACATTCCTCAAGACCACTGCAGAGTCCGGCTTGACCATTAAAGGGTCAACAGTGGTCAAGAAAATCCAAATGTGTGCTTGGTGCATTAGGGTAAGTGGTTTAACGTAATAACGGCAAATGAACAGAATTCACCGAATTAGTAATTTGAAACAGAGGTGATATTATTGAAATAAAATGGAAATCAACAGAAAATGAGATATTTCTGCAAAACATTTATAAATTGAAACAAAAAGGCGAAGCTCGAAAATACCATCATGAATGTGTCGGAATTGTATATCCTTAGTGAATTTATAACTTAATAAAGATTCTGTTTAATATTTTGAAACTACTTTGTCCAGTTAGTTATCCAACAGCTTACCTGTATTTATAATAAACTTGATATTCAAATTCTGAAAATTCAGGTTTCAAGGTTTAACCCTTAGCATTCTGATGTCAAAACTTTAAAATTTTAAATTAAATTAAAAGATGAACTGGTGTTCATTTTTCAACAAATTTGGTGGAAGATGGTGCTGTCGTAGACAGCAGCATCGTCCACTAAAATTGTTGAAAAATGTATACTAGCTTCTTCGTTATTGACATAGTAAAAGATAGCATATTGACACCAGAGTGGCAAGGGTTAAAATCAATTCCATCACATGTACAATGTGGATGGAGTTTAGCTAGAAATGGGCGGGGCATGGGTAGAAATGGATCCCTTTATACATTTCTAACCCAAACGAATGATGGATAAAGTTTCACAAAAATACTTATGGTATTAGACAGGAAACTGAACAAGATAGATGCCTTGATGGATGTATTGATGGATAGATATCTAGATGAGTAGATGGATGGAAACATAATGGAGGATTCCAGCTTATCCATCAACCATATGATGCCATAATCAACTACGTGATGTGTAGGCTTACGTCATAATCAATGACGTAGTTAAATCTGTCACGAACGCATAATTGATGACAGACTAAGCATTGTTGTACGGATTGTATGTTTTTATTATTTAATAAACATTCTGTTGAATATTTTGAAACTAATTTGTCTGAGCGCTGTTGCTGCCACAGTTAAATTAGTTGCAAAATATTCAACTGCTTAATTACCTGTATAGTTTTCTGGAAATTGATAGTCAGGACATCCAGGGATCGAACGATCCCAACATGAGCGAGGCATAGATGGAGCTTAGCTAAAGATGGGGAAGCATTAGCTAAAACTGAATTCCTCCATTCACAGGTTAACACTCCAGTATCCACTAGTGCACCTGACCTTGACTCAGAGCAATGACGCAGCAGACCTACATGTACATGTCGATTGCAACTGATACCGGTTGATAGGGTCAAGTGTAATTGTCCTACCTGCGAGGGATATAACATGCTCAGGTATAACATTCTTACCTTTTTGGCAGTTTTGACAGGCGATGTACTCTGTGCTTTATTGGCAGACCACGATTTTCTAACATTGGTCTGAGGCACTCGAATGCAAATAGAACCTAAGAACAGAGGCAAGGTTTAATGAAGTTGAAATATTATGCATACCTGTAAAGGATTTTATCATTTTAATCAATTAAAGGTGACTAGCAAAGCTTTTCAAATGCATTATACTCATAGAACCTCAAAGTCAATGCATGTAGCAATGGATATGTAAAATTTCTTGGTATAAAAGGCAATATTCATCAAGAAATCTAAGCATATAAATGTTAACAGTCTGAGAGTAATCGATTTTCTAGCTTATGGAGTTATTCTGTTGTACTGAGTGATGTCACATGAGTCTTGATAAATAGTTCATTCAAAGTTGAGTTCAACGTAAACTGGATGTAGACACCATCACCGCCGCCCGACGATGCTGATGATATTACAATACCCAGTTTTGCTTTACAAAGTCGAGTTAAATGACAGTTTTCGATTTCAATACACTGTGATGTCAGAGAAAGAATAAGGAATTTCAATTAAATTACATTATTTTTATCTGCGATTCACAACTAATATAAGTCGGCCATTCAGACAAATTTTTTTGCGGTCAAAATCAATGAACTAACAAACTGTCAATTTTGATTGGTCAATAGTGGCCAGAATTTTTCACGAATCAATTTCCCTTGAGGCCAGGTGAGCCAAAAGTATTAGCTCTATACAATAACGGATCTTTCCATTTTTAGCTATGCCCTGCCGATCTCTAGATAAGCTCCACCCACACATCGCTCACGTTGGGATTGCTCTATCTCTGAACTCTCTTACTATCAATTTCCAGGTAAGCTTTTGAATATTTTGGAACTAATTTGACTGGCACTGTTGCTGCCTAGTCCAGTCAAATTACTTTCAAAATATTCAACAGCATGTTTATTAAATAGTAGAGCCATACAATTCGTACAACGTGTCATACTATTAAGAGTTAAAGACATGCCAAATAGAATCATTTATGACGTAATGATTATGATGTCAGCATACACGTTAGTTAGTTCGTTATGACATCATATGATGTCATATGGTCGATGGATAAACTGGGAAAGGTCCATTATAGCACATTACTGTTCTTACTGACCTGATGGACTTTTAGTAAGGCCCTCGTGAGTCGGTGATGTCTGAGCTGATGTAATGGGACTGTGTGACCTAGATCCTGTGCCAGAGTTCAATGACACGTTAGAGCTCTTTGCCCGAGACTGACATATATCATCGTCGTCATCATCATCTTCGTCGGAGTCATCTAAACTGCTGAGACTCATGCTAGAACACACAAACAAGAGTAATATATAGTCATAGCTACATGTACAAATATAGCTATACAATACAGGCAAGCATGTCTTGGTAAAAAATTACTTCTGCATGTCTGTTGTGAAAGGACCACTTATAGAATGAGAAATTTGTTGAAATATTACCACTAGAAAGACTTGGACTGCAAACAGATATTTAAAAATTACATTAAAAATGTTATTCAAACGCTACCATGTTTGAATGATCAACTAGGCCCGAACCAGGACTCTGAAATGGTCTTGAGAAATGTCCATTTAAGGGTCACGTATGCATATTAATTGGATTAATATGGACAGTATCGGAA
The DNA here is from genome assembly GCA_034401795.1 of Chaetoderma sp. LZ-2023a. Lineage (NCBI taxonomy): Eukaryota > Metazoa > Mollusca > Caudofoveata > Chaetodermatida > Chaetodermatidae > Chaetoderma > Chaetoderma sp. LZ-2023a. The sequence goes on from CM067360.1 coordinate 60,889,010, forward strand.
TATGGACAGCATCGGTCCATCACGTTTAATCTTGATTTTCTGGGTTGGCACGAATCATTTTATTGTTGATGACACGATCTTGAAACTGGATCTAACGGGGGTGGTAGTATTGATATTTTTATATGTCTATTAATAGATCAGAGGCATTGTCTCCCATGGTGTCCATGCCCAGTAACTGATTAATGGTGATGCCGGCTAAAACCGGCCTCTGCAGTCGTCTTAATGAATGTCCATTTCCAGGCCAAGAGAATATTACTTTTGAACATTTACCACTGGAACCATGCAGGAAAACTGTTGAATATTCTGAAATTAATTTGACTAGAAGTCGTTGCTTGTTTTTTTCAGGGGTTTGTCAGTGAAAGGGTTAATAAATATTCCTCTGGGTGTTCTCATGTGAATAAATCTGTGTTTTTTCTCTTGTTTCACCCAAACCACACTTGTATGTTTATCCTTTACCCGCCTGTATTGGGTGAGATGGGAGGGGATTAGTTCTAGTGTAAGACTGTGTCTGTTATGATGTAACAACATATGTTATAAATTAGCCGCAGTATTTTACTGATAATATACTTTACACCTGTATATGAGATGAGAACCATTCATTGGCACAGTCACAACGCCCTGGCATTGTATATGACATAATCTATCAGTACAGTATGGAAGCTATATAAAGCACAGCTTATAAATTAGTTAACATGTTTTCGAAACAAAAACAGAAACATGTTAGTTAGTACAAATTTGAACGCGATGTAAGAAATGTTCTGTTGAATATTTTGAACATAATTGTATCAGCACAGTCCGGAATCTGTATATCATGATGAGGATGTACTGTATTCAGCGGCAGGAGTAGCAGAAATATCCTACAGCTGCAATCAGTCCTTCTTAAAATTTGACCACTGTGTCTTATCTTCAGCGAAAATCTTTAACTTCCTCAGGTCCATTCTTGATCTGAGTGTACCGAGTCAAGCTTTCTTGATGTCACTAAATAGCAGCACACTTAACAGATTTATACAATGAAGTCCTCTCTTGGCTTTATATTTACAGCCCCCTGGTAGAATTCCAAGGCTTTCTGTGCTAGTGTGTCTTCTGGCATCCATAGCACATGGCCAAACATGGACCATTTCCACTGCGCAATTTTGACGGAAAGGGGCGGGTTTTTTTACACATCTTGCATATAGCGCAACCTTGCAAATTATGCTGTCTGGTCATCTGTATCCAGTGATGTCGCGGAAATGTTTGTGGTGGTTGGCATATGGTTTGTCTAGAGCTGCCTTTGGAGCTGCCCAGTTGTTACTGTTGTACAGCATCAAGGATACCGAGGTTATGTTGCACAAAAATAATATTTTTGCCAATCTATATATAGCATAATCTATTATTACATTATGGAATCTATATATAATCTATCAGTACAGTATGACATTTCAGTGGAGTATCCCTTCAACAAGTATCAATAATCAATACATTTTTAAAGATATTGCCGCGAACTCAATTCAGGCTTTTGGGGAGAATTCCATTCAAACAGAACAACTGCAAAACTAAAACTACTTTAATCTCCTATAATAATGGTAGTGTGTTCAACAAACTCTATTTACACTATATATAGGAAAACACAGATCACCAAATAACTTTTAAAATTAGTGCATGGCGAGTGAGAATTAGAATTAGAATTCGCCTCCTTTCTCTGAAATCATTGGCTTATATAGTTGAATATTGTGTGCTTCACACAAAAAGACATAAATGACTGTTTGCAAAAAGGCAGGGAAAGCTCATCGCAAAAAGGTATAAAATCACTTCTCACGTAAAGCTATAAATCACTTGCATGCGAAAAGGCATAAAGTAGCTTCTCGCAGAAAGCTATAAACCCCTTCTTGCATAAAGATAAAAATTTGCAAGCAAAAAGGCATAAAGTCGCTTCTCATGGAAAGCAATGAAACACGCGAAAAACTATAAAATCAAAAAAGACATAAAAGTTAGATCAGCACTCCAACTCATGCACCAGCCAACCCTAGCAGCAGCAACAGTGAGCCACAGTCTTCTCCAGGATATAGTGCAATGTAAACAAACACTATTCAGCAAGCTGGCCTGGCACTGAAGAACGCTGATACAACAATCAGTTGGCATGTAAGAGATAGTCCCCTTATTAATCCATTTTAAAGAATTGAAAACAAAATCCACTACACAATCCCCACCTGTTTGTAACCATGTCCGCATGGTTTGTGGCGTGACTTTAAGCCAATTCAATAATAATCATATGAGTCATCAGCGCTAACTAGTCATTGTATAATAATTTACGATGATAAGTTTTGCTATGACAGAGGAGAGTCATGGTGGTGGCCTCCGCAGCAAACACAGTTCCGTCTCGAATTGAATTTTTCATCCTATACCAGGAAAAATATTGTTTTGCCTTACTGTTGGTCTTCCTAATTCCAAAATGGCCAAATAATACATTGTCATGCATCTGTTTCAATACCTTTGGTTGAAGACACATGGGGACTATGAGCTGCAGATCGGATTGGACTTGATTAGGATCAAACCATCTTTTATACAGCACCCCATTCCTAAGTAACAGTAAATCCCAATGCAACCGTAAGTTATGTATTGCGGGACTTTCTGCTGTTATTCTGTCCATTGATGGTCTATCTAACGGCTCAGTCAAGCACTGTATGAGTGTCATCAAATCAGTATCGATGGCCTGTTTAGAAGCAATCTCTTCAGCCGACCAGCCAATAATCCATGATATAGGTTCATCAATGGAACCACCATCACTATCATGGATACACAACTGAGGATTTGCTCCTGTCAATTCATTGAGGCCTGTCTCAACTTGCGTCACAGGCACCATTGAGTCCTCATCACCAGGAGTCACACACAATCCTCCACCTAATCTAGCGTTCACCGAACAGCGAGCTTTAATCCATCCACCAATCTGATCAACAACACCACAATGATCTGGAATCTGTTTTGGTAACTGTCTTACCCAACTAATCACATTCCTGCTTATCGATAAGTGTGCTAAACAACATAATAACTACAAATATCATTATATTTAGACAATGTTGTCTCCAAGCGGTTTTTCATTTAGTGTCTTTGGAGACTGACGCAAAATCTAAGTCATTACACCATTTGTTAAAGCTATGTGCTCCACAGCAAATGGTATTGCATCATCTAGCTTGGAAGATGAAGATCTTTGTTCATGCTTCTCGATGGACATATTGAACCCACTACGTGGAAGATCAGTTAGAATAGTTTCTCCATCTTAACAAAGACACTCATTAGGATCACAAATTAATTCTGGTAATCCATTTGCATTGCTTTGCTGAGATCCTTGTACATTATTAGTCAACACATCTTTGCCATCTAATTGGACTCCATTGTTTTTCAAAAATGATCTTATCATTCTCAGCTCTATTGGCTCGTTCATTGTCAGGTGTAGACATTTTCAAAACAGCTTCTACTTCTTGACAAAGATCTGCTACTTGTTCATGAGTCGCTGACTGTTGATCACCACCAGAAGCACATTCACTTATTTCCATTGTTTCTTCAGCTTCAGAATGCTATCTAACTCTATCACTATTCTGACCCTTGCCACTCTTAACCATTTTTACTAATAAATCACTCAACAGATCCAAAACTTGTTAAAATTAAGTTCCTTTCTAAACTGTACTGTTTAAAAGTTTGTTTTATTGTTTTACACCATTCTATAAACTTTTCATTACAAAATTATGTCTAAAACTAACTTCAACATCATATTTCCAATGCTGATTAAAAACACACTCATCAAATTTTTTTGCTAAAATGACTATTTTACTCGCATTAGGCAAAACACAATATATGCACGTGTATCAGTTCACATCCCACCACTTGCCACCAGTGCAGCATTAGGGAGAATTCCATTCAAACAGAACAACAACTGCAAAACTAAAACTACTTTAATCTCCTATAATAATGGTAGTGTGTTACAGATCAACAAATAACTCAAAACTAGTGCATGGCGAGCGAGAATTAGAATTAGAATTAGCCTCCTTTCTCTCAAATCATTGGGCTTATATAGTTGAATATGTTGTGCTTCATGCAAAAACACATAAATGGCTGTTTGCAAAAAGGCAGGGAAAGCTCATCACAAAAATCGCTTCTCACATAAAGCTATAAATCACTTGCATGCGAAAAGGCATAAAGTAGCTTCTCTCAGAAAGCTATAAACCACTTCTTGCTTAAAGCTATAAATTTGCATGTGAAAATGCTTCTCACGGAAAGCCATAAAACAAGTGAAAAACTATAAAATAGAAAGACATAAAAGTTAGATCAGCACTCCAACTCATGCACCAGCCAACCCCAGCAGCAGCAACAAGTCACAGTCTGCTGCAGGATATAGTGCAATATAAACAAACACTCTGACCAGTCAGGGTACTGCACTATTCAGCCAGCTGGCCTGGCACTGATACAAAAATCAGTTGGATTGTAAGAGTTAGCCCCCTTGTTAATCCATTTTAAAGAATTTAATACAAAATCCACTACAATATTTTTGTACAGCAAGTGATCTTGTGAAATGCCTATTTGCATACCAAGAGAAGTATGTCCGGGGAACATTATGAATTTTTTCTTTATTTATTTGTCTATTATTATTTCTTTATTTATTTGGGGGGGGGGGCAGCTGACCCGCATTGATTTACTATTGCACTATAACACATTGCAATTTAAGCAGTTCCTATCATAAACTAAAATCACTATATTATTTAAGTCATAGATCATTGGAAAGTGCATTCAATTGTCTAAGCATTAATGCATTATTTTTTATATTTTTGCCAATCTTTCACTGGGTTATTTGCATATTTAAAATACACCATTATACCTAGATTCATTAAATCAAGTGGACAATAGGGGCGTTTTAAAATTACAATCAACTGTATTAAATTTTACTAAACTATAAAAACGAATACAGAAACGCATAGCAAAATTGGCTTAGCTTTCCAATGATGTATGACTTCAATACTATTATGAAATTAGTTCTTCATATAAACTGTTTAAAGTGCGTTGTATCTGATTCCAATAGTAAAGTAATCCTGTTTGTGCGTCGGCTATAGCGGTTACCAGACGGAAGTGGTATGAGCGATGCATGCCGGGAACATATTTTCCCAAAATACGCTAATGTGGGAAAGGTTTATTACAACAACCCCATCTTTTTGAGAACAGTGAAAAAAAATCAACTTATCAGTATTCAGAAAGTATAAAACCCTCTGTACCATAATCTTCAAATACTAAACAAGTTCACAAAATTCCATCTCCCATCGGCTACCCGGCTTGCACATGCCTAACTTATTTTTACGTAAGCATCGACAAGATCGCATAACCTAGCCACCTAGTGGTTATAATATGCATCATTGCTGAACACTCCCAGAGTTATCATTCTTGAATACAAGCGTACACCTCCACCCACACGACTTCCCACCACCCCAACCCCTGTAGATGTCAAAATTTACCGACAGAGAAATTCATTGAACAATGGATTTACCGGTACACACTTATTCAAAAGAATCTGTTGTTCAAGGTTTTCATGTATATTGTAAGGTTTGGCAAACACAAATAGGTGAACTATTAAGTACTCGCCAAGAACGTGAAAATATTCATGATAAGTATGCAGTTTCTGTATATAATTTGGTAGAAACTTGGTGCGGACATTTGCCTAGGGAATTTTCCAAAGCAGCATAGTTGTTTCTTGAACATGGTGGTATTTTAATGGATAAGCAGCAGCACTCTGATGAGACATGTAGATTGGAAATAAGGTGTCTGTTGACATTTAAGAGTTGTAAATCTTTGTTAATTAAGCATGTATCACAGCTTGTATAAAATCAAGAAAAAAAGGTAGGTGCCATTTTCCCCCCTAATTAACCACCCACACCACCCCACCCCAAACACCCCACCCCCACCCACCCCACTTTTGCTGGCTTATGGCTGTATAATTTCATAGAAATTTAGATTCTTGAACTTCACATTTCAAACCGATTCCAACAAGTGTAAAAAGTGGGTGGGGCTTAGCTGGAAATGGGTGGGGCTTAGCTAGAAATGGGTGGGGCTTAGCTAAAAATGGATCCCTCCATTTATTCCATTAATGAATGGAGTATTCCAGTTTATCCATCAACTATATGATGTGATAATCAAATACGTGACATGTAAGATGATGATATTATCAATTACATTATGAATGACGTAGATAAGTTCGTCGTGAACGCTTACTTGATGAGGAACTAAGTGTTGTTGTACGAATTGTATGTCTTTACTATTTAATAAACATGCTGTTGAATATTTTGAAACTAATTTGCCTGGGCGCTGTTGCTGTGATAGGCAGCAACAGCACCCAGTCAAATTAGTTTTAAAATATTCAAGAAATTACCTGTATAGTTTTCTGGAAATTGATAGTCAGGAAGTTTAGGGATCGATCGATACTAACACGGGGGAATTATGGGTTGAGCTTAGATAAAGAAGGGCGGGGCATAGCTAAAACTGGATTCCTCCATTAACCCTTTATCCCTCATATCAGCCAAAAATGGCTTCTGCAGTGGTCTTGAGAAATGTCCGTTTGCAGACCAAGAGAAGACTATTTTTGAAAATTTATCCCTGGAATGACTGGCTCGATAACCGAGCCAGTCATTCCAGCGATAAATTTTCAAAAATAATCTCTTGATCTGCAAATTTACATTTTCTATGTGAGAATTCAAATTTTCTTGGAAAAATTTAGGTGTTATAATGCTACACGTAGGATAAAAATGCACATTCCAAATCAGAATACCAACAGGAAAACGGTGACCAAACATGGCAACACTTCAGCGACCAAACACGGCGACGTGACAATAATAATAAACAAATGAACAACCAACCATAATACATCAGTAACAAATCGAGTTCAGGCATGTACATTAGAGGAAATAAACAATTAGATTTGTGGACATTTCAGGAGACTATTTGTCTGGTCTAGCCGCTTGTGAGTCGTACACCCAGTGGGGGGGGGGGGGGGGGCGGCTATCTGTATCAATATCAGCATTTGATCAGGGAGTCTGCTGGTGGACATGCACATGAGGCTCCGTATTGAGGACACTGAATCCACTGTGTAACGATGACAAACTCTGAAGATAAACTTTCAGAGAAATGTTACTTAACCCTTTAAGCAAAAACTTCAATTTTTTCCAAAGAAAATGTCAATTTGCAGACAAGACTATTTTTGAAAGTTTAGCACTGGAATGACTGGCTCGGTTATCGAGCCAGTCATTCCAGTCGTAAATTTTCAAAAATAGTCTTCTCTTGGTCTGCAAATTGACAAATCGCAAGACCACTGCAGAAGCCGTTTTTGGCTGATTTGAGAGTTCAAGGGTTAAATACTTTCTGCAGTGTTTATTCGCTGTTCTTGAGGTGTGTGGGCAGTGTTTATCCAGGAATAATATAATCAATTCCATATAAGATCAGTGATCGATGAATATAATTGGAAATATTTCAAATTTTATGTTGGACATAAACACTAGGCGCAGGGGCCTGCAACGCTCACCTGTAAAATTGGCCCGTGAGATTGTTGTATATAAATATTTTTAATGATTTTCCGGAAACGTTCGGAAAATTCAAGACGGTCGCTGGCAAAATTGACCAATCACAATTGTGTATACAAGTTCTGAGACCTACAACAACAGGGATTCTGTATGCAATTTCTGGAGCTTACAAGAAAATTCTGTATATGATATAGGGTCCATCCTCGCAAGTTTGTTTGAAATCGGCTGAGAGGATTTAATGAGGGATTGGCTTTTAACTCATTTCCTGAAAATTTACAAATAATCCAAGGTGGCGACCAGAAAAATTGCCCAATCCGAATTCTGTATACATGTTTTGAAGCATACCAGCATAAAATCCTGTGTTTTAACCCTTTCAAGTAAATATTTTTAATTTTTAAATCTCTAAGATTTTCAACCCAAAAACTTACCAATCAGAATTCTGAATAGAAATTCTGGAACCTGCCACAATAGGATCCTCCTAATTTGGTTGAAATCCATCAAGTGTCTAAGGAGTTTTGAAAATTTCCTGCAAATTTTTCATAAAATCTAAGGTTTTCAGCAAAAAAAAATCGACCAATCAAAATTCTGAATAGGAGCCTACAACCATAGGATCCTTTCAGTCAAATTTGGTTGAAATCGGACAAATTATTATGGAGAAGTGATTTGACGAATGGACGGGCAGATTACGGATGACTGCCATGGCATAAGCTTCTGGCAACATGAGCCACTGTTGAATATTTTGGGATAAATCCGATTGGAAGCCAATGTTGCATAAGGCAGCATTGGTTTAGGCAGCATTGGCTTCCAATCAAATTAAGTTCAAAATATTGAACAGAACATTTTTACCTTGTGTTCAAAACTGTACTAACTAACATGTTTCTGGTTTTGTCTTTGAAACATGTTAGCTTATATATTATCTGTAATTATATAACCATCTAACCTTTTTCCCGTAATGGCTAGCATGGTCGCTTTGAACTGTTTGCGTTGTTCACCGGCAAGGTGATGCATGTCGTCACCGCACCACGAACTTCGTCTCTGGTCAAATTTGTAATGATGTGATCCTAAACTGGAAGAATTCTGATGCTGTTGGTGCTTTGCTTCTGCGATCGGACTGTCAGAGGTCCCCTGATTGAAAGCGTCATCATCGTCTTCCGTGTTGTCAAGAAAAACACCAGTGTCCTGAGAACTGTCCACAGTGACATCATTAATGAAGATTCGTATATCCGATTCGATGCTAGGTTCAGACGAGGTAGACGGTATACTTTGTAATAATGAATCCGATCTTAGCGCACTATTTTCGGACGCAACAGAATACAACACAGAAAATGTTTCATCTGGCACTTGTGGAAGATCTACACCTTTCAAACAGTCCTCGACACGATAACAGCTTATGTACTCATCTTGAACAAAATCTTCAGGCGTCAAGTCAAGCATAGATTTGTGCAGATCTAGTGGAAAGGATAGACAAAAGAAGTTATTAAATGAACAAATCTAGACAGAAATTCAATGAACTATGGCAACCGACCATCAGCTGCCTAGTAACGGCGGGATATTCACTGTCTGACTGCTGCAATCCACCTGGCTATAATTTCATCGGGCAATAACTCTGGACATGTTGAATATTTTGAAAACAAATTGACTGAAAGTTGTTGGTGGCTTAGTCAAATTGTTCTCAAAATATTCAACAGGTCCTGAGTTAAACCCCATGTAAAATGTAATCTGCAGAAATTCAGCAGTAAGGACATTAACTATATTAATTCCATTGTTGCTGCTGCTACTGTAGGAGTAACTGTATTATCTCCCAGGGTACGAATGTCTAGTTAATGGCTTTGCTTTGTAAAGCTTATGTCACAGAGATTTGATCAACCACTGCTCTGCCAGCTCATACTAAGAGTCACTTATTGATTTATAAAGATTTATATTTACTGATTTATTTAATTTGAAGATGATATAGCGATAAATGGAGCGATCAATTTCGATCTACGTTACTCCCATTTCTATCTAAACTCCACCCATTTTGTACGCGTGCTGGAATCGCTTTGTGACTTTGATTCCAGAATTCTCAGTATCTAAATTTCAGGTAACCATGCAGATAGCTTTTTTTTACTATTTGGAAATGAACTATAACTGGTGACTGTTGCTGTCTAACAGCCCAGTCAAATTGGTTTCAAAATTTTAAACATAATGTTGATTAAATTGTAAATTAATTAAAGACATACAATTCATATAATTTTGTGATGGAGCTACATCATTTTGATTGCGATGTCAGCTAACCAGTTACATATATTAATTATAATCCCAAATACTTGAGTGACAGGTCTGATCCGATCTTGAGGAATGTCCATTTGGCGGCCAAGAAGAATTTTTTGGAAAATTTACAACCGGAATGCCTGGCTTGATTAACAAGCCATGCCTGGCTTGATTAACAAGCCATGCCTGGCTTGATAAACAAGCTGCAACCGGAATGCCTAGCTCGATAACCGAGCCAGTAAGTCTTCTCTTGGCCTGCAAATGGTCATTCATTAAGCAACCAGACAACTGATTATTCAACATTTTCTAGAAGCTCTGCAGCCTGCCACAGTAGACTCTATGGCCTAAGGATGCTTTCTACAAAATATAATTGAAATCGGCTGAGTGGTTCTCGAGAAGACATTAAAAATTTTGTATTGCTTTAGTATGGGAGTTTTTGGCGGGAAAATGATCCAAGATGACCTCAAAACCGTTTATCCGACAGTTTTGAGTGGCAAATCTGAAATCAACATACACAAAACCCTACACAAAACTAATCTTGGCTTCAAAATCAATCAAATAAAAAAAATGTAAATTTGGTCACCAAGCATCTTAAGTCATTTCGGGGAAGAAGATTTTTATTAAAGACGTTGCTAAAAGTCGGCCAAGCTTAAAGATGGGAGTTTTTGGAGGAAAAAAGATCCAAGGCCACGAAACTGTTTATCTGACATTTTTGAACGTGCAAATTTGAAATCAGCATACCCAAAAACCTATATAAAACCAATTTCGTCTGCGAAATCCATTAAATAAAAAATCCAATATGGCCGCCAAACATGCCACATTTTGATTGGTCCATGGTGGAGAAGTTGACACACGACGGATGGTCGCCGCGGCATAGGCTCACTTGGCCTAAGGCCAGGTGAGCTAATAAACATAGGTGTATCAATACACTTATCAATGACCATGACCTTTGACCTTTTGACATCAAAGTAATTGTCTCATCCCCTCTCATTAGTGTCCAAGTTTGGCCACAGTACTAAAGTTGAGCTAAAGGCAAAATGTTAATGTTGAGAAAAATCTTGAGTTTTGTAATTATCATATTGAACTTGCCCTTTTGATCCCAAGGTGATTTTGTCATACCATGTCATTATAAGGAAGGGTGTGTCTGAATGTGGGCTATGCACGCTTAACCAAACATGAGATACAAACTGCTAAGTTGCAGTAAACAAAAAATGTTACTGTTGAAAAAGTTTTTTCCCAACATCACAATGACTTTGGACATTTTGATCCTGAA